>VBSM01003018.1:9728936-9772093 GCA_008086735.1 Cheirogaleus medius
GCTTCTTTCTTCTAATATCTTCTAGAAGCTTTCTTTTCTGCAGAGACGCTCTAAATGGCAGTGTTTCTCGTCCGCCATCTTGCTCCGCCCTCAAAAGCCTAACATTGTAATGATTTAGACTAGAGGTGCGTACACTTGAAATGGGAGGTGAGAATGTTAGAATAAAAGTGCAACTAAAAATATCAATAGATAATATTATGCCAAAGAAATAGTATTTAAAATCACTGCCTGGTTTCCTAATTTTATTTCCATTTTTCTCATAAATACAATGTATTGAAACAAAAGCAAAATAATCTGAGATTGAATTAGAATAATGAAGCCTAAAATTAATGAAGAAATATTTGCTTCTGCATAGGAAAATTGATAGACATTATTTTACCTAATTTACAGAATTTTTGGCTTTGTTTCAAATTATTTGTTAGTTTATTCACTTCTAGAGTAGTCTTTCATTAATTTAACTTTTTTCTTTTAATACTAGAAATCAACTAATATATCATAGCAAAGAGATCATCAGTATGGACTTTGTGCATAAGCAGTTATGCAACCTCAGATAAAAAGCTAAATTTTTTCTGTCTTAGATTTATTGGAAAAATAATAGTCCCTACCTCAGATGGTTATTCTGAGAATTTACCAAGTGTCTATCTTTCTATCTATGTATCTATGTGTCATCTTTCTATCATCTAGCTACTAATCTATCTAGCTCACTTAGCAGACTGCCAGATGTACAATGGACACTTGTTGAATGACAATTATAACCATTACTATTATCTATTATTTTTATTGTATTATTTATCTATTGCTAGTTAACATTTTCACAATCTCGACAGCTCAAAATGACTGACTAATTGAATCACACGTTGTATGGGTTATAAATCCTAACACAGCTTAGGTTGTTCCTTTGCTTCAAGATTTCTCATGAGGCTACAATCAAGATGTTGGCCAGGGTTGGGTCTCATCTGAGGCTTGACTGGAGAAGGAGTCACTTCTAAGCACATTTATGGGATTTCTGACAAGATGCAATTCCTTTTGGGATTTTTACTAGAGCCTCATTTGTTTCCAAATTGTTGGATGGAGATAGACTTCAGTTCCCTACCATGTGGGAATCTCCATGGAGAAGCCCACCACATAAAAGCTGGCATCATTAAAGCAACAAGGGATAGAGTTTTCTAGCAAGTTGGAAGTTTCAATGTTATGTAACATAACTGTGGAAATGACATCCTATAACCTTTGTCATATTCCATTTGTTAGCAGAAAGTAACAAATACTACCTATACTCAAAGGGAGGTGATTAGACAAAGATGAATACCAGGCAGTGGGATCACTGTGGGCCATTTTAGAGTTTGTCTTCCATAACCATAATCATTCTCAAGAAACTCAGAAATAATTCTTCTCAGATGGCCACATTTTACTATTACTTCTTTTAACCACAGTTCATGAGATCATCCCATTCAACACTGCATAAACAAGAAAGTTTATTTTCTTATAAAATGCCATTGGGCAATGCATACTTATAAATATCAATTTCTACAAAGTCAAAAATGTCTCTAAAATAAGGCCTACAAAAGTCATATTACAGGAGATGCCCCTCAAAAATGTAAAACTATACTACCCAAAGTGATCTACAAATTCAATGTAATCCCTATTAAAATACCTACATCATTTTTCAAAGATCTAGAAAAAATAATTCTATGCTTCATATGGAACCAGAGAAGACCCCACATAGAAAAAGCAATCTTAAAAAAAAAAAAAAATTGGGAGGCATCAATTTACCAGACTTCAAGTTATTCTACAAGGCTATGTGATAACTAAAACAGCATGGTACTAGCACAAGAACAGAGCAGAAACCAATGGAACAGAACTGAGTACCCAAATATAAAACCATCCTCATATAGCCATCCGATCTTTGATAAAACAGACAAAAACATACACAGGGGGAAAGAATACTTATTTAATAAATGATGTTTGGAAAATTGGATAGCCACATGTAAAAGTATGACATAGGATCCCCACCTCCGACCTCTCACAAAAATCAAGTCCTGGTGGAAAACCGACTTAAACCTAAGGCATGAAACTATAAGAATTATAGAAGAAAATATTGTAAAAACTCTTACAGACATTGGCCTAAGGAAAGAATTTATGAAGATGACCCCAAAGGCAATCTCAACAGCAACAAAAATAAGTAAATGGGACCTGATCAAATTAAAAAGCTTCTGCACAACCAAGGAAACTACCAAGAGAGCAAACAGACAACCTACAGAATGGGAGAAAATATTTGCATTATACACATCTGATAAAGGGCTGACAACTAGCATTTATATAGAACTCAGGAAAATCAGCAAAAAATAAAAAATAAATAAAAAATCAAACAACCCCATTAAAAAGTGGGCAAAGGAAATGAACAGAAACTTTTAAAAAGAAGATAGACTAATGGTGAAAAAACATATTTAAAAAATGTTCATATCTCTAATCATCAGGGAAATGCAAATCAAAACCACAATGAGATATTTCTTAACTTCAGTGAGAATGACTTTTATCAAAAAGTCCCCAAACAACAAATGTTGGCATGGATGCGGAGAGATAGGAATACTCATACACTACTGATGGGACTGCAACTAGTAGAATCTCAGTGGAAAGCAATATGGAGATATCTCAAAGAGCTAAAAGTAGAACTACCATTTGATCCAGCAATACTGTTACTGGGCATCTACTCAAAGGGAAAAAAAAACATTTTATAAAAAAAGAAATATGCACTAGAATGTTTATAGCAGCACAATTCACAATTGCAAAGATGTGGAAAAAACCAAGTGTCCATCAATGCATGAGTGGATTAATAAAATATGGTATTTGTATACCATGGAGTTCTATTCAGCCGCAAAAAACAATGGTGATCTAGCACCTCTTGTATTACCCTGGATAGAGCTGGAGCCCATTCTACTAAGTGAAGTATCACAAGAATGGAAAAACAAGCACCATATGTATTCACCATCAAATTGGTATTAACTGATCAATACTTATGTACAAATATAAGAATAACATTTATCAGGCATTGGGCAGGCGGGATGGGGGAGGAGGGAATGGGTATATTCACACTTAAACGGTGTGGTGTGCACCATTCAGGATGTACACACTTGAAACTTTGACTCCAGAAGAGCAAAGGCAATATATGTAACCTAAACATTTGTACCCCCATAATATTCTGAAATTAAAAAATAAATCTCAGCTCTGGAAGGTGCATCCAAGAATATTTAGTCTCTTCAATCTCTGCATGCTTCTTACGTGTCATAGATCCCTTGCTTAAAGGTTTCCTCACTTAGGAAATATCTTGCTTCATAGTGAGGCATATCTTTCTTCCATGAGTTTCAGGGGTTATAACTGGTCAGGAAGATCCTGTAGGAGGTACTAGTTGAAGGCATCAGTGTTTAACAACACTAAACGTTCCATTAGCCAACAGACTTGGAAACCAAGAAACACCTGGAAAGGTTGGTATAGCCTGAAATCCTGAACAAATAAAGAGAGGTAGAGACTTCATTCATTCCAGTCTAGTGTTCTATGGCAGTTGGGAGGAAAACTGTAATAAATGTATTGAGTGCCAAGCAGTGGGTTGGATTCTTGAGAAAACTGGTTATATACAGTCCCTGACTTCAGGGAGATTTCATAGACTAAATAAAGAAATAATATAATGTACTGCTATGACAAGGGTGGAGCTGAGCATGCTGAGTGCAAGGGTAGGAAACAATAATTATAAGGGTTGCCTTTCATAGACTACATTCAGTCATTATGCTAAGTTCCTTACCATAATTATCTGATTTGATTCACACCCCAACTCTGTCAGGTAAGTAACATTATGTCAATTTACAGAGGAGAAAATTATGCATTGCAAAGTTGTAGTATTTTTACCAAACTTGTGAGACTAGGAAGACCTGAGATTCACTTGCAATTTTGTCTAATTTAAAACTTCTAATTAAGGAATTCCAAGCAGGCATGCTACTGATTGAGATTTGAAATGAGCAGATAATCAAAATAGATAGCAAGAAAGACTTGTTGCTTTTTACAGCTTTGTGACAAGAGACTAGGTTTTGTATTCATAGCTGGATAAAATTCTGACTCTTACCACTTTCTGTGCAATTTTGGACAAGTTACAGGATAGTTCTGATAATTTGTTTTCCTATCTATATTTTGGTAATAATACATCACAGGGTTATTGTGCCTGGTTCAAGATAAGTATTCAATAAAAGAGAATTAATTTTGTTATGATTACTTTTCCCTGTTACATGTGGGCAACAAAAGTGGGCAAGTGTGTATTACAAATCAGTGCCTAGTGAAATTGGCTTCAAAGTTATCTGTGGAACAAGGAATATTTACTATGGTTTGGGATCCATAGAGAAACATTTGAGTTAGCAACATGGAAAACTTGTCAAATGGATTGTTTGATGAACTCAGGTGCATGAGATCTATGAAGTATTAATAAATCTATATTTGTGGTGGGAAGCTTCTCCTAGACTATACAGATAGAATAAAAACAGGTCTAGTTGTGGTGACCAAAACCTAAGCAAAATATACCAATCAGGCATTTTCTTAACATGTCACATCTCCTCTTAAAAGTAGTGTGATAGGGTTGATAGTCCAGTTGATCAGTAACTCAGGGGACCAGTATTCTATTTTCCTTTGCTGAGTTTTCTCAAGTGATCCATTTAATAGGGATATATTGGTCTGATGATGTAGTGCTGACCACATGGGGCAGAACAACTTATATAGATGCATTATCTGTGTGGGATGGCATGAGGAATGTACCACTACTAGTAGTGGTAGTCGAAGCTATGAGATAAAAGAATGTAATTGACAAAGAAGACAATATAGATAAAAGAGCCAATCAATTGCCCTATCTTAGGGAAAGGTAGTGACATTTAGGTATAAGAGAAGGAACAGAAGGTAGCAGAAGAATGGCCAGAGAAGGAGAATGGAAACCTCAATGGCTAGGACCCAGGCGAGAATATGATCCACAGTTTCAAATGATGCAGAGAAGTCAAGGAGGAGTATTACTTAAGTTCAGCTCCCCACAGAGAAGCATGAAGGTGCAGAACTATGGGGATTTCACGCAACTATATTAGGATCCCTGATGCCACAGCCAACAAAAATAAAAACTATACATTGATTTCAGTTCCAGAGACTTTTGATAGATTTACATAATTAAAATGGTATTGTATACATGAATTACACATGAAATATTTAGTAATTTAGTTAATGATGAATGATTATTCTTAGGTGGATTAGATCTATATAGTAAGAATATGGAATGTTTTGTGACATTACTACTCCCATTTAAAGCATATAAACACAAGAAGAATATATTACTCTTCCCAGCTTGATGACAATGTGTTTCTCAATATAGATGATCTTGGTGGCCAAAGTGAAGTGTATTTGATGTCTAGAAAGTGTGTACTGGCTTTATTTTACATAATAACAATCACTTTAAGTAAATAATGGATCTGCATTGTTTATCTTATAAGCTTCATCAAATTTCCCTCGTCTAAGTCAGTGCTTCCTGTGCAAAATATAACATTAGAATTGAGAAGTTAATTCTTAGTTTCACTTAGAGCAATCTTTAATCATAAACTTAACAATCCTTTTTCTGTCTTTCCTCTTGGGCAAACATGAGTCTTTCCCAGGTATTGATGTGGCTTATAGTGACATCTTTTTGTTATTCCAACAAGTTATCCCCTTAATAGACTGTCCTGCTATCAAGAAGATGAAATATAAAAACTTGATTTAAAATCATCCTTCTCTGATCCATGTCCTTGGCTGACATTTGGCTGCCATGTCCTTGGCTGCCATCGGTACTTACTTGATAGAAAATTGGCTTTTCTCACTCATTAAAGAGTTGAACCTGAAAAGCTTGGTTCTGCCTTTCCTTTTCACAACACCTCACATTAACATCCACTAAAAAATAAAATAGAACAGATATAGTGATATCTTACTTACGTTTTCCAGTGAAACTTTCTGTCAAATAATGAGTGACTTTCAAATTGAAACCAAATATCTGGCACAGCTAGCTCATGAAAAATATGTGATCATTGTCTTGACATTTCTCATAGTTGCTCTAGCCTTTGATAGGGTAATTTAGCTCCAACATAGAGATGATAATTGGTAACCTATGCTTCCTGTAAAACTGTAACAGAAAGTTGGTTACTTGGATATGACAGATTTCTAAAACCTTTTCATCTATATCTCACAACAGATACACATATTAGTATATAACATAAATAGCACAAACATATTTTGAACAGATAAGCATTATAAATTGTGTCTTCACTGAGCTTCTGATAGTATAGTCAGAGAAGCCAGTGTATTTGAATTTATACCTCTTAAAGTACTTTTAAAATGGTTACAATTTATAGAATCCTTTATTTATGGTTAATTCCATAAAAATAGATTAATCAAGTCAGTAATAGATGAATAAAATATGCTACAGAATATTATCATTTACCTTAAGGAGATTACTATGGGACATATAATGTTTGATACTGATCTGTAAAACTCAAAAAGTAGGTATACACAATCAATTATTTAATGGTACTGTGGTGTGGGATTTATGGAGAAACACTTGAGTTAGCAAAATAGAAAAAAAATCAAATGGACTATTTGATGAACTCAAGTGCCTGAGGTTTTTGAAGGCAACCCAAAAATGAGAAGAAAAGCTTCACCTACTCTCTACAGATAAAAGAATAAAAACAGAATTTGTTGTAGTTTATGACCAAAACTTCAGCAAATATTAATATTTCCATCCAGGCATTTCTTATAGTGTCACATTGTCTCTTGGAAGCAGTGTGATGAGGTTGACAATACAGTTGACTAGGGACTCCAGAGACCAGGAATCCATTCCTTTGCCAGATTTTCTCAAGCAAGTAATTTACTCTGTCTCTACATCAGATTATTCTGAAATGGGTTTGAAAATAAATGCTGTTGCTAAATCATTTTGAACCACATTGAATGCCTTGGTATTATTTTATTAGTGTGGTTCATTATGTTCATTATATTATTGAACTTATTGGTATAGAGTCTCTGATACATGATTAAAATGTTTTACAGATGAGAAAACCAAAACCCATAGAAATAAAGTAATTTTCTTAAGTCAAGTTTTCGCAGTCTTGGCATTAATTAACACTTTTAGGTGGATAATTTCTTGTTACGGGGATGGTGGTGTCTTAGTGTCCTGCACGTTGTATAATGTTGGACAACATCTCTGGCCTTTATTCATTAGATCCCAGTAGCACCCCCCCACACACACACAAAGGCTGTGACTACAAAAAAAGAAAATGTTTACAGATATTGCCAAACATCCCCTGGAGGAAAACACTTCCAGTTGAGAACTACTGGCCTAAGTCACATAGCGTGACAGTGACAGAGTTAGAAATGGAAGCCAGACCTCCTCCTAACTCTGACTCTTACTCTGGTGGTATTTTTATTTAGCCACTCTGCCTTACACAAAAATAGGTAGTTTGGGTGATGGTAGATATTAGAGAGAGGGAGAAGGAGAGAGGGAAGAGATAGAGATATAGAGATAGAGATAGAGACATGTGTATATATATATATATATATATATAGAGAGAGAGAGAGAGAGAGAGGGAGGGAGGGAGGGAGGGAGGGAGAATAAAGAAGCAAGGCATTCTGAGGGTCAGGTTCTGGGGCAAGCAACAAGAAGACTCTAATGGAAGCTATTATATTTCAAATGTACAGAAATGTGAATATGGTTGTTCAGACCCCAGGGCCAGCTGTAAGCCAGAGTCTAAATCTGGGGCTCATTAAAGTAGGCTCAACTCTTAACAAAGTTACATGCTGTGTCCTATCCTCTCAGGGCCTTTAGCACCCCTGTGGGTGTGTAATTGCCCTGAGTGGATTTAGGTCATTCTGAATGGGGAAGGCTCCCATTTGTTCCCTTGCGAACCTCAGGTTTTCTTTCTCCTGATCTTTCTTTGGGGATTCTTCAAAAATGGGTATGGCATTGAGGTTCTGGCAAGAAGCCAGTGACTCACTCCTGGACATTTAGGAACTATTGGCACATCAAAACTGACTCTGTTCAGGCTGCCGAAGTGATCTATTGTGCATCTGTGTGTGTGATTTTATTTTATTTTATATTTATTTTACTTTATTTACTTCAGCTTTATTAAAGTATAATAGATATATAAAATTGTATATTTTTAATGTGTACAATGTGGTGTTTTGACATATCTCTATACATAGTGAATAATTAAATCAAATTAATTAATATATCCATCACCTCACCTACTTATTTTTTTGTGGTGAGAATATTTAAGATCAAGGATGGGCATGGTAGCTTATGCCTGTAATCCCAGTAGTTTGGGAAGCAGAAGTGTGAGGATTGCTTGAAGCCAGGAATTTGAGACCAGCCTGGGTAACATAGCAATACCCCATTTCTACAATTTTTTTTTAATTAGCCAGGTGTGGTGGTACATGCCTAAAGTCCTAGGTACTCAGGAGGCTGAGGCAGAAGGATCACTTGAGCCCAGCAGTACAAGGCTGTAGTGAGCTATGATCATGCCACTGCACTCCAGCCTAGGTAACAGAGAAAGACCTTGTCTGAAAAACCAAAAGGAATAGGTAAGATCTATTTTATTGGAAATTTTCAAGTATGCAATACTTTATTAATAACTGTAGTCAATATATTATAAAATGCGTCTCTTGAACTTATTTCTCCTATCTAACTGAAATTTTGATTTCCTTCATTTTTAAGGCTGACCAGTACCTCATTGTACCACATTTTCATTTTCTGAAATTTATTTTTAATTGAAAAATAAAATTGTATATATTGATCATTTATAACATAATGTTTTGAAATATGTATACATTGTGGAACAGCTAAAAGCTAATTAACATATGCATTACCTCTCATATCAATAATGTTTTTGTGATAACACTTAAAATCTACTTTCTTAGCTATATTCAAATACATAATACATAATTATTAACCATAGTCACCATGTTGTAAAATAGATATCTTGAACTTATTCCTTCTATCACAATGAAATTTTGTATCCTTTGACCAACATCTCCCCAACCTCCTGACTCCTCCACACCAATGCCTAGTAACCTTCATTCTACCCTCTAGTTCTATGAGTTCAATTTTTTTAGATTCCACATATAACCAGGTCTCAAATAATGTTGTTTTGTTCTATGTTGTTTTGTTACAAGGTTGATGAGAAAAAAAGTCAGTTCTTGGCTGGTGCCATTGTCTATGTGAAGTTTGCGATTTCTCCCTATGTCTGTGTGGGTTTTTTTTTTCTCCAGGCACTGTGGTTTCCTTCTGCATTCCATCTCCCTGAACTGCCAGGATAGGCTTTAGCTGCTTGTGACCCTGAACTAAAATAATTGGGCAAATAATCATCTTCTTTTTATTAATCTTTCTTAAATGTATGTATAGCTCACATTTATTTAAATGTTTAATATTAGAAGTGTTTTGGATCTTTATTTAGAAATTTAGTAATGATTTTGTGACAAGAAATATGCCCTAGGAACTTAACTCTTACATTTAAGTCTTTAATCCATGTTGAATTGATTTTTGTATATGGTGTGAGATGAGGGTCTAAATTCATTATATTATATGTGGATATCCAGTTTTCCTAACACAGAGACTATCTTTCCCTATTGTGTGTCCTTAGCATCTTTGTCAACAAATCCCTTATTATTTCTTCAATTTTGCTGTTGGGAAACAAGCCCCAAATACCAAAATGTGGCTATGAATGAAGCAGTGATTTCTTCTTTCTTGGCCTTATTCTTATCACCAATGCTCATTAAGTCTCTTTTTCGCCTCCTCCCTTCTTATTATTTAACTCCTAATATTTGAAAATTTGCTCTTTTGATGCTGTTCCATAAATCTTGTAAACTTTCTTCATTCCTTTTTATTATTTTTACTTTTTACTCCTCTGTTTATTTTCAAATAACTGATCTTTGAGTTCACAGATTCTTTTTTTTCTGCTATTGATGCTCTCTATTGTAGTTGTTCATTTAACTTATTGTATTTTTAAGTTCTAGAGTTTCTGTTTGATATTCTAATATAATTTCAATCTCTTTGATAAATTTCTTTCTCTGGTCACTTATTGTTTTCATTATTTCATTGGATTGTTTCTCTGTATTTTGTTAGCGTTCGGGGGTTCACTGAGCATACGTAGAACAATTATTTTAAATTATTTGCCAGGCAGTTCATAAATCTCTGTTACTTAGGGTCAGTTACTGCTATATTATTTTGTTCCTTTGGTGTTATCAAGGTTCCCAAATTATTGTTGAAACTTGTTGCTGTTCAGTGATATCTGCACATTTGAAGAATTAGAGGCATATAGCAAACTTTCCAAACTGGATTTGTCTGTTAAAGTCTTTCACCAGTCAGCTTGTCTAGAGATTCTGAGCAGGCCATCTGGCATAGTCCATAGTTGGGCTTGTTGCTGGAGTCCTTGGGGAGGCTTGCTTGGCACTTGGGTAAGCAGGTGGGTGGGCCTGAGTCCTAGATCCACTGGGGTAGACCTGTTGATTGGGTTTGCAAGAGTGAGCCTGGAGCCTCTATCTGTCGGGGCTGGCCTGAAACCTGGGTCTATAAGCACTGATCTGGAACTGGGGCAGGCCTTGATCCTAGGTTTGCTAGACCAGGTTTGGACCCTAGATTTACTGGAACCTGGGGACATGGGAGATGGCCTAGAGCCAGAGATCATCCTGATACAGGGACAAGTGTGAGGCCTAGGTCCACAGAGGCCAGTCTGGAGCTTTGGATCATGATTATTGTCCTCATGCCTGGAGCCACAGGGACTGTTCTAGAGCTTGGGGACATAGGGACTTGCATGGAGCCTGAATCTGTGGGGGCTAGCGTGGAGATGGTATATGATTTTTAGCCTAGAGGCTAGGTCCATGAGGGTGGGCCTGCATATTGGGGCCAAAAGAGACATCCTGAAACCTGGATCCACATGGGCAGTCCTGAGTATGTAGGGGCCTACCGAGTGCTGAGTTTCATTGGGATGAACCTGGACCTTGAGTTTCTGGTGCATGCCTAGACTCTGGGTCTGTTGGAGTGTGGGGCTATAAAGGATAGCTTGGAAGGTTAGGCCACAGAGAATATCCTGGCACTGGGTAGACCTGGAGTCTGTCCATAGGTGTCAGTCTGGTGCCTGAGGCCAGAGGTGCTGATCTGGCATAGGAGTAGTCTTAAAGCCTATGGGCCTACCTGGCTTTGTCCTGGTGTGGAACCTGGGGTGGGTCTAGAGCCTTTATTCATAGGGGCTGGCCTGGAGGCTGGTTCAGTGGGTGCTGGCTTAGTGACTAGGGCTGTGGGGGCTGGCTTGATGCTGGAGTAAGCCTGGAGCCTGAGTCTTTGAGGGTTAGGCTGGCACTGATGTGGGCCTAAAGCATTGGGTCACTGGGGCCAGCCTGGTGCTGGGGTAGATCTGGAGCCTGAGGATGCCCAGGTTGGTTTGGAAGTGTGGCAGGCACAGAGACTGAGTCTTCAGGGCAAGCCTGGAACCTAGCTGTGGGATCTGACCTGATGCTAGGGTGGACCTAGTGTCTCAGTCTGCAGGTAATGACTTGGAATCTGGGTTTGTGGCAGCCTGTATAGTGCTGAGTTTTACTGAGGAAGGCCTAGTATTACAGTCTAAGTCAAGGTCCAGTGCTTACTTCCCTATCCTTCCTTCATGTAGAAGGTGTCTCTCTCCATGTTGTGCTGCCTGGGGTTGGGAAAGGGATGATATGCATAATGTAAAACTGTTCTTCCTACCATCTTCAATGCATGTTTTCTTACTTATGTGCTATATCCAGGGGCTGTAGTTTCTCACTTGGTCCTCAGCTATTGTCAAGGGATTTTCATGCATAAATAGTTGTTAAATTGATGTTTCTGTGGGGGAATGAATACTGGAAAATCCTATTCCTCTGTCTTGCTTATCTAAAGGTCTAGTGATAAGTTTTATGGAAATAAATAAAGTGGGGAGGGGATAGATGGCAGGTGCCAGTCAGGGGAATGGAATTACAAATTTTAATAGGGTGGTGATGGAAAACTTCATTGAGAAGGCGACATATGAAAAAGACTTAAAGGAGGCTAAGGAGTGTGCCATGCAGATGTCTGGAGAACTAGCGCTCATAGTTCATAGGGAAGAGCAAGTGAAAACCCATGAAAGAGAGAAAAGGTTGCTGAAATGCTTGAATAGGATCAAGAATGCCAGTGTTTCTGAAGCAGAGTGAATAAGTAGAGTTGTCTCTCAGTATACACACAGGACTGGTCCCAGGACCCACTGCATATACCAAGTCTCACAGTGAGCTCTGCAGAACTCACATACACGAAATGTTTCTCCTCTGTATATGCAGATTTTATATCTGGTAAATATTGTATTTTTGCTCTGCCTTTGGTTGAAGATAATCTGTATATAAGTGGACTTGCAAAGTTCAAAAGTGTATTGTTCAAGGATCAACTGTAATAGAGTTGTGGAAGATATTAACAGGTATAGATCATGTAGGCTTTTATTGGACATAATAAAGACTTGTGTTTTTCTAAGTGAAATGAAGGGCACTGGAGGGTTTTATGTAGAGGAATATTATGATCTGTTTAGTTTAGAATGACTGACTGCTGTGCTTATACTATAAAGGAACAGAGCCAAAAGAAGGACAACAGCTAGGATGCTACTAGTAAAATACAAGCAAGATATAATGGTAGTTTGGATGAGGGTAGAATTAGTAGAAGTAGGGGAATATGATTGAATTCTGGATATTTGAAGTTATAGCAAATGTATGTTTCCTAGTGGATTTGATTTGGGGTGTGAGAGAGTTAATGATAGCTTCATGTTTTGACCTAAGAAATTTGAAAAATGGTTCTGAGATGGGGAAGCCTGTATGATAAATAGACTTGACAGAAAGTAAGATGCATGCTATTGTACAGATTATATTTGAGATGTCATTGTTTATCCAAGGGTTTATATGAATTTTGACTTCAGAGGAGAGTTCCAGGATGGAGATGTATATTTGGGAATTGTCAATATATAGCTACATTTAAAGCTGCAAGACTGGATAGGATCATGAAATAAGTGCTAGAGAGAACATTCAAGGAATGAGCCCTGAGATATTCTAATCTCTGGAAGCTTAGTGGGATGAGAAAGAATTGGTTGAGAAGACTGAATAGAAATAGCCGGTGCCATAGAAAGAATGCCAGGGGAGCATTGTGCTATAGAAATAAAGTGAAGAGATTTCATAAGGAGGGATGGTTGATTGTGTCAAATTCTGCTGATAGGACAAATAACATGAGGTGTAAGAAAATGATTGAGTTTAAATGCATAGTCGTTATATGTATAATGGACTAGCACAGTTTTGATGGAATGGTAGAGTTGAAAGTCTGATTGGAGTGGGCCCAAGAAAGTATGGGAGGTAAGGAATTGGAAAACCCGAGTACAAAGAAGCCATTTGAAGAATGTTGAAATTAAGGGGAACAGAGAAGCAGGGCTGTAGTTTCAAGCAAATGTAGAGTAAGAAGTGTTTTTTTCCTTTTATTTCATCATACAATGGGGGTACAAATATTGTTAGGGTTACATACATTGCCCCTACCACCCCTCCCCCCCCCACATGCTAGAGCTTCAAGGGAGTCCAATCCCCAGGTGGCGCACATGGCACACATTATGTAACTCTACACTTCCTCCCCCCTCCCGCCTGCCCTCCATCCGACAAAAGATTTTTTTTTTTTTACATTTTGGACACACTGTATAACTTTGCCTCTCCCTAAGAAGGGTTAGAGGTATGCCCTTAAGATAGGAGAAATTATAATATGTTTGTATGCTGCTGCAGAGAATCTAACAGAAGCAAATTATAATGATCCTGGAAATGGGAAAATTGAGAGAATAATATTCTTTTCTAGGTTAGGATCTTGGGCAAAGTGAAGTAGATGGCCCTACAATGTATCACAGACAATATACCGATATTAATAAAAGAAAGGCATAACATATGTGCACATTTATGAGAAGATAGATATGCTGTTATAAGATATGCTGAAATTCTCTCTCTCTCTTTCTCTTTCTCTATCTCTTTTCCATGCATCCTACTGTTTTTCCCCAAGCAATACTATCAGCTAAGAGTAAGGTTGGTAAGGAAATGTTGGGTATTTGAAGTAGGAGGAGAATGCACAAAATAGATTTCTAGACATTGGGGAAAAGAGTGAATTACAGAAATATAATTAGCTAGCAATATTAAGGGCCTTGCCTAACTTCAAGAAGTATAAAATGATAATCCTCCTATATTTCAAGAAGTGGAAAAAATTGGATATTAGTAAGCAGTTGTATAGCCTATAGTATTGATAGACTGTAGTATTGTGGTACTAATAGGGGGAAATGAGGACATGAGAGGCCAAGGTATAATGAAAAGTTACTAAGAGTAATGGGCCTTTGTGGGGAGGGAATAATTGGAGTCTGAGTACTAAAAGAAGTGAAGTGGAAATGTAGAATATGATAGTCAGAATGGGCTGCTTGAAATTGAAGTTACAGTGTAGTTATATCTTTGGTTACAAGGTCTGAGGTATACCCATGGGAGTAGAAGGATGAGGTTGGGTGGAAGACACAACATTTGATAAAAATAAGTTAAAGAAGTGAAATTCCAGGGTATGAGAAGTATCATCCATATGGATAATGCAATTACCAGTCACCATGGCTGAAGTAGCATTGCAGGGAGTGACAGTGAGCCAAGAGATAAAATCTTCAAGGAATGATGGAGCATGACACTGCAGTCTGTAAATGGCTGCAACAGGGAAAGACAAAAAATGCTTTAGTCCAATGATGTGATGTTCAAAGCAAGGTGGTTTAGGGAAAAAGAAAAGAAAATATAATTATAATATTTTATAAAAAGAGAGGGGGATTAAGGGCATCCAAGTAGGGGCAGAAGAAATCAAACTCTCACTCTTCGCAGATGATATGATATTATACCTAGAAAAACCCATGGATTCATCCAAGAGACTCCTAGATTTGATAAACGAATTTGGTAATGTTTCAGGTTATAAAACCAATATACTCAAATCAGAAGTATTCATATATGCCAAGAACCATCAAGCAGAAAGTCAAATAAAAAACGCAATATCCTTCACTATAGCCTCAAAGAAAATTAAATATCTAGGAGTATACTTAAAGAAAGATACGAAAGATTTATACAAGGAGAACTATGAAACATTAAAAAAAGAAATTGCAGATGATTTAAACAGATGGAAAAATCTACCTTGTTCATGGATTGGTCCAATCAATATTGTTAAAATGTCAATATTACCTAAGGTGATCTACAGAATCAATGCAATCCCCATCAAAATACCACCAGCATTCTTTATAGATCTAGAAAAAATAATTATTCGCTTTGTATGGAACCAGAAGAAACCAGGAATAGCCAAAGCAATCTTAAGTAAAAGGGACAAACTGGGAGGCATCAGTCTTCCGGACTTCAAGCTGTACTATAAGCAATAATAGATAAATCAGCCTGGGACTGGCACAAGAACAGAAGCATCAATATCTGGATTAGATCTGAGATACCAGAGATGAAACCAACAGTATACGGCAACCTAATTTTTGATAAAGGAGACAAAAATACAAATGGGGAAAAGATTCTCTCTTCAATAAATGGTGCTGGGAAAACTGGTTAGCTACATGCAGAAGAACGAATCAGGATCCTCACTTCTCACCTCTCACAAAAATTCACTCAAGATGGGCAACAGACTTAAACCTAAGGCATGAAACCTTAAGAATCCTAGAAGATGTTGGGAAAACCCTATCAGGTATTGGTCTAGGCAAAGAATTTCTGAGGAAGACCCCCAAGGCAATCACTGCCGCTTCAAAAATAAACAAATGGGATCTGATCAAAATAAAAAGTTTCTGCACAGCTAAGGAAACTATCATTAGAGCAAATAGACAACCCACAGAGTGGGAGAAAATGTTTGCCCTATACACTTCTGATAAAGGCCTAATAACAAGAATATATCTAGAACTTAAAAGAATTAATAAGAAAAAATCAAACAACCCCATTAAAAAATGGCAAAGGAAATGAACAGAAACTTCTCCAAAGAAGACAGAATAATGGCCTGCAGACATATAAAAAATGCTCAACATCTCTAATCATCAGAGAAATGCATATCAAAACCACAATTAGATACCACCTAACCCCTGCGAGAATGGCCTGTATCAAGAAATCCCAAAACGACAAATGCTCCCGAGGATGTGGAGAGATAGGAACTCTCTTACACTGCTGGTGGGACTGCAAATTAGTGCAACCTTTGTGGAAAAGAATTTGGAGATATCTCAAACAGATAGAAATAGAAATACCATTCGACCCGGCAATAGCATTGTTGGGCATCTACCCAAAAGAGCATAAGACTTTCTATTATAAAGACATATGCACCTGAATGTTTATTGCAGCACAATTCACTATTGCAAGGTCTTGGAAACAACCCAAGTGCCCGTCAATCCAGGAATGGATAATTAAAATTTGGTATATGCTCACAATTGAATATTACTCAATTCTAAGAAACGACAGTGAGCTAGCACCGTTTATGCTATCCTGGGTAAAGCTTAAGCCAGTTATACAAAGTAAGGCGACACAAGATCCGGAAAATGGGCTACACATCTACTCACCATCAAATTGGTACTAACTGAGATAAACTATGACTCTCAAATAGTTGTAATGTACACCAAGGATTGGGGTGGGGGAGACCCACATCTTAGGGACGTGAGGTACATTGTCAGGGGTGGGAAGGGATTACCTCTAACCCTCCTTAGGGAGAGGCAAAGATATACAGTGTAACTAAAATGTCAAAAAAACCCACTTTTATCAGGTGGTGGACTGGTGGGAAGGGGGAGGAGGGGAGAGGTGTATATGGACATAATGGGTGAGGCGCGCACCACCTGAGGGTTGGACACGCTTGAAGCTCTGGCAAGGCGGGCTGGGGGAGGGTGGCAGGGGCAATATTTGTATCCCCAACAATACTTGTATCCCCATAATAAAATAAATAAATTAATAAATAAAAAGTTAGTGGATACTTGGCCATATTAAATACCATTAAAAAGAAAGAATGTTGACTATTAATCTGATATCATCTTCCTTGAAATAACTGGAGCCACTATGGTCAACTTTAATCTCAGTTACCAAATTATAACATTTGTTCAGAGAATCAGCTGATTGTTTAGCAGTCATCTCTGACTTGGAAGTAGTTTAATAAATGTGGGGATAGTCCTCAATAGAGAAATATAAAAAAAGGAAATTTGGAATAATATTTTTTATCTGAACAATTAGAAAATTCAGGGATAAGTGATTCAACCAAAATTGTGTTGTTAAGTAGCAAAGCCAACAACAGAACAGAACTAGAGTTCTTAAGGTTGAATTATTTAGCCAAAAATCAAAATAAAACAACAACAAAAAGCAACAGGAACATCAACAAAAACAAACCAAAAATAAAACAGGATGGCCAGTTAATTTTGAGTTACAGAAAAACATTAAATTTTTTAAAATATCAGTATGTCTAAAATATTGCCATGGAATATACTAAGAAAATCATGTGTTGGCAACAATGTCCTGAGTAAATCAGTTAATTTACTCTGTCTGCCTCTATCCATGGGGCTAGATAACCTCACTGGATAAGTTACATGGTATGTCTGTGTGGGGGGGGTGGGGAAGGGATGTTATAAGAAAAAAAAATTGCCTTGTTTCCTTCATGCTTAAGCATGATGCTTTTAGGGTATTTTATGGATGTTGGAGCCAATTATAACAGAAAATCAGACAAGCCAAACAAATATAGTGGCAGGTAAAATATCTGTTTAAAGGCTCATCAGACTAAGTATACATCAAATACTCTTTCTTTTTTCTTCTTGTGATATAATTCAAGAGCTTCTTGCTAAAAATAGTCGCAATTTTTGGGGAAAGGAGAAATTTTGTTGAAGGTTAGTCAAGTATGCTCATCTTTATCATTTTCCTTGCCATGGTCATTTATATTTGTTTAGAATCATATTATTAGCATAAATAGTTATTAATATAACCAAATACAATAAATGCTCATTGACCTGCATATATTTTCTATTAAACCTTTCTCTAAAACTATTGGCAAATCTTTTTCATGACAGAAACTTTGGTTTCATAGACGTTCAAATTATTTCTAAATGACTTACGACATCATTCGAGATTGTACCTTACTCCTGGACAAAATCAATCCATTTAAATGAGAAATGATTTGCTCCCAGATTAATATTTCAAACTATTGACTAAAAATGTCAGCCTTTCATATTTCAAATGAATATACTTGCAGTTACCAAAATGGTGAAGTGGCTAAGCAAATTGCAATTGGTCTCTTATTTTCCACAAATGACATTTAAAAAAATAGATATAGACACATTATTTACTTGCAATTAATTTGTCTTTGATCACATGATCTGCTTAATTTCAGTTGGGATTAATCAGTTATTAGGTATCCTTTTTACAATGTTCTCCTAAAAATTCTCAATCTTTAAAAGACATGAGATAACAGATAATATTTTAGTTTGTAAAGATACTTTTAAAATAATGATCATTTATAAACATAAGAAAATAAGTCATATAAGGTAATATTAAATATTAATTAGCAAGTTAAAAACCTCCATAAAAATGAATTTGTACCTAAATTGCCCAGTGGCACTAAGTTAGGATTTTAGAAATTGATATTAGCTTTCTTAGGTTAATAATAATTTCCCTTTACTCCTGAGTACATATATTATACCATTTATTTCTCATAATGAAGCAGCCCAATTATTTTCAATGTAGAACCTGAATCTCAGAATGTTAGTGACTTGTCTGACATCATGTAGTTGGGGAAGCTTAGAAACAAATTCCAAAGCCTGTGAAAGCCTTTGAAAAAGAACTCAATACTGATTAGTGATATGTTATCCAAGAAGTATTCTGATAGTTCTGAAGAACTTATTATTATTAACAGATTATAACTTATCTATATAATGCTTTAATCTTCTTCAAGTACTTTTACTTATTCTATATTATACTACTTCAATTTCATTTTAAAATTATATCAAGCACCAGGGATAGATACCAACATTACCAATAGATAACAATATTAACATAAAATAACCAAGAGATTACATGATGTTGCCAAGGTAATAAATGAAACAACAGAGCCAGAAATCAGATCCAGATCTCTTGTCTCTAACATATTCTGCTATACCTTGCTGATAATGCACTCTAGATGCTGTATTCCCTATGCTTGGGCTCTGACTGCTCTAGGCAGCCTTCTTTTACAGACAGTCTCATTATCCTTCTTGGTTTTTGATACTTCCCTTTTATGATGATAGTTATCTCACAATACTGGGCATCTACCCAAAAGAAAAAAAGATATTCTATAAAAAAGACATATGTACTAGAATGTTTATAGCAGAACAATTCGTAATTACAAAGATGTGGAAACAACCCAAGTGTCAATCAATATATGAGTGGACTAATAAAATGTGGTATATATACACCATAGAGTTCTATTCAGCCACAGAAATCAATGGTGATTTAGCACCTCGTATATTATCCTGGATGGAGCTGGAGCCCATTTTACTAAGTGAAATATCACAAGAATGGAAAAACAAGCATCACATGTACTCACCATCAAATTGGTATTAATTGATCAACACTTATGTGCACATACAATAGTAGTATTCATCATGTGTCAGGTAGGTGGGAGGAGGAGGAGAGGATGGCTATATTCACACCTAATGGGTGCAGTGCGCACCCTCTGGGGGATGGACACTGCTGGTGGGGCTGCAAACTAGTACAGCCTCTATGGAGAGTAGTATGGAGATACCTCAAAGAACTAAAAATAAAACTACCATTTGATCCAGCAATTCTACTACTGGGTATTTACCCAAAAGAAAAAGAAAAGACATTTTCTTAAAAAAATACATTTGCACTCAAATGTTTATAGCAGCACACTTCACAATTGCAAAGATGTGGAAACAACCCAAGTGCCTATCGATACATGAGTATATTAATAAAATGTGGTATATGTATACCATGCAGTACTATTCAGCCATAAAAAATATAGTGAACTACCTATTGTATTTTCCTGGATAGAACTGGAGACCATTCTTCGAAGTGAAGTATCACAAGAATGAAAAAACAAACACCACATGCACACACCAATAATTGGTACTAATTGATGAATACTAATGTGCACTTATGGGAAGTAACATTCATACGGTGTCAGGCAGGTGGGAAGGGGAAGGAGGGGATAGGTAAATTCATACCTACTGGGGTGGTGTGCACTATCTGGATAATGAGCACGTTTGTAGCTTTGACTCCGGCAATGCAAAGCCAATTTATGTGACCAAAGCATTTGTACCACATAATATTCTGAAGAAAAAAAAAAAACAAAAAAACTTTACTGAAGTTATTTATCAAATCTACGAATCTATCGGAGGAGTCTTTAGGGTTTTCTAGGTGTAAGATCATATTATCATCAAACATATAATTTGACTTCCTCTTTTTCAATTTGGATGCCTTTTCCTTCTTTCTTTTGTGTAATTGCTTAAGCTAGGATTTCCAGTACTATATTGAATAGAATTGATTAAAGTGGACACCTTTTTTTGTTCCAGTTCTTAGTGGGAATGATTTCAACTTTTTCCCAGTTAGTACGATGTTTGCTGTGAGATTGTCATATATGGCTTCTAAAATTTTGACGTATGTTCCTTTAATTCCTAGTTTATTGAGGGTTTTTATCATGAAGTATTGCTGGACTTTATCAAATACTTTTGCATCTATTGAGATGACCATATCGTTTTTGTGTTTAATTTTGTTTACATGGTAAATCATGTTTATTGATTTGTGTATATTGAACTATCCTTGCAGTCCTGGAGGATATTGTGTATTATCTTTTGGAGGTGCTGTTGAATTTGGTTTGCTAGTATTTAGTAGAAAATTCTTTCTTCTATAATATGTTCATCAGGGATATTGGTCAGTAGTTTTCTTTGTTTGTTTGTTTGCTTATCCTTGCCTGGATTTTGTATCAGAGTGATACAGATTTCATAGAATTAATTAGGGAGGATTCCCTCCTCCTCTGTTTTTTTAGAACAGTTTCGATAGGATTGGTACAAGTCCTACATTTGGTAGAATTTGATATGAATCCATCTATTCCTTTTTTTTTATTGGGATATTTTGTAGTACTGATTCAATCTCACTACTCATTATTGGTCTGTTAAGTATTTCTGTTTCTTCCTGGTTCAATCTTGGGAAGTCATATGTTTCCAGGAATTAATCTATTTCCTCTAGGTTTTCTAGTTTGTGCATGTAGAGTTGCTCATAGTAGTCTCTGGCAATCCTATATATTTCTATCATGTCAGTTGTAACATCTCCTTTTTCATTTCTGATTGTATTTATTTGAATCTTCACTCTTTCTTTTCTTGGTGAATCTAGCTATTGGTCTATCGATTTTGTTTATTTTTTCAAAAGAACTAAGTTTTTATTTTGTTGATTCTTTGTATTTTTGTCTCAATTTAATTTAGTTCTGCTCTGATATTTGTTATTTCTTTTCTTCTGCTAATTTTGGTTTTGGATTGTTGTTTTTCTAAATCCTTGGGGTGTGATGCTAGGTTGTAAAGTTGAGATCTTTCTTTCTTTTTGATGTGGGCATTTAATGTTATAAACTTCCTTCTTAGGGACTGCCTTTCTGTATCCCAGATGTTTTCATATGTGAGTCTCTCATTTTGTTTTAAGAATTTTTTTTAAATTTCCATATCAATTTTGTCATTGACTCAAAGATCATTCAGGAGCATGTTGTTTAATTTTTATGTATTTGTATATTCTTGGGAGTTCCTCTTACTATTGATTTCTAGTTTTATTACATTGTACTGCCTTCCATAAAAGTATAAAAAATAGTTTTATTCCAATGTGGTCTGATTAGACACTTGATGTGATTTTGATTTTTTAAAATTATTCAAACTTGTTTTGTGGCTTAATATACAATCTATTTGGGGGAATGTTCCATATGCTGATGAGAAGAATGCATATTCTGTGATTGTTGGATAAAATGTTCTGTAAATGTCTATTCCATTTGGTGTAGAGTCCAGTGTTTCTTTACTGATTTTCTGCCTAGATTATGTGTCCAGTGTTGACAGTGGGGACTTTAAGTCTCCCACCATTATTCTATTATTGTCTATCTTTTTGCTTAGGTCTACTGATAGTTGTTTTATAAATCTGGGTGCTCTGATGTTGGGAGCATACAGATCTAGATTTGCTGTAGTTTCTTGTTGGATTGATCCCATTATCAGTATATAATGACCTTCTTTGTCTTTTTTGTTGTGATTGATTTAAAATCTATTTTATGTGAAATCGGTATAGCGATTCTTGTTTGCTTTTGTTTTCTGTTTGTGTGGAATATCTTATTCCACCTTTTTACCTTCAATCTATAAGTTTCATTAACAAATAGGTGGGTTTCCTATAAGCAGCACATGATTTGGTTTTGTTTTATTGTCTATTCTTCCAATCTCTCTATATGTATTTTGAGACAGGGTCTTGCTCTGTTGCCCCGGCTAGAATACAATGGTGTCATCATAGTTCACAGCAACCTAAAACTCCTTGGCTCAAGCAATCCTCTCAACAGCTTCCTGAGTAGCTGGAACTACAGGCATGTACTACCATGCCAGGCTAATTTTTAAAACAATTTTTTTGTAGAAACGAGGTCTCACTATATTGCCCACACTGGTCTTGAACTCCTAGCCTCAAGTGATCCTCCTGCCTCAGCCTTCCAAAGTGCTAAGATTACAGGCATGAGCTTCACCCAAATATATATCTTTTTAACAGAGAATTTAGTCCATTTATATTCAAGATTAATATTAATATGTGAGACTTTTGTTCCTGTCATAATGTTATCTATTTGCTTTGTATTCTCAATTCTGTAATTGCTTTATAAAACCTGTGAGTTTTATGTTTTCATGATTTTTTATCATGTTGAGTATTGACCTTTTGTTTCCATGTTTAGAACTTCTTTGAGCATTTTTCATTGGGCCAGTCCAGTGGTGACAAATTCCCATAGTGTTTGGTTATCTGCAAAGGATTTTATTCCTCCTTCATTCATGAAGCTTAGTTTAAGAGGATACAAAATTCATGACTGATAGTACATCACTACTACAACCAGCACCTGAAAAAGCCACCACAAAAAGGCTGTCTTTAACCAAGGAATCCATACAGTCTTTGCCACTAAAAGTTCTCAGAACTGAAACCAGGTGACTATACACAACACACATTATAGTCATACCCTCAAGGGATAAAAATTCCATCCAAACCAAAGTTAATTAAAAAATAAGAATGTGGTGGTAGTCCGTTCAGATGAGAAGGAATCAGAGAAACAATTCTGGTAATGAGAAAAAAAATAAGAGTTTTACAACCCCCAAAAGATCATACTAACTTTTCAGCAAAAGATCCAAACCAAAATGAAATACCAGATAAAGAATTCAAAGTATTGTTTATAAAGAAGCTCACTGAGATTGAAGAGAAAATTGAAACTCAACAAAAAGAAATCAGAAAAAATTTCAAGATATGAATGAAAAATTTACAAAGTGATAGATATTTAAAAAAACAAAAAAAAATGAATTACAAAATACAGTGGAAAGTTTTAACAATAGAATAGAGCAAGTGGAAGAAAAATTTCAGAGCTTGAAGACAGGTCTTTAATATTAACCCAATGAGACAAAAATATAGTTTAAGAAAATAAACAAAGCCTTTGAAAATGTGGGATTATGTAAAGCATTTAAACCTATGAGTCATAGGTATTCCTATGTTAGGGACCATCCCTGGGTCAGATTGGCCGGAACCCAAAGTCAGCAGAATGGGAGCACATTGCTTGTTCCCAGAGTTAGGAGGATGTGACTTGTTGATCAGCATAAGAACTGTTCCTCCGGACAAACAGCCAAGAGCCTGTGGTCTTGCAAATAAGCCCAGGTGTCTTGTTGTCCTGCACATGGGACCAGACGTGGGCTCGAGGATGAATTGTTCCGGGCATGGTTCACTTAACAAACAAAGTTGTTTGTCCAGATACACAGTAATAGCCCCAGGAATGTTTGCACGTAAACAAAAGCTGCCCAGCCCCACAACAATGGAGGTCTGGAGGCCACGAGAAAAACATGTTGTTCCCATGAATGCTGCTTGGCCCCATAAGATGGCTGGTTAGCCAGAGACGGGTAAGATTCCTCAAGGAGGAACAACCTAAGACAGGCACAGCCGCCAGGGGGCCAGCAAAGAGGAACTGGGGGATAGAAACTAACCCCCGTGGCTGCCTTGTTTCCCATGTATATCTCGGTCTGTAAT
This sequence comes from Cheirogaleus medius, assembly GCA_008086735.1. Classification (NCBI taxonomy): domain Eukaryota; kingdom Metazoa; phylum Chordata; class Mammalia; order Primates; family Cheirogaleidae; genus Cheirogaleus; species Cheirogaleus medius. The sequence continues at coordinate 9,753,258 of VBSM01003018.1, forward strand.
CTGGGCTTGGTGCCTTAAGCATTGCAAACTGCCAAGGACCTATGGTTTCGCACGCGAGCCAAAGTTGTCTATTATCCTGCAAACGGTATCAGACATTGAAGGGCATCTCTTGTGCTATGTCTAGAGGAACAGGTGCTGTTGATCTGTGGGAAGTCACGTACCAGAAAGTAGCTAGGAAAGTAGCTGCGGGACACTCGCCAACTTTAACAGTATAAAAATAAAACAACTGCTGCTTAAAGCACTGCAGTCTTGTACCGTCTCTTGTGTCTGTATGTTTCTTTCTGGGGCTGCAGTCTTGTCTTTCGTGTTTGTGTGTGTTCTTGTCTGTGTCTTTCTGTGTTCATCCCCCATCCTGCAATCGTGCCACAGCTTTCCTATGAAGAAGAAAAAGCAAAAAGTTTAGAAAACTTATTTGAGGGAATAATTGAGGAAAAATTCCCTGATCTTGCTAGAGATTGAGATATCCAGATAGAAGGAGCTCAGTGAACTCCTGGGAGATACATTATAAGTTGAACTTCTCCAAGACATATCACACATCAGACTATCTAAAGTCCATATGAAGGAAAACATCTTAAAAGCATCAAGAGCAAATCATATAAGCCCCTATAAAGGAAATTCCATCAGGCCAATAGCAGACTTCTCAATAGAAACCTTACAAGCCAGAAGGGATTGAAGTCCTATTTTTAGTCTTCTCACAAAAGCCTTTAATATGTTTTTCATTATTAGATTTTTTTAAATTTTAGAAGTTCTATTTGTCTTTTTTATAATTCCAATAATATTTCTAAAACAATATATTTTTTCTTTCATGTGTTTCATTTTATCTTTTATTTATTCAAATATAAATATACCAAATTTTATATTTTGTATTAGATAATTCCATTAAGTACAGATTCAGCGATGTCTATTATAGAGTTTATTATTTCTGCTGACTCTGGTTGGAAGTGGGTTATTTTGTGGTCTATAATGTATTTGGAGAGTATAAGCTCATGTAGAATCCAATTTTTCTTTGGAGATCCTAGGAAGCCTGAGTTGAGGGCACATTTTTCCAGAGAAGTTTATCATTTGTTTCTTCCAGGAATACAGGATGGTACTCATATGAAACTACTTAGTGTTAACCTCTTGCCTTTTCCCCCTACAGTACAGAGAGAATGTAAATTCAAACCCCTTTATGTATATAAGAACTGTGCTGATATTATGACTTTCACAGTGGATTTTTATTTTCTAGTTAGGCTCCAATATGGGACATGAGGATTTTTTTTTATCTTTCTTTGTCATCTTATGGATTTTTCCTCTACTATGTCCTTTTAATTAAGATGTAGCCTTTTGATAATCCTGAATTTATGCAGAAGGTTTTCACTTGAATTCCTTATGTACGGGGCCCGAGGCTTGAATGATTTCCTCCACTCTTGTAGTTATAAAAATCCTCTTGGTCACCTACAGAGCAACAATAGATGCACCTTTAGCATCAGCTTGATACACTGGTTCTCAGCTTCTTCAATCTTGTGAGCTCAGATGTGCATTAGGAAGTTGTATTTGATATTTTATCTGACCTACCTAGTCATTTTATAATGGAATGATTTTTAAGTTATTTTATCAAATATACTGTCAGAAAGTGTAGACTCATAAAGATCTTTAAAAAGATGCTATTTTGAAAATATTTTTTTCAAGATTGTGGTAAAGAGAATACTTTTTGAGCTCTGTCTTGGGATATAGAGTAGGTATGTGTGGGAAGGGCACACAAAACGAATCTGTATTATTGGATTATAGGGTTAATTCTTTTTTATTACACTAAAGGAATTTCTAGTATACTCAGTTATATTTAATATGATGACCATTACCAAGACATTTCATAAACCAGCTGAGCAACAGAAACAATCTTAATTGTTTCTATTAGCCTACCTAGAAAGGATAAAGGACACCTATATTGATAATTTTAATTCAATATAAAAATACCTTCTGAAACCATCCCCACACTTAATCTCTAAATTCCTGTACATACAAATTAGAAAAATTCTACAATCTATGTTTCATATTACTTCTGCTCTAACATTAAATTTTTAAATTAACCTCCCAGAGAATACTGGTATTTGGTATTATTAGACCTGGAGACAATGATGGATAAGAAGTAAGAGGACTTAAGAGGCTTGCTCTCAGGAGGTAACTCCCCAGTGATCATGTTAGTATTTTCAAGCACGAGTAAAGGAAGGATAGTATTTTTTTAAGGGAGGCAGGGATGTTTTAGCCGCTGGGGTCAAACCAGTGAAGCAAGTTTGAAAGAGACACAGGATCTGTCTTGAGGAGCTTCCGGCCAACAAGATCTGAGGGGCAGAGGTGGTAGGCGGTCCGAGGGCAGCACAGGGAGCGGGGATGCTACTCTTAGCCCCAGGGCTCCAGAAAGACTCCATGAAAAGGCTCTGTTGGAAGTGAGTTGGGAAAGATGGAGGAATTCTGACCAGGGAGGAAGGAGGAGGCACAGACGGTGACACGGGAGCAAAGCCAGAGCTGTGGAGACGAGGGCGGCAGGCCGCAGTGGTGTCTAGGGTTATTTGGCGGGGCCAGCCGTGGGGGCCAGAAAGCAGAGGGCCTCGAGTGCATGTCTGTGGTGTGGCCATTGTTTGGTAACCCTGGGGTAATCAGTGGTATTAGAAACTCCGAGGGAGGAACACACGAGGCCAGGATAGGGGAAAAAAGAAATAAAGATGAGTGTCAAGAGAACAAAACCAAACAGGCTATTAGAATATGTACAAAGTAAGCAAATGCAGGTCACAAGATAAAAACTCAATATAAATGGGAAAGAAAGAGGCAAATAGGAATGCAGTCCCCATACCAAATAAGGAGGTTCACATAAACAGCATGTGAGGGCTATGGCTATAATCAAATGGAAAAGTTTTGCAAGCATATGTCCTAATCTCAAGAATACCACTCTTCTTTGTATGGAAAAATAAGTGGTTGCATACTAGAAGTCAGAGGTGGGAACCTGCTTGATAGCTCTCTTTGGAGTCCAGCAGTTGCTCACAGCAGATACAAAAACTGAATAGTAAGAGGTTGAGTAGGGCTAACTTAGGTCTAATATTAAAATTTTCTTTATTACAAAGGACCATACAAGCACTAAAAAAGTCTTTTCTGTATTGGCTGAAAAGCCCTGGCATCTTGGATTCCAAATTTCAGTCTTCCTTTCTAATAAAGTATTCCAAAACATAGTCAAGCACTTCTCTACTTAATAATTACTACCTGCTTTCCCATTTGGGCTCTCTTTACCTAATTTGATAACATCCTTGAGATCTGCCATTCTCAGCACCACAAGCCCTCTTATTAACCTGGAGGTGGAAAAGCAGGTGAAATCATGTTCCTTTTTCTTCATTTTGTTCATTTGAACAGTTTGGTCCAATTAGGAGCAAATTCTATGAGAAATGGTTATATTTTGGGCTCAAAACATGATATTTGAATAGTACATTATTTGCAGATAATAATAATTGTTTTCTCAACAACCATGAACTAAATCTTCTTAAAAGTGAACATCAGATAAGATGTATTTTAAATTAGAATATTTTCAGTAAGAAAAACCAAAAACCAGGTTAAGTTAAAAATACAATTCCAAAAGCATCATTCATGTTTCAATCTGCCAGTTTTGATATATAGGCTTCCCTCAAGCATTCTGTTTGACTTTTTCAGTGTCAACCTCATATGACATCTTTTAAAGGTTGATATTAAAAATTTAACTTCTTTCTTGCCAAAATGATAGTAAAATATGTAAACTACAACTTTTAAGATATGCTAGCTTTATCCTAAAGCAAAATAAATTAGTATAAGGTCAATGATTTTAAGCTTTGTCTCTTTGTTGCATTTTAGATCTTGGAAGACAGATATTTGGAAAAGTTCAGTTTATACTAGGGATAATGAAATCTAAGGATTAAAACTGGTATGTCATAGCACTTATCATACTGCATTAAAAATTACATGATATGAGCTGTTTGGAAGAAAGGTATAGAAATCCATCTTAGAGATAGTCCCTTGATAATTCTTGCCTCCTGTATTCATGACCTAATGTTGTCTTCTCCCATAGTGAATCAGGGCTGGCCTCATATAACCTGTATATGTGACATAAGTGGTAGTATCTGACTTCCAAGACTGTCATAAAAAGCATTGCAGCTTCCGTATTAGTATCTTATCATTCACTCTGGGGAAAGCGAGCTGCCATGTTAGAATAATCTAATAGCCCAGTAGGGAGGCCTATGTGGAGAGGAATTAGGTCCTCTTGCTTCCAGGTAGCACTATTTTGCCAGCCTTGTGTTGTGAGCAACCTTGAGCACCCACAGTTGTGCGTGAACACCGACAGTTAAGCCTTCAGATGACTGCAGCTATGACTGACACCTGGTTAAGAAACATGGAGCCACAACTGCTCAGAGAAGTGCTCCTGGAATTCCTGACCCAGAGAAACTATGAGAAGTAATGAAACTATTTCAAAAGGAAAGCATAAATTAAGGATTTGGAAAATTCTCAGCTTGGCCATGTTTGTAAATAATTGGATTGGCTTTGGAGTCTGTGAGAAAAACTGATGAGTTTTTGTCTAGGATTTAGAGATTGAATTTATGGTTTAATATGAACAGAATTGACATGTATATAACATTTGGTCTTCTCATCCTGGAATGTGAATATTTTATTTATTCATGTCTTCTCATGTTTTTCAATAACATTTATAATTTTGTAATTTTCTCCATAAGGAAACTGAACTTTTATTTTTAAATATTTATTCCTAAGTATCTCATTGTCTTGCTGATAATGTAGTGGTATGTATTACTTTTATTGATGAATAGGAGTACTATTGATTCCTGTCTATTTACTGGAATGTAAATTTCATGAGGTAAGGGACTTGTGTCTATTTCGCTTAATGTCTGCATTAATGCCTAGCAGATAGGTTGTATTCAATAAACATTTGTTCATTGTGTATCAGGGCTGAAAAAATATCTATTATCTAGAACATTTCAGGATCTATCTTTTTATCATTTTATTAATAGCACAAAATATTTTTGGTAGATTATCTTGGGTTTCCTATTTAGACAAACTTACTTGTAAATGATGGTAGCTTTGCTTTTTCCTTTCTAATTCTTTTTTAAAATTCATTAATTACACTTATTCAATAAGATTTATTTCTCTTGCTTTCATTTTACCAAATCACTATGTGGTCATAACCAAGATTTTCACATAAATTGTTTCTACTATAAGTAAGTCCAAATTAGATAATTTTTCTTAAGCTGAAGTCCCTATGTAAGTTTTTTAAATCTATTTTTACTAAATTTTTAACATTATTATTTTTCACCTTTATTTTTTTTCTTTTGAGTGCTCTTTATTTTTTTATACTTATTTTATACTTTCTTATTTCAGCATATGACAGGGGTACAAATGTTTAGGTTACATATATTGCCTTTGCACCACCCAAGTCAGAGAAACAAGCATGTCCATCTCCCAGAAGGTACGCACCGTACCTGCGAGGTGTGAATATAGCCATCCCCTCCTCTCCACCCAACCTGCCTGACACTCAATGAATGTTATTACTTTGCACTTTAAAATTTTGTTTTTAAATTTCAGAGTATTACAGGGGTACAAATGCTTTGGTTACATAAATTGTCTTTGCACCACCCAAGTCAGAGCTACAAGTGTGCCCCTTCCTCAGACAGTACATACCATATCCATTAGGTGTGAACTTATGCATCCCCTTCTGTCCCCTCCCACCTACCTGACACCCAATTAATGTTACTTCCAATATGTGCACATTAGTGCTGATCAATTAATACCAATTTAATGGTGAGTATATGGGTGTTTGTTTCTCTAATCTTGCGATACTTCACTTGGGGAAGAATGGGCTCTAATTCTATCCAGGGTAATACAATAGGTAGTTCACCATTTTTTTTATCCCTGAGTAGTACTCCATGGCATGCATATACCACATTTTATTAATGCACTCATGTATTTATGGGCACTTGTGTTGTTTCCACATCTTTGCAATTGTGAATTGTGCTACTATAAACATTCTAGTGCAGATGTATTTTTTAATAGAATGTCTTTTTTTCCCTTTTGGTAGATGCCTAGTAGTGGGATTGCTGGATCAAATGGTATTTCTGGTTTTAGCTCTTTAAGGTATTTCCATACTACTTTCTATAGAGGTTGCACTAGTTTGCAGTCCCACCAGCAGTGTATGAGTGTTCCTATCTCTCTGCATCCACACCAACATTTGTTGTTTGGGACTTTTTGATAATGGTCATTCTCACTGGAATTAAGTGATATCTCATTGTGGTTTTGATTTACATTTCCCTGATGATTAGAGATGTTGAGCATTTTTTCATATTTTTTTTCTACTATGAGTCTAATTCTAATATATTTTTCTCTTTTGGTTATGATACCTAGGATCTCTGGTATTAAGTTGATAGTGGTAATATTGAATCTACTTCTCTTTTTCCTGATTTGGAAGGAAATGTTCCTATGGTTTCATAAGTATGATGTATACTATTTATTTTTGGTAGAAACAGTTTATTATGCTAAATATCATGTTTCTTTCTATGCTCACTTTATTATTTTTTGAAACAAAAATTTGTACCCCCATAATATGCTGAAATTATAAAAAGAATCTATTGAGCCCATTCTACTAAGTGAAGTATCACAAGAATGGATAAACAAGCACCGCATGTACTCACCATCAAATTGGCATTAACTGATCAACATTTATGTGTACATATGGTAGTAACATTCATCAGGTGTCGAGCAGGTGGAATTGGGGAGCAGAGGATGAGTATATTCACACCTAATGGGTTCCATGTGCACTGTTGGGGGATGGACACACTTGTAGTTCTGACTTGGGCTGGGCAAAGGCAATGTATGTAACCTAAACATTTGTACCCCCATAACATGAAGAAATTAAAAAAAAAGAATCCATTGATGCAATTCAAAGGTTTTCTTCTTCTTTAATATGGTAATTCATTGAATTGGATTAATAGATGTTCTGTTGTTAAGTCATCTTTGTATTCCTTGTGTCAAACCTATTTGTTCATTGTACATTATTATTTATACATTGCAGGAATCATTTTGCTAATATTTTATTTAGAGTTTTAGGTCTATGTTTATAATTGAGATTTTTTTATTTCAGCATATTATGGGGGTACAAATATTACGGTAACGTATATTGCCCATGCCCCCCTCCCCCTCAAGGCAGAGCTTCAAGCATGACCATCCCCCAAATGTTGCACATCTCACTCATTATGTTTGTATATACCCATCCCCTCCTCCTCCCTCCCACCCGCCCAACACCCAATAAATGTTATTCCTATATGGCCACTTAGGTGTTGATCCATTAATACTAATTTGCTGGTGAGTACATGTGGTACTTGTTTTTCCATTCTTGAGATACTTCACTTAAGGGGACGAAGAAAACACTCAAGGGTTGGATAAGCTATTTGAAGATATAATAGAGGAAAATTTCCCAGGCCTTGGTAAAAATCTCAATATACAAGTTCAAGAAGCTCAAAGGACCCCTGGGAGATTCAATGCAAACAGGAAGACGTCACGACATGCAGTCATCAGACTGATCAAAATATCAACTAAAGAAGCTCTTCTATGAGCTGTAAGACGAAAGAAGCAAGTAACATACAAAGGAAAGCCAATCCGAATGACGCCAGACTTCTCTACTGAAACTTGACAAGCAAGGAGAGACTGGGGCCCCATTCTCACTCTTCTGAAACAGAATAATGCCCAGCCTGGAATCTTATTGCCTGCAAATCTAAGTTTTGTATATGAAGGAGAAATCAAGACATTCTCAGATAAGCAAAGACTGAGGGAATTCACCAAGACAAGACCAGCCCTCCAAGAAGTACTCAAAACAGTGTTGTTACCCACGGATCAGGGCATATAATTGAGATTTACTTACAATTTTTGTTTCTCATATTGTGCTTGTCTGTTTTTGATATTGAGTTTGTTCCTTCCTCATAAAATGAGTTGGGAGAGTTCCCCCTGTGTGCATGAGGTGGGCTGAGGTGGTTCATTGCAATACTTAACAACTGTCAGAATCTATATGTGTCTTTTAGGCTTTTCCAGAGTAATGCTGGCAGTCATTCTAGTGGCAGTGGGTGGACATGGTAGGGGCATATGTGTTCAGTTGTGAGTTTTCTAGAAACCAATATGGGGAGTGGCCTGTCAGTTTCACCTTTTAATGTGTGTAGTGTTAAAGGTTTAGGCTTGGAAACAGACTGTCTAGTGCCAGGCGTCCTCAAACTATGGCCACATGCGGGTGTTTTTGCCCATTTGTTTTTTACTTCAAAATAAGATATGGGCAGTGTGCATAGGAATTTGTTCATAGTTTTTTTTTAAAACTATAGTCCAGCCCTCCAACAGTCTGAGGGGCAGTGAACTGGCACCCTGTTTAAAAAGTTTGAGGACCCCTGGTAGTCAATTCCATGCTTTCTCACCTAGAAGATTTGCATCCTTAGTCAAATGACTTAATCCTGCTATATCAAAGTTTCTTCATATGTGATATGGGAAATATTATAACATATACCTCATAGAGTGGTTGTGAACATTAAATGAGCTGTCATAATTTAAAAAAAACTTGTATTAGCCTCTGGCACACAGTAATTATCTAGTGAATGTTAGTTCTCCTTCTCCCTCTTGTTTACCTCTTTCATTTCTTTTTCCTTCTTCCTATTCTCTCTCCCTTTTCTTTCTCCCAATTTTAGTACAATGCCCTTACTGTCAATTATGTCTACTGTCTAGGATTCCAGAGTCTTTTGCTTTAATGTCTTCAGAGAATATATTCCTCTGACACATTGACAGAGGTTTAGACACCTACTTTTTGTGGGATAGGTGTGTAAACCTACTTTTTTTTTTTACTTTTATATACACTTCTAGTTTTCAGCTCCACCCATTTACACTTATTTTCACTTCCAAATTATTCTGGGATTCTGCATGCAAATAAGCTTACTTCTTGGATTTCTTTCTATACTGCTAGTGACTTAAATCAGCTATTCCCCTCCTATAGCCTTCCAGCTCTCAAAATTGTGTTGCCTCCTCTCCCTTTCTCTTGTATGTTTATAACTTTTCAATCCATTTTTTAAAGTTTTACTTTTGAATAGGTAATATATTCATATAGTCAAAACAATATAAAAAGTAATTAAATGAAAAGTCTCATTCCTCATCTATATACACATATAGGTAACCACTTTTCTTAGTTTCTTGTTTATTCTTATGGAGTATTTTTTTAGGCAAAAATAATTAAATATTAATATACTTATTTTTCTTCCTTTTTATATGGAAAAGGTAGCATATGCTCTGCATACTGTACTACTGGACATTGCTTTTTTATTCACTTCACATTGTATACTGAAGATCTTTCCATATAGGCATATAGAGAGCTTCCTCATTTTAAAAATTTTTGTATAATACTACATTATATGATTGTACCACAGTTTGTTTAATCATTCACTATAGATGGACAATTGTATTCTTTCTTATTTTCTGAATTCTAAATAACGCAACAGTGAAAAAACTTAGATGTGTCTGATGTTTAACTCATGCATGTATATCCACAGAATAAATTACAAGAGGAAGGATTGCCTCATCCAACAGTAAATAAATTTTTAATTTTAGTAAATATTTATAAACTGCCCTTCAGTTCAGTGATATTTTACCATTTTGCATTTCCATTGGTAATGCATGGGTATGTGTGTTTCCCCAAGACTGGCTAACACAAAGTTGTCAAACTTTTAGATTATTTGCCAATTTGATAACTGAAAAATGTTATCTCAACAGAATTTTAACTTCTATTTGTCTTATTTTGAGTGACGGCCACCTTTTCATATATTTTAATGGCAATTTGTAATTTTTTTTCTGTAACCTATTTGTTCACATACTAATTATTGGATTATTGGTCTCTTTAATACTATTTAAGAGGGATCAGATCTTTATGTGTATAAGAATTTCAAGTTTTTTATAAATATGTCATTATCAATTGACACTGCTAATTTTTTTGCTGTACAGAAATTAATGGTTTTTTTAAATTATTTTTTTAGCCTACTTCATCAATTTTTTTCTTTGATGTCTTCTGGATTCAGAGTCATTAGAGAAGCTTTCTCCACTTTAAGGTTATAAAGTAATTTGCCTATTTTTTAAAATGACTTTTATGATTTCATTGTTTTCTGTTACACGTGGAGTTTATTGTGGTATTTGGTGTGGGTAGATTTAAATTTTTTTTCCTTCATATGGCTGCACAATTATTTCAAAGTCATTTATTAAAAAGTTTTCTTTTCCAAGCTATGTTACCTATTCCTGTATATGTCTCGGTTTATTTCTAGAACTGCTATTACTTTGTTTTGTTTGTATGCTCAATATATTGTTTTTCATCATTGAGATTTTATAATAATGTTTTATTATGTGGTATGGCAAATTTTCCTTATTGATCTTAGATTTTATAATTTTACTGTTTATTTTTGCTATTTTATTTTTCCATATGAACAATATAATCAGCTTGTCTAGTTCCAAACAAAAATATATGTGGAGTTTTATGGAAATCATGTTAAATTAATGAATTAATAGTCTTCCAAATAGGAGTGACATCATTGTGATATGGAGTTTTCTCTCTTAATAACATAGTATAGTAAAGGTATTATATAAAAGTTTAATTTTAAAATAAACCTTAAAATAAAACATAATTTTCTTAACTTTTAGAGCAGGGATCCCTAACCTTTTTGGCACTACGGACTGGCTGGTATCATGGAAAACAATTTTTCCGTGGGAGTGGAGGAAGGTAGTGTGGAGCCCAGGAGTTGATGCGGGAGGGGTTCCTAACAGGCCATGGACTGGTACCAGGCTGGGGACTAGGGTTTAGGGACCACTTTTTTAGAAGATTATAGTTCAAAAAAAAAAAAACTAAGAAAACAAGCCATATACTAAAAATAACATACAAATGGCAAAACAAATACCCAATTTGTCTGTCATATCATTAAATTTAATTGGGCTTAATTCACTGGTTTCATTGGTTTAAAGCAAAACAACTTTCATTGCATCATGAAACCATTTCAAGTCTATCATATACACAAGAGACATTTTAAAAGTAATGTGATTTGACAGGTTAAAATTAAAACATAGGCAGATATACACCAGGTAAATAGAAACCAAACAAAATAAATTCAGGTCTTAATATCTTAATATTAAACTCAGTGTAGTTCAAGCCTACAAAACTTTAAATGAGACAAACAAGGGCATTTTATAATTTTAAAGAATATTAATAGGAAAAAGGGGTGCATGCACATGTATGTGTACATTTTCTAAGAACATTCTTTTCAATCTTATCCTTGAATATTCAAAACTTTAGTTGGGTATAGAATTTTAGGAGGCCAGTCATTTTTCCTAACCATTTTGAAGAATTATTTTCTATTATCAATCACTATTCTCTGACACTATTAATACCATTGAGATAGCTGCTATCGTTTTATCATTTCTTTGCAGATAGACTGCATTTTTTCCAGTTGCTTTTCAATTTTTCTATTTGTTTTTGCTGCTCTATACAATGTTACATGTGGATTTTATTTCGTTTTTCCTGCTAGGATTGAATATTGTGTTCCTTCTAAATAATCCTTTATTTCATCATTTCTGGAAAAAAACATTAATTCTTTCTTTCCTCTGTTTCTGAGATTTTATTAGAAATATGCTTATTTTTAATTCTTTTCTCTATATTTCTGAATCTTTTAGTTTATATTTTTTTCCATTATATATTCTGGATAACTAAATCATATATAGCTCCCAGTTCAATATTCTCTGTCCATCTATGTTTGATGGGTTTTTAATTTTAATTATTATATATTTGTTTTATTTTTAAAAGTTTAATTTGGTTGCTTTCTCTATCTGCATGTTCTTCTTTGCAGAAATTATATATTATAGTGGGTAAGAACACAAATTTTGGAGCCAAACTGCCCAGGATGAAGTATGTTTCCACCATTTACTCACTGAGAATTCCAGCAGTTCACTTTCCTCTTGATGCCTCCGTTCTCTCAGCCATAAAATGAGGATGCAAGTGGTTTCATGTTGTAACTATTCTCTTGGTTTACTCATTGTACATCACTTGTTTTCCAACTCTTTCATCCCTTATGTAACCAGTTTTCTCATGAAATTACTTTTATTTCAAATAGTGTTTTATGTTTTCTAGAATGGACTCATCTCCTTAATTGTCTTCTACTTTTCCCCAGATTTATTGACATATAATTGACAAATATAAATTGTATATATTCAAGGTGTACAGCATGATGATTTGATTTACGTATACATTATTTAGTGACCACTACAAACAAAAAGATTAATACATTCATCACCATCCATATAACAATGCACACACACACTAAGGACACTTAAAAATCTCTCTTATCAAATGCCAAGTAAAAAATACAGTATAATTAACAATAGTCATCATGCTCTACATTAGATCCTCAGAACCTATCCTATTATAACTGGAAGTTTGTAATCTTCGACCAACATCTTCCCATTTCCCTTCAGACACTGGAAGCCACCATTCTACTCTCTGCTTCCAACTTCAACTTTTTTAGATTCCACATACCAATGAGATCATATAGTATTTATCTCTCTGTGATTGGCTTATTTCATTTACCATAATGTCCTCTAGGTTTATCCATGTTATCACCACTGGCAGAATTTCCTTTTTTTTTATGGTTGAATAACAAACATTTCATTGTGTGTGTGTACTTATCCATTCATTGTTGAGAAACACTTAGGTTGTTTCCATATCTTGGGTATTGTTAATAATGCTGCAGTGAACATGGGAGGGCAGATATTTCTTCTGGATACATTGCCTTTGGATATATACCTAGAAGTGGGATTGCTAGATCATATGGTAGTTCTATTTTTAACTTTATGAGGAAGCTCCATACTGTTTTCCATAATGGCTGTACTAATTAACATTCCAACTGACATTGTACAAGTGCTCCCTTTTATCCCCATCCATGCCAACACTTGTTATCACCTGTCTTTCTGATAATTCCCATCCTAACTGGTGTGAGGTGACATTGTGGTTTTGATTTGCATAACCCTGATGATTAATGATGTTGAGAAAATTTTCATATACTTGTTGGCCATTGACTTTTTTATTTTTTTTTTTGGAAAGATGTATATTCAAGTCCTTGGCTACTTTTTAATTGGGTTATTTGTTTTTTGTTTTTTTTTTTTTGCTACTGAGTTGTATGAGTTCCTTATATATTTTAGATATTAACCCCTTATCAGATATAACATTTGTAACTATTTTCTCCCAATCCATAGGACACCTTTTCATTTTGTTGATTACTTCTTTTGCTGTGCATAAACTTTTTAGTTTGATGTAGGCTTACTGGTTTATTTTTGCCTTTATTGGCTATGCTTTTAGTGTAATATCCAAAAAATAATTGCCAAAACCAATGTCAAGTAACTTTTCCACTCTGTTTTCTTCAAGGAGTTTTATGGCTTCAGCTCTTACATCTACATATTTAGATGTAAATAAATTCAAATTTCAAATTCAAATTAATTTTTGTGTATGGTATAAGATAATGGTCTGATTCACTCCTTTGCATGTGGATGTCCAATTTTCAGAACACTATTTACTAAGGAGGCCTTCCTCTCCCCATTGTGTGTTCTTAGCACTCTTGTTGAAAATCATTTGACCATATATGTGCATGTTTATTTCTGGGCTGTCTATTCTGTTCCGTTGGTGAGTGTGTCTGTTTTTATGCTAGCACTATGCTGTTTGATAACTATTACTCTGTAGTGTATTTTGAAGTCATATAGTATGATGTTTTTAGCTTGGTTCTTGTTTCTCAAGATTGCTTTGGCTATTAAAGGTCTTTTGTGTTTCCATATGAATTGTAGAATTATTTTTTTCTATTTCTTTGAAAAATACCACTGGAATTTTGATGGGGATTACATTTATATTTGGGTATTTAGTCCGCTATTCATATTGTGGTATGTGGGTGTTTATTTTTTTCTAATTTTAAAAATTGTGGTATAACACACATAACATAAAATTTACCATCCTATGTTTATAGTTCAGTACACTCATAATGTCGTGCAACCATCACTACCATCCATCTCCAGAACCTTTTTCTCTGTCAAAATTGAAATTATTTTTTTATATTTATTCTTTTTAACTCAGGATATTATGGGGGTACAAACATTTGGGTTATATGAAGTGCATTTGCCTCACTCAAGCCAGGGCCACAAGCATGTCATTCCCCCGTACAGTGCACCCATCTCCATTAGCTGTGTGTTTACCCACCACACACACCCCTTCTGCTTCCCATCCCCCACTTCCCCTACCTGACCAGCACCCAGTGAGTATTACTACCATGTGAGCACCTTAGTGTTGATCAATTAGTAGCAGTTTGATGGCAAGTGCATGCAGTGCATGTTTTTCTATCCTTGTGATACCTCACTTCAAAGGATGGGCTCAATCTATATCCAGGATAATATAAGAGGTGCTAGATCACCATTGTTTTTTTGTAGTTGAGTAGTATTCCATGGTATACATATACCACATTTTATTAATCCACTCATGTATTGATGGGCATTTGGGTTGTTTCCACATCTTTGCAATTGTAAATTGTGCTGCTATAAACATTCTACTGCAAATGCCTTTATAATAGAATGTCTTTTTTTGCTTTTGGGGAGACGGCTAGTGGTGAGATTGCTGGATCAAACAGTGTTTCTATTTTTAGCTCTTTGAGGTATCTCCAAATTACTTTCCACAGGATTTGTACCAATTTTCAGTCCCATCAGCAGTGTAAGTGTGTTCCAATCTCTCCACATCCACACCAGCATTTGTTATTGTGGGAATTTTTGTTTTTGTTTTTTTGAGACAGAGTCTCACTCTGTTGCCCTGGCTAGAGTGCCATGGCATCAGCCTAGCTCATGGCAACCTCAAACTCCTGAGCTCAAGTAATCCTTCTGCCTCCCAAGTAGCTGGGACTACAGGCATACACCACCATGTCTGAGTAATTTTTTCTATTTTTGGTAGAGATGGAGTCTCGCTCTTGCTCAGGCTGGTCTCAAACTCCTGAGCTGAAACAGTCCACCCACCTCTGCCTGCCAGAGTGCTAGAATTGAAAGCATGAGGTACCGTGCCTGGCCTATTTGGGGAATTTTTTGATAGGGGCCATTTTCACTGGAGTTAGGAGCTATCTCATTGCAAAAATTGAAAATTGAAAAACTGAAACTCTATATCCATTAAACAGTGACTCTCTATTCCTCCCTCCCTCAAATCCCTTACAACTACCATTCTATTAACACTTTCTGCTTCTTTGATTTTGACTACTCTAAGTACCTCATATAGGTTGAATCATATGGCATTTGTCATTTTGTGACTGGCTTATTTCACTTATCATAATGTTCCTGAAGGTTAATCCATGTTGTATCATGTATCATATGTTCCTTCTTTTTTAAGGCTGAATAATAACCCTTCATTTTCAGCACTGGAAATTTCCATTTGTTTTTGTAAATTCAGCTATATATTATTTATAGCATTGTTATATTCTATTCAGTATTTCCGGATATCTGTAATAAGAAAATTTCCAGGTTACCTTTGTTGGACCTTATGGCAGATGTGTACATTTAAATCATGTATTAAGTACCAAAAGGAGTTGTTGTAATGTTATCATCAGCACATTATGCTCATGGAAATAAAAAAAAAAACTATTAATATGCATAATAACATTTTACCTTCTCGAGTTTAATGCATTGTTTTCTTAAAAGTTACATAGTGTGGATCTCTAAAGGAAATTTCTTAAAATTGACGTATAGGAGTGGAGGAATAATTAATATTATTAAGCTGGGAGAATATCATAAGAATTGCCATAGAGTTAATTTTCCACTTACCTGGGATAGAATGTAGTTGACTAAATTATAGATTTTATGTAATAGAGAATTGTTACCATTGTTGACTATAAGGAATTTTTTTTTAATTTCACGATATTATGGGGGTACAAATGTTTAGGTTATGTATATTGCCCTTGCCCCCCACCCCGAGTAAGAGCTTCAAGCGTGTCCTTCCCCAAGATGGTGCACATCACACTCATTATGTGTGTACATATCCATCCTTTCCTACCCCCCATCTGCCTGATGCCCGATAAATGTTACTCCTATATGTGCACTTCGGTGTTGATCAGTGAAACTAATTTGATGGTGACTACATGTGGTGCTTATTTTTTCCATTCATGGGATACTTCACTTAGTAAAATGGGTTCCAGCTCTAACCAGGAAAATACAAGAGAGTGCTATATCACCATTGTTTTTTATAGCTGAATAGTACTCCATGGGATATTTATACCACATTTTATTAATCCACTCATGTATTGATGGGCACTTGGGTTGTTTCCACATCTTTGCAATTGTGAATTGTGCTGCAATGAGCATTCGAGTGCAGATGTCTTTTTTATAGAATGTATTTTGTTCTTTTGGGTAGATGCCCAGTAATGGGATTGCTGGATCAAATGGTAGTTCTACTTGTATCTCTTTAAGATATCTCCATATTGCTTTCCACATAGGTTACACTAGTTTGTAATCCAACCTGCAGTGTATGAGTGTTCCTATCTCTCCACATCCATGCCAACATTTATTGTTTAGGGACTTTTTGATAAAGCCCATTCTCACTGGAGATAAGAGATATCTCATTGTGGTTTTGATTTGCATTTCCCTGATGATTAGAGATGTTGAACATTTTTTCCTATGTTTATTGGCCATTATTCTGTCTTCTTTTGAAAAGTTTCTGTTCATGTCCTTTGCCCACTTTTCGATAGAGTCATTTGATTTTTACTTGCTGGTTTTCTTGACTTCTAAATAGATTCTAGTTATCAGCCTTTTATTGGATGTGTAACATACGAATATTTTCTACCATTCTGTAGGTTGTCTGTTTGCTGTCGTCATAGTTTCTTTGGCTTTGGAGAAGCTTTTTAATATAATCAGGTCCCATTTATTTATTTTTTTGTTTCTGTTATTGCCTTTAGGGTCTTCTTCATAAATTGTTTGCCCAGGTCAATGTCTAGAAGAGTATTTCCAATGTTTTCCTCTAGAATTCTTATCATGCCTTAGGTTTAAGTCTGTTATCCACTGTGAGTTGATTTTTGTGAGAAGAGAAAGGTGTGGTTCCTGTTTCAGTCTTCTACATGTGGCTATCCAGTTTTCCCAGCACAATTCATTGAATACTTCTTTTCCCCAGTGTATGTTTTTGTCTGCTTCATCAAATAATAGATGGCTATATGAGGCTGGTTTTATATCTTGGTTCTCAGTTCTGTTCCAAAGGTCTATGTCTCTGTTCTTGTGCCAGTAATATACTGTTTTAATTATTGTAGCTTTGCAGTATATTTTGAAGTCTGGTGAATTGATGCTTCCCATTTTATTCTTTTTGCTTAGGATTGCTTTTGCTCTAGGAGGTCTTCTCTGGCTCCATACGAAGCATAAAATTATTTTTTTCTATATCTGTGAAAAATGATGTTGGTATTTTAATAGGGATTGCATTGACTCTGTAGATCACTTTGGGTGGTATAGACATATTAACAATGTTGATTCTGCTGACCCATAAGCATGGTATGGTTTTCCACCTGTTTATGTCCTTTGCTATTTCCTTGCTCAGTGTTTCATAGTTCTCCCTGTAGAGGTCTTTTACCTCTTTAGTTAAATACACTCCTATGTATACACACAAATCAGAGGCATTCATATACACCAATAATAGTCAAACTGAGAACCAAATCGAAGACTCAATACTCTTCACAATAGCGACTACAAGGAATTATTAAATGTGATATAAATTTCGTATTCATAGATATCTCAGACTATACTTTCAGTACAGGAATCATCTTACAACAAAAATTTACTGAGAAAATACTATGTGTCTGCCAGTGTTATAGGTTCCAATGATACACTGGTGGGTAATATGGACAAATATCACTGCCTTTCTGGACTTAGAGAAGACAAACAGAGTAGGGTAAGAGATATTGGGAGTATGGAGAAGGGAGAATTGCAACATTAAATAAATTTGCCAATGTAAGCTTCACTGAGAAGGTTACATTTATGCAAGACTTGAAATAGGTGAAGGAGTGAATTTTTGAAATAACTTGGAGAAGAACCTTGTATGCATAGTGAATAAATAAGCCAAAATCCTAGAGTTAAGAAAATGCCTGGCATGTTCAGAAATGGTAGCATCAAATTAAATCTTTAAGTCCTTTAAAATGAGTCAGATTTTACAATGCATGAAAAGTGAATACTGACTTCAGATTTGGTCATAAAATACATATATATATATATACCTTAATAATAATTATTGTTGAAACTAAGTACAGAGAGTGGGCTTTGATTCTGACAGTTATGTTTGTATAAGAATCTTGTTAGAATAACTAGGTATGAAAAACTCGAGTTTGAAAAAATAATTAACAGGAACTGTACATAACATCAGAGAAATTAACAAACAAATGAAATAAAATAAAATTCACATGTTATCATAATTATTTTTGATGGGGAGAAGGCAGGATGCAAGTTGTCATTCTTTGATTCAAGATTTAGTTAAGATAGTAATCCATGTCAAAATAGATTATCAGAAATTCTCATAAGTGAAACTCAATTATATATGTTCAGTATCTTTCCAAATATCACAAGATTATCTTTTCTTTATATTATATTATATTATATTTATATGTTCTTTATACATAGAGCAGAGATATTTAAAGGTTACTAGCACTCATAGGAATTCTAAATTTGAAGGCCAAATACAAGCCTAGAATTTTATTAGGGCTGAGGGTGGAGAACAACCAGAAACTCTTTTTTTTGTTTTT
>VBSM01003018.1:9772193-9782194 GCA_008086735.1 Cheirogaleus medius
AGAGAGCAGGAAGCCCATCTCTACAAAACAAATTGTTCATAACCACAGGGGCGCCTCTTTTGCCTGGGGAACTCATTGTCTCCAGCTCCCATCCTGTGAGCCAGATATTTACCTTTCTTGTCTTTCAAAAACAGGAAGGTCACAGACCCGAGATAACCAGAAGCCTCTTGGAAAACATCTGTAGGGGAGCTTTGAGAGCCCTCTCAAGGTAAGGCAGCCCTTGATAGGCAAACTAATGAGTTCACATATACCTTCAGGGCAAAACCCTGCAAACTCCTGTTTCTGTCTTTAATATAGCAGCATTGGGTGATGCAATAAAATAATGATCTTATGAGCCACATCTCATTAATTCCTCAATCATCTTTCGCCAACACATCTACACAGTTGGGAAACATTTTTGCCCATTTTGTAGGTTGTTTATTTACTCTGTTGATTATTTCAATTGCTATGAAGAATCTTTTGAGTTTAAGTCTCATTTGTCTCTTTTTGTTTTGGTTGCGTTTTCTTTTGAGGTCTTAGTGGCAAATTGTTTGCCTAGGCCAATGTCCAGAAGAGATTTTCCTAGGTTTGTTTTCTAGGATTTTAATTGTTTCAGTTCTTACATTTAAGTATTTAATCCATCTTGAGTTAATTGCCGTGTATAGTGAGTGATAAGGATACAGTTTTATTATTCTTCATATTACTATCCAAATTTCCTAGCACCATTTATTGGAAAGGGCATCCTTACTCTAGTGTATCTTCTTGTCAACTATGTCAAAATAAGTTGCCTGCAAATATGTGGCTTTATTTCTGGGTTTTCTATTTTGTTTCACTGATCTATGTGTCTATTTTTACACCAGGGCCATGCTGTTTTGGTTGCTATAGCCTTCTAATATAATTTGAGGTCAGAAAATGTAATGCCTCCAGATTTGTTCTTTTTTTATTTCATAATATTACAGGGAGTTCAAATGTTTTTGGTTACATTGACTTCTTTTTTTATGGTTAAGTCAGGGTTATAAGTGTGTCCATCCTCCAGATAGGGTTCATTGTACCTGTTAGGTAGATATTTGCCCATCCTCTCCTCCCCTCTCATCCCTGCTTACTGTGCTCATTGGTTAGTTCCAATCCAATTTAATAGTGAATACATTTTTTTCCCATTCTTTAGATACTTCACTTAGGAAAATGGTTTCTAACCCCATCCAAATTGTTGCAAAAGGCCTTCTTTCATCCTTCTTCATGGATCTTTAGTATTCCTTAGTATACATATACTACATTTTGTTAATCCACTCATGAATTGATGGGCACTTGGGTTGATTCCAGATCTTTCCAAATGTGAATTGTGCCACAATAAATATTTGAGTGCAGGTGTCCTTTTAATAAATTGACTTCTTTTCCTTTGGGTACATACCCAGTAGTGGAATTGCTGGATCAAATTGTAGGTCTACTTTTAGTTCTTTGAGGTATCTCCATACAGTTTTCCATAGAGCTTTTACTAATTTTCAGTCCCACCAACAATGTGAAGTGTTCATTTCCCTCTGCATCTACACCAGCATCTATTGTTTGTGGACATTTTAATAAAATCCACTCTAACTTGGGTAGGGTGATATCTCATTGTGGTTTTAATTTGCATTTCCCTGATGTTGACCATTTTTTATATGTTTATTAGTCATTTGTCTTTCTTCTTTTGAAAAGCTTTTTTTCATGTTTTTTGCCCAATTTTTAATGGGTTTGTTTGTTTTCTTGCTGATTTGTTGAGTTCTTTACAGATTCTGGCTATTAGCCCTTTATTACATGTATAGCTTGTGAGTATTTTCTTCCTTTGTGTAGGTTGTCTATTTGTTTTGTTGATTATTTCCATAGCTGTGCAGAAGCTTTTTAGTTTAATAAGTACCATTTATTTATTTTTGTTGTTGCTGTGTATCAGGGGTTTGTGACATCCCAGATATAACTGGGTCCCCAGGCAGTGTGCATTGCAAGAGATGGGAGAGACAAAGATATGGACACAAAACGTAAGGTGAAAGGGTGTGGGGAGGTCAGAGGACCACCAACATTCCCATGAATCAAGTGGTACTGACTGAAGTCTGGCACTCATTTTTATTCTCTTTTTCATGTTATAGATTACAATGATTTCACATGAAAAGCTTGAGGGTTAGCAGTAGGGCATATAATCTAAATGGGAATAAAAGAGACGACATACTTCTCTCTACTTTATCTAGTTCCTCATTTACTGAGACATGAACTAAGGAGAGAGACAGGAACATTGCCTCAGGCTTAGACTAGCAAACTTCTCTTATTTGCTGGGCTGACATCCTTTGATCATTCTCTCTGCCTTCAGATTACAAGGCCAGGTCCATTTGCAGACATCCCTGATCAGTGGAATGTCCCCCTCAAGGTTGAGCAGCTTTTGCTCAGTGAACTGACATGTCCACAGGTTGCTCTTTGGCAAAGTCCTGTCCCACTCTTGGGGTTCTCATGTCTCAATCCTAACCCTCAACAACTGTGATTGCCACTGGGATCTTCTTCAAAAATTCTTTGCCTAGGCCAATATCTAAAAGAATTTTTCCAACATTTTCTTCTAGCATTCTTATGAGTTCATGCCTTACATTTAAATCTTGTATCCATCTCGAATTAATTTTGTGTACGCTGAGAGATATGGATCCCGTTTCATTCTTCTGAATGTTGCTATCCAATTCTCCCAGCACCATTTATTGAACAAGGGCTTCTTTTCCCCAGTGTATATTGTTGTCTGCTTTGTCAAGATCATTTGGCTGTATGCGGATCCTTTTATATCTGTGTTTTCTGTTCTGTTCCCATTCATCTATGTCTCTATGTTTGCACCAACAACATGCTCTTTTGGTTATTATAGCCTTGTGGTATTTTTTGAAGTCTGGTAATGTGATGCCTCCAGATTTGTTCTTTTTACTTATGATTGCTTAGGCTATTTGGGCTCTTTTCTGGATCCAAACAAAGCATAGAATTATTTTTTCAGATCTTTGAAAGATGATGTTGATATTTTGATTGGGATTGTATTTAATCTGTAGATCACTTTGGGTAGTATGGACATTTTAAAAATGTTAATTCTACCGATCAATGAGCATGATATATTTTTCCATTTGTTTGTGTCATCTGCAATTTCTTTCCTTAGTGTTTTGTAGTACTCTATGTAGAGACCTTTCAACTACTTGGTTAAGGATATTCCTAGGTATTTTATTTCCTTTGTGGCTGCTGTGAGTGGCATTGAGTCTTTTGTTTGACTCCCAGCTTGACTGTTATTGGTGTATATCAATGGTACTGATTTGTGTACATTAATTTTGTAAACTGAGACTTTGCTGAATTTGTTTATCAATTCTAGGAGTCTCTTCATGGAGTCCTTGGAGTTTTCTAGACATAAGATCAGATCATCAACAAAAAGCAATAGTTTGACCTTTTCTTTCCAGATTTGGATGCTCTTTATTTAGGACTTCTAGCACTATGTTGAATAGAAGTGGTGACAGTGAGCACTTTTGTCATCTTCCAGTTCTTAGAGAGAATGCTTTCAACTTTTCCCCATTCAATGTGATGTCGGCTATGAGTTTGTCTTGTATGGCTTTTAAATTTTTGAGATCTGTTCCTTTTAAGCCTAGTTTATTGAAGGTTTTTTCATGAAAGGGTGCTAAATTTTGTCAAATGCTTTTTTTGTATCTATTGAGATGATCATATGGTCTTTCTTTTTACTTCTGTTTATGTGGTGAATCACATTTATTGATTTATGTATTTTGAACCATCTTTGCATCCCTGGAATGAAACCCACTTGGCCCTGGTGGATTATTTTTTTGATGGGCTGTTGAATTTGGTTTGTTAGTATTTATTTACTATATTTGCAACTTCATTCATAAGGGATGTTGGTCTATAGTTTTGTTTTAGTGTTGTGTTCTTTCCTGGCTTTGGTATCAAGGTGATACTGGCTTTATAGAATGAGTTGGAAGGGCAGTTTTGTTATTTTCAATTAGAATTGCATTGTGTATTTTTGTTCATTTGGTTCCATATGAATTTTGGCATTGCTTTTTCTAATTCTGTGAAAAATGATATTGGTAATTTTATAGGCATTCAATTGAATCTGCAGACTGCTTTGGGTACTGCCGTCATTTTAACAACATTGATTCTGCCAATCCATGAGCATGAGATATTTTTCCATTTGTTTGTATTATCAATGTTTTGTAGTTCTCCTATATAGATCTTTCACCTCCGTGGTTAAATGTATAACTAAATATTGTACTTTCTTGGTAAGTGATTTAGAGTCCAGTTTAATTACTGAGTTTCTTTGTTGATATTCTTCCTCAATGATCTTTCTAATGCTGTCAGTGGGGTGTTGCCTTCTGTCATAAATTTCGTCTGCAATTTTAATTTTCCTTTGCTATGTAAACTAAAATATTCACAGGTTCTGGTGATTTGGGCATGGACCTTTACTAGGGCAGCACTATTCTTCCTATCACCAAGTGTTATTAATAATCTCACTGGGCCACAGGTAATAATGGATTTTTCCATGCAAACCAGTTTCATATGATTGTCCTAATTAAGTATGTGTATAATGTATGTTTCTTTGTAAATAGACATTATCCAGTTAAGAATGTACCCTTCAAACCCAATTTGGTAAAATCTACATCAATATATTTTCTAACATTAAAATCATGAATAATTCCAATTTGGAGATGGGAAGTGCGTGTGTGCATGTGTGTGTATGTCTGTGAACTTAGTTTGCCTATATTATGCAGGGTTTTTATATCTATATTCACAAGCATAAGTGGCCTTTTATTTTATTTTGCCATTCTTCTCTGGTTTTATAAGAGTTATGCTACCTTGTAAATTTCATTCAGGATATTTAAACTTTCTCTATTTTTTGAAAGGTCTTCAAGTTTATTCAGATTTTCCATTTCACTTTGAATCATACCAGGAAAAATCATAATTTTATTTAAAAATGTCTATTTCAACCAACTTTATAAATGTATTGGCATAAAATTCTTTAAATTAGTTTTTCAAATATCTGCCCTATTTTATGTCCTGCTTTTAATTCACAATATTTTTTTTCTGTACCTTCTTTTTTATCACTCTTGAAAGAGTTTTATCCATTTTATTATTTTTTTCAGCGAATAAGCCTTGGGCTTATTTGATCCTTATTATTGTATATTTTTCCTATTTTTTTATTTGCATTCTTTCATTTATTTTTTTTTCTTTTTTCAAAATTTCATTGGGTTAATTATATTGTTGTTTCTTTAAAAAATTCTGCTTAGTTCATTAATTTTCAATGCATTTTAATATTTTAAACACTTTATGCTATAAATTTATATTTAAGTACCATTTATCTGTAGCCTATAAGATTTGTATATAGAATTTTATTATCATTTAGTCCTAAATATATTCTAATTTATAATTATGAATAATTTATGGGTGTGTCTTTACCTATTAAGATGTATGTCGCTTTTAGCTATTTCTTGACATACCATATGTTGTATTATTTTGTAAATATTCCATATGTCCTTAGAAAGAATGTACATTCTTTAATTTTACAGTACAAATTTTCATATATGTCCATTAGCTCAAGCTACTTGTGTTATTCTAAGCTTTCCTGACTCTACTATTTATTTTTATTTTTTTTGCTAAAATTTGTATTGCCTTACAGAAGTATAACAGTAGTTATTATTATATGTTAAGGTAATCCCTTATTTTGCTTTATATTTGGATGGAATCACTGAATCAGTTCTTGGCATAGGTGTAGCAATTATATGAGGAGAATAGATTGGTGAAATTTTATATATTTTTTTAAATGAAACTGGATACATCAAAGAAGTTAGTTTTCTTTACTTAACTAATTTTTCTCTATTCTATAATAAAGACTGAAAACAATATGTTGAGATTACTACTGAAAGAATAACATCTATGTATACACTTAAGGAAGCATTACTCTATTAAAATAAGTTACACTTGAGGACCTATCTAATTTGTATATGCTTAGTATATCACTTAATGACAGAAGTGTGTTGACATGACCTATATATTAGGCAGAATTCTAAGATGTCCCCCACAAGATTCCTGGCCCCTGATATATACACCTCTTAGTTATATAGTCAAACCTTAATGTAAGTACTGCTATGAAGTGATTGCAGATGTAATTAAGGTCCCAAATTAGCCTTAAAGTGAAGAGATTCTCTGGATAGCCCTCAAATAATCATATGAGCCATTTAAAAACAGTGTTCTCTGGTGGGTTTCAGATGAGTAAGTCAGTATGCATTGCTAATGCAGACCCTCTGATAATAAACTGTGGGTGGCTTCTAGGAACTGAGAGTGGTCCATAACCTATAGTTTGTGGGAGAACAAAAACCTCTGTCCTTCAATCACAGGCAAACAACTTCTAATAACCAATGAACCTAAAAGAAGACACCAAGTCCCAGATAGGAACCTCAGCCCTTACCAACACTTTGATTTCATCCCAATGAGACCTTGAGCAGAGAATCCAACCACAGTGTGGAAAACCTCTTACCTACAAAATGTATGAGTGAATAAATTAGTGCTTTCCAATTTGGAAGCCCTTTAGTTTTTTCTCTTGTCTAATTGTACTGGACGCTAGAATTTCCAGTACAATGTTGAATAGCAGTGGTGAAAATGGGCATCCTTGATCTCCAACAGCTCAATAGGAAAAAAGATGAAATAATCTGTTTAATAAATGGACAAAGAATCTGAATAGACATTTCTCAAATGAAGACATACAAATGACCAACAGGTATATGAAAAAATCCTCAACATTGTTAGTCATCAGAGAAATGCAAATCAAAACCACAATGAGATATCATTTTACCCCAGTTAAAATGGCCTTGATCAAAAATACAGGCATAACAAATGCTGGTGAGGATGTGGAGAAAATGGAACCCTCATTCACTGTTGGTGAGAATGTAAATTAGTGCAACCATTATGAAGAACAGTATAGAGTTTACTTAAAAGGGTAAAAATAGAACTATCATATCACCCAGCAATCTCACTGCTAGGTATATATCCAAAAGAAGGGAATGCAGTGAATTGAAAATATCTGCACTCCCATGTTTATTGCAGCACTATTCATGATAGCCAAGATTTGGAATCAACCTAAGTGTCCATCAATGTAAAAAAGCATAAAGAAATTTTGGTACATATACATGATGGAATATTATGTAGCCATAAAACAAATGCAATTCTGCTATTTGCAACAACACAGATGGAACTGGAAAACATTATGTTAAGTGAAATAATCCAAACACAGAAATACAAATCTCATATGTTCTTACTCATATGTGGAAGCTAAATATTAAAAACAATTGATATAATGGAGACAAAGAGTAGAATGTTGGTTACCAGAGGTTGGGTAGAGTAGCATGGATGAGGGGATAAAATGGGGATTGTTAACGGGTATGAAAATATAGTTAGAGAGTTATATAGAATAAACAATATTTTCTTGCACGACGAAATGACTATTATAAACAATAAGTTAGAGTATACTTTAAAATAACTAGAAGAGTAGAATTGAAATGTTCCAAAGAAACGATCAATGCCTGAGGTGATGGATACCTCAGTTACCCTGATTTGGGTAATTCACATTGTATGCCTGTATCAAAACATCACATGTACCCTATAAATATAAACAACTAGTATGTACCTATAATAATTATAAGTAAAAAAAATTAAGAGAGAAAAAATCATAAAAGAAGGAAAAAAAGAACAAAGTTGAATGACTAACATTTCTTGGTTTCAAAACTTATGACAAATCTCTAGCAATTGGGACTGTATAGTACTGGGATAAGGATAGACATGTAGGTTAATGGAATATAATTGAGTGAAAAAATAAACACTTAATTTTATAGTCAATTAATTTTTTGTCAATGGTGCCAAGAATATTCAATGGGGGAAATTTAGTATTTTCATTAAATGGTGCTGAGATTACTGATCATGGAAGAGAATGAGAATGGAACCCTACCTCACACCATACACAAAAATGAAAACAAAATAAATGAAATTCCTAAGTAGGATGGGTAAAACTGTAAAAATCTTAGGAAAAAATATGACTTTGAATTAGGCAATGATTTTATAGATATAACATCAAAAACAGTAATGACAAAATATAAAAAACTAGACAAGTTGGATTTCATAAAAATATATAAAAAACTATTATCATTCACATGATATCATTGAGACAGCCCACAAAATGGTAGGAAACTTTGGCAAATCATATATGCAATAAAGAATTTGCATATGGAATATATCAAGAACTACAACTCAATAACAAAAAGACAAATAACATAATTTTAAAATGAGTGAAGGATTTGAATAGATATTTCTTCAAAGAAAATTAAACAAATGAACAATAAACGCATGAAAAGATGATCAACATAATTAGTTACCAAGGAAATGCAAATCAAAATCACAATGAGATACATCACATCCACTAGGATGGCTATAATAAAAAAGATGTAAAATAACAAGTATTGTCTATGATGTAGACAAATTGGAATCCTCATACATCGCTGGTAGAATGTAAAATGGTGTAGCCACTGTGGAAAACAACCTGGAAGTTTCTAAAAATATTAATGCAAACTTTTCACATGACTAACAATTCTACCCCAGGTATGCAACCAAAAGAAATAAAAACTTACATAAACACAAAGACATACATATGAACGTCCATAGCAGTAATATTAACAATATCCAGAAATTGGAAACAACCAAATGTCCATCAACTGCTGAATAGATAATTAAAATGTGTATATTCATACAATGGAATGTTATTTAGCAATAAAAAGAATAAAGCACTGTTACATGTTATAACATGGATGAACTTTGAAATCATGCTAAGTGAAAGAATGCAGACACAAATACCATATATTGTATGATTTCATGTATATGAAGTGTCCAGAATGGAAAAATTTATAGAGAATAAATGTAAGAGTATTGATTTTCCAGAGTTGGGGTGGTGGGGGAAAGGAGAGTGAATGCTAATATTGTGGGATTTCTTTTCAAAGTGATGAAATTTTCAAAAATTGCTTGTAGTGATGATTGCACAACTCTGCAAATATACAAAAAATCTTTAAATCGTCCAATTTAAATGTGTGAATTGTATGTTATGTAATTAATATCTCAATAAATGCAAAATGTATTGTGACATAAGTTTTTATATCTCAATTTAATTTTAAAAACATTCAATGGTGATTAAGAAAAGAAATAGAATATAGTTTGCCATGAGAAATTCAGATGCATACTACATAATGCCCAAAGTCTTGTAACTACTCATATTTAATATGCTTAATTTATAAATTACATGCATCATAATTTCATGAAATAAATCCACAACACATTTAGGGACACTAACCTGATTTTGAAGTATACATTTTGAATTTCATTGGGCATGCTGATTTTCACATTAAAATGGAATTATAAAATGTCTGAAATAAGTACTGTTAATGTTTAGAATGTTGAATTTTCTTTATATTAAAAAGGCAGGGAAAAATTCATAATAACCTTATGGTGAGACTGGATCAACATGACTGGATCAAGATGGAGTCAAATTAGTAAGGGAAGACTGAAAAAAAAAATATCCATTATCTATGGATTTCTGGATGCATGAGTAAATCCTAACAGCTGAGAGAATCTAATATCTAGATAATAAATTGAACTTTCCATTTTTCCTCAGTCTCCTCAATAAATTGTAGATTGGGCTCTGTCTAGCAGTCCAGCATACATAGGAGGGAATCATCACATATTGGGGAGTGAGGGAAGAGTTTGTAGAAATGGTATACCTGGCCAAGATATCTATTAATTTGCTGAGTCTGATACAATTTCCTTATTTTTCCCTTCTATTGCATCATATTATGGGGGTACAAATATTGTTAGGGATATATACATTGCCCCTACCACCCCTCCCTCCCACATGCCAGAGCTTCAAGCATGTCCAATCCCCAGGTGGTGTGCAGAGCACACATTATGTAACTCTACACTTCCTCCCCACTCCCGCCTGCCCTCCATCC
>VBSM01003018.1:9791944-9802558 GCA_008086735.1 Cheirogaleus medius
AAAAAATAAACAAGATTGACACACCCTTGGCTAGACTAACGAAAAGCAGAAAAGGAAGTATTATATTTAGCAGAGGTTACAGGGAGGCAGTAACCAGACAGATAGGGGTGGGATTATATTTATGAAAGAAATAAGGAAATAGATTTTGATACCTAGCTCTAGTTGAATTATGAGGCAAGTCAGAATATGAGGAATAAATTTGACTGAGTACAGAATTGGAAGAAGCTTCATGTAATTAAAGATTTATATTTAAAGTCACATGGAAAATTTAGGATATCTAGAAATGCATCCTGGCCCCATTACAAGTAATTTCACCCTCAAGGGAATGTGAGAAAAATTGGGAAGATTGTTATTGTTCCAGGAACTGTCAAGTTAAAAAGGCAAACTCTGGCAATATTTTGAAGCTGTACTATCAGTCACACATTAGAAAAACTGTTGACACCAAATGCTTTGAATGTGAAAGAGGGTAGCAATGAGTAGGGGAGTTTTTCATTGACTATGCCTTGAAAAGTGGTTAAAGATAGGAACAAGATTAAGGGTAAATATTAGAAAACACTGAATAAAGTTAGGCCCTATACTGGTATCATTATTTTTAGTTTGAGTAACTATTTTAAAAATGTTTTATTTAATCTTTCTTTGCAGGCAAACAACTATGGAATCAAAATAAAATGATCTGACCATCAAACTGTAACTTGGATTAATCTACTGAATGCTAATTTGTTTTAAAATGTGTTTGGAACTTTCAGATATTCAAAAAATAATTACCAGCTTGGGAAGTGCCATTTCAACAAATAATTAAAACTATTTAATTGGGAACATAAAATAAAGTTTTAGGAAATCGTTTTTGAAACATAGTTTTTGGCACATATATGAATGTCCTGCCCAAATTGAATGCATGGATTCTGTGTGAGAAGAAGGGTTAGATGGCTACATATTCTCTCAGTTTGAGGATACACTGTGATCAACAAATATCCTAAAGGAGACTATGACTAGGATACTCAATTAACTTGTCATTTAAGTCACTAATCTTTGCACTCAAGTGATGTAAAATCTTGGCCATATGAAAAAGAATATAATAATATTTCTTAAATACTGGCCTGTATTTCCAATAACCTGCCTAATATCTTCATTTTAGTATCTGTATAAAACGGAGCTCCTCTTATTGCTCTGTAAGTCACCTCATCCTACATCCCCATCTTAATTAAAGGAAACTCTGCTCTTTCAGTCCTCAGGCCAAAATACCTTGCTATCATCTTGACCTCTTTCTCACTTCCCTTGTATTGTCTGTCCTTAAATGTTATCAACACTACACTTGACATATATTCTAGATTTGACCACTCTACTTCCACTGCCATTACCTTGGTCCAAACCACCACCATCTCTTCCCAGATTACTGTAGTATTCTCTTAACTGGTCCCTCCAACTCTGCCCTTGCTCCCTTTAGTCTAATCTCGACACAAAGCCAGGTGATCCTCTCAAAATGTAAATCAGATTATGTCACTCTATGTAAAACCCTCCATAAACTTCCCAGCTCATTTAGAGTAAAAGCCAAAGTCCTCACTATGGCTTAAAAGGCCCTAAGTCATCTGGTTCCCTTCTTTCCCACACTTCTCTGACTGTACCTTTTTTGACACTCTCCTTTCTCTTCCCTTCAGCCATACTAACCTCCTGGTTACTTTCTATTTCAGATGTTTGTCTTTGTGTTTTTTAAATTTATTTTACTTTATTTAAATGTATTATATTTTTATTTTTATCACTTCTTAAGCTTATTAATTTCTACTATTATCTTTAATAAAAAAGCCACTTTAGCTGAATCTAACAGGTTTCGTTATTTTATATTTCGTGTTGTCATTATTATCTACTTTTACATATTTTTGAATTTCCATCATTTGTTTTCTGACATGAATATGTTTAAAAATTCCCAAATGTATATTTTAACATCATCTTTTTATAACTTATTTCTAATTGACTGCATCTGGCCAGAAAATACAATCTTGGTAACACTGAATTCTTTAAAATTTGTTGAAGAGGTTGATAGCCTAATATGTGGTTATCTTTTATAAATGTTTCACATATGCTTAAAAAGAATGTTATTTTTTAACTTGGGGTATAGGAGTAAGCTTGTTAATTTTCTTGCTTAAATCATTATCAATCCATTCGTACTTGTGATTACTAATATATTTGGATTTTCTTTTCTATTCTATTTTAATTTCTATTGCATCATCTTGCAATTTTTCCTTGATGGCTTTCCTGTCTTTCTGGCTGTTATTTGATTTGGTGTTTTATTTCTCTTGTTTCACTTTTTCTCCCTGTCTACTGCTTCAGAAAATATACAATATGTTTCTACAAATGGTTATACTTGTAATTTTTAACATACCCTACTTAATTTGAGGTCCAAAGTTAGCAATTACCTTTACTATCTTTCTGGACAATACAATATAAGGACCTTAAATACTTTAACTTTGTTCATTACTCCTCCTCACTTGCTGCATTAAAATAATAATAAAGACTCTGAGATACAGTTTTAAGTGAGTTGACTGCTGAGCAAGGCATAGAAAATCTGATTCAATACAGAGGGGTTGGCTCTGGGATGGGGTCTTCTGATTAATTTTCCAAGAATATCCCCAAGACAGTTCAAGCACTGGGGATTTACATCTAGCCATAAAGAGGGGAGAGAAGCCTTTATAAATACTGTCTGCCAGAATAAAGTCAAGGGCATAGCCTAGAAAGACAGAGGCAAAATCTAATAGTCCTAGAGGCTCCTAGGGAAAGAGTTCAGCTGGATTCAGCCAGTTTTCAGAAAGGGAGCATGGTACTAACAGCATTCCCAGCTGCAAAGCTGTTCCCAGGGCCCCATGGTAAATATGCAGAATTTGGTTTTGGGTATGCATATTACCTTGTTCTATTCCTGGGCTTGGAGACCCCTAGATGTATTTCTTGTTGATTAGAGAAAGTAGGTGTTCCCTAGCCTCTCTTTGGCCAACCTACAATTATGTAACACAGTGGGAGTGAGATTTCTCTTTGTCTTGCAGTACACTTGGTTGCTATCCAGCCTGCTGGCCAAGGTAAGTAGCTCTCTGTGGGAACTTTGGACATGGTGCAAACAGAACATCTATGCTCCATCTAGCTGTGGAATAATGAGCATTTGGGAAAACTGCACACTGTCTACTAATTGTCTTCTTATATATTTCTCCCCATAAACTGTGTTATTTCTGCACCAAGTGATGATAATGGTGTGTATATGTGAATGTCTTGCATGACAAAAGGCAAAAAACATAATTTCACAAAACAAAGTGTTTAGATGGAACAAATATTTATCTTGTTAGTTAAGAACTTGCTGGTTGTGGAGGAGCTCAGACACAAACCCATTAGTGAGCCCTAAATCCTTTTGTTGGGTCTAGTTACTTGTTTTCTCTTTGGCTGTTTTTCAGCTGATTCTGACTAGTTTTCTGTAAGCACTTGCTCTGATTTTTTTTTCTAAGACCTAACTGTTGGCTATTTTACAGCCTCCAGGCTCAAGGTCATACAGAAATCAAGTCCATATGTACATGATAAAGGTTTAGAGAAAATTTCCTTTTTGAACAATTATTTAAATGTTAAAAGTATTATAGCTCCACCATTTTTATATTCCCTCAAATAGGACATTATTGTTTTATGCCAACAATTTTTGTTTAGTTTCATCTACGTGGTTAACATTTTCTGTGATCACCATTCCTCTTGCCTCTTAGACTTAAATTCTGAAATCATATTTTTTCTTCTACAAGTACATCTTTTAGACATTTCTTCAATGAATCTTTTGATGATAAAGTCAGTTTATTGAAAATCCTTGCAAGATTTTGGCTGGGATAGTGTCATGTCCATAAATCTAGTGGGTGAGAAGCAAATCTTTCCAATATTGAGTCTTCTAAACTATAATATCCTATTTTCATTCCTGAAATTTATTTGTACCTTTTCTCTTTTTCTAAATAGGTCTTTCCAGAAGTTGTTCATTTTAGTAATTAAAAAATAATAATCTTTTGTTTTGATCCTAAGTTTGTTCTCTCTTTAATTAATATCTGCTGCTTTATTATATCTCTTCTATTCTCATTGGGTTTATTTGACTGTTGTTTTTCTAATTTCCTGAGATGAATATTTAGATCATATCACTGATTTTCAGCCTTTTGTTTCTAATATAAGCATGTAAAGCTCTAAGAGTCCCTCTAATTACTGCTCTAGCTGTATTCCACATGTTCTGATGTATCAGATTTGTATTGTTATTTAAGGTAAAATATGATCTAAGTGAATGCAATTATTATGCCTTTTTGTCAATGAGTTATTTAGATATATACTACTTAAATTTTAGGAAATATGGGAATTTTATACTTATATTTTTATTAATTTCTAGCCTAATTGCAATTTTATTAGAGAATATGGACCTCTATGTTTTCATTCTCTATAAATTTGTTGAGATTTACTTTAAGGCTCAATATATATTTAATTTATATTTATAATTTTGTTTTGGTCTTAGTCTCTTTTATTTAATATTAATATCATCAGGTTTCTTTTGGTTGAAATTTACTCTATATCATACCCAAATATCATATTCTATCCATTTTCATTCAACATTTCTTTTTTCTCATATATGTATATTTAAAATACATAGAGCAATATTATTTTTGGGGTATAGTTTTATGAATTTCAACAAATGTATACACTCTTGTAACCACTACCACATTCATGACAGAGAACAGTTTCATCACACCCTAATATTCCCCCATGCTGCTTTTCGGGAAGTAACCCATCTCTACATTCCAAAGACCACTAATCTTTTTTACATATCTATACTTTTGTCTTTTCTAGAAAGTCATATATTAGTAAATGTAATCATACATTATGTATCATTTTGAATGTGGGATCTTTCACTTCTCATAATCTATTTGATATGTATCCATATGGTTGTGTGTATTAATAGATTATTCCTGTTTATTTCTGAGTAATATTCATCGTAAGAATGTACCACAGTTCTCTTATCTAGTCACCTATTTTGAGATGTTTGAATGTTTACAGTTTTTGATAATTATGTATAAATCTGCCATAATCTTTTACTTTTGGTTTTGAGTGATCCTAAATTTTCATTATTTTGTGCAATGTCTAGTATTGAGATTGCTTATTTATCTGGTAAGTATATGTTTAACTTCATAAGAAACTGCCAAACTGTTTCCAAAGAAGTTGTACGATTTTGCATTTTCACTTACAATGTAGGAGTTTATAAGATTTTATGCATCCTTCTCATCATTTGGCATTTTCAATTTTTTTAGAAAAGTGAATATTTAAAATTTTAGAATGATTTTATATTTACAGGAAAGTTGCATACATGGTACAAAGAGTTCCTATAAACCTCATATCCAGAGTCCTCTTTTGTTAAAATCTTACATTATCATGGTACATTTGTCAAAAGTAAGAAACTGACATTGGTACATTTCTGTTAATTAACTTTATTTGGATTTCACTAGTTTGTTCATTTCTATTTTCTTTCTGTTCCAAGATCCGATGCAAGGCACTGATATAAAAAATAAAAAAATTGTACACCTGTCAAGGACACTTACCATGAATGGAGCTTGGAGGACTGGAAGTTGCACTGGGTAAGTCAGTGAGTAAGTGGTGAGAGAAATTGAAGTCTTAGGACATTATTGCACACTACTGTCGATTTTCAAACACTAGAGCCACTCAAATTATTAAATGGCCATAAATTTCTGTGATTGCAGCTTTCTGAATTTTTTTTGTCTTGATTTTAAAAAGTCCTAGGCTGTACTGAAAATATCTGTGAATTATGTATGATAATAATTGGGAGAGCTCTATCTAAATATAATGTGAATATAGGTTTAACTACAATGCACTGGATTTCAACCGAGTATGTGTGTTTTATGAATTGGTTCTTAGTAGCCATGATTGAATCATAGAAATAATTTTACATGTGGCTTCTGGTCTGGGGTTATAAAATGGCATGCTTTCGCTAGTGATTCTTGTTATATATTTAATTAAATTTTCTGACAACATAAGCTAGTTTTGTGGATTTAGGGTGGTTTAAAATTTAGGTAATGGATATACACATATATCAAATTACCTCTAAAATTGGTGGTTTGGGCATCATCCTGAGATAAAGTAATCTCCTAGTGGAACCACTGAAGACAATATTTTAATTAAAAACCCCATTGAAATAGTATATGGACTTTCATATACTAGGCACCTTAAACCTTTTAATTTTCTGGGATTCTTTTCTAAGTTTAAATGGGAGAGGTCAGTGGTTGTTGGAATATATTTGTCTTTTTCAACAGTGGATGCTATGTTATGATTGTATTGGCAGAGAAGATTATCCAGACCAGTACGTTTTGAGACAATTCCGATTTCAGAGTACTAAATGTCAATTTTAAATATGGCATATTAAAATTAGGGAAATAATGTAGTATATCAAATAACATAAAAGGAGATATATGCATATCTCAGAAAGAGACTTACATTTTTATTTAAAGTGCTCATATTAGAATAAAATTCACTTAGTAAAGTTAAATTAGAACTCAGTAAATCAACGTGTGGTTCTCTTGTCAGTAAAATGATCTAAGCTGTCTCCATTCTGTTTTGTAGTCTTTAAAACAAAAGTAATATACACTTTAGCCAGGTAATATCATACAACTTGAAGAAAAAAGTGTCCAGGTGAAAAAGTGAAAAACATGAGAAAATACACAATCAAGCCCCTTTTTTAATAGGAAAATAAAAAATTGTGAAAGACAAATGTAATTGGTGGGAAAATGTTGCATCATATTTACCTGAAGGAAAACACTGTGATGATATAGGAAATTCCATTAAGT
This sequence comes from Cheirogaleus medius, assembly GCA_008086735.1. Classification (NCBI taxonomy): domain Eukaryota; kingdom Metazoa; phylum Chordata; class Mammalia; order Primates; family Cheirogaleidae; genus Cheirogaleus; species Cheirogaleus medius. The sequence continues at coordinate 9,798,790 of VBSM01003018.1, forward strand.
TAAGTAAAAGTTTATACACTATATTTGTATGTTATGTAAAATAAACAGAAATGTAAAAGGTATCCTCATATGTTTATATATTTGGAAATCTTTTTTGAATTAATATTTAGAAATAAAAGGATAAACAAGCAAAGACTGACTGTGATTTATGAAGGTAAAGAAATAAAACTGGTGAAAAATGAAAAAAAGAAAGGTACTGAATTAGTGAGACTAGGTGAATATAATGTGGTAAAAAAAAAAAGACTCAATCTTGGTTACCAAGATTTATGAAGATACAGGCAACATAAACAGGAAGAGACTGCATAGATTTTGCATTTTGGGGACGCAGAAAGTGAGATAAAAACCTTTCTGGAAAAATCAGTAGGAATCTGATTAAGTAGAGCAGAGGTCTTAGTTTAAAAAGAGACTACAAATACTACCCTTGGTTACTCTGTTTCCTGGGATTCTTCCTCATGCTATACCATTATAATCTTATTATAAGCTCACTTATGTAATTCAATTTAAAATTTGTCCAGCATTTCTATGTGTTCGTTTTGGGGAGTAAGAGGAAGACTTTTTAGATAAGGATTTTCTGCCATATTATTGAGGGTTTTTTGAATTTAAATAGTTTATAAAAGTTTTTTTTTTAAATAAACTAAATGGGAAAATACAATGATATATGTTATAATAGAAGTGGAGAATCTAATGTCCCATGAGTTTTTGATATATCTCATGCTCATAATTTGAAGTTGGCAATTTTCCTTCTGTTAAATTAGGTTATTTTGCATGTTTTTCTTCCTTAATAGTAATTGTGGGCCGGGTGTGGTGGCTGACGCCTGTAATCCTAGCACTCTGGGAGGCTGAGACAGGTGGATCGCTCAAGGTCAGGAGTTCAAAACCAGCCTGAGCAAGAGCGAGACCCCGTCTCTACTATAAATAGAAAGAAATTAATTGGCTAACTAAAAATATATATAAAAATAATTAGCTGGGCATGGTGGCACATGCCTGTAGTCCCAGCTACTCGGGAAGCTGAGGCAGGAGGATTGCTTGAGCCCAGGAGTTTGAGGTTGCTGTGAGCTAAGCTGATACCATGGCACTCTAGCCCAGGCAACAGAAGTGAGACTCTGTCTCAAAAAAAAAATAAAATAAAATAAAAGAGTAATTGTGTTATATCATTTTGGTGACTGTGCTATTTCCACAGAGGATATGGTACCTACATGGTATATTTTAGTCTGTGAAAAATTTTATTAGCATTATAATGGAAAAATCACATGTTAATAAAGTAAATAGCATTTAGTGATAGGGTCACAAAATGCATTAGCTTGGTTTGCCCAAGAGGAAGAAGCATGGTAGAATTCGAGAAGACATTGTACTAATTATATGAGTGGAAAGGATTCAGTTCTGTAAACTCAAGAGTATTTTTTCTCCATTCGGCCAGGCGGGTGGGAGGGGGAAGGAGGGGATGGGTATATACAAACATAATGAGTGAGATGTGCAACATTTGGGAGATGGGCATGCTTGAGGCTCTGCCTCGAGGGGGGAGGGGGGCATGGGCAATATACATAACCATAATATTTGTACCCCCATAATATACTGAAATAAAAAAAATAATAATAAATAAATAAAAAATAAAAAATAATTTAAAAAAGAGTATTTTTTCCTACCTTCTATTTTGTTACTTTTCTCTCTTATGTGAATGTGAGCTATGTTAACCTATTCCCTTTATTTGTTGGCATAATTATGGGTAGGCAACTATGAAATGAGAGGCTGAAAAGTTCACTCTTTAGAGGGACTTTTGCAAAAAGGCTTGGGTTTCTAAGCCTGCTGCGGCAGTAGCCCTTTCTGACTTTTTGCTGTTATTAAAGGTAGGTGAGTTTACCCCAAATTTGGTACAATATAGAATTGAACAAGTATCTTGACTGAGTTCATAGGACAGGTGAAACTGAGAAGAGAGGTTATATTATTCAGGTTAGACAGTGACCAAGTGCTCACAATTGTCACTTGCTTAACCATTGACTTAACCAAACTTTAGTCAGGCTTTTATTCTCCACACAGGCCCCTGAACTTTCACTTTCCCCTGCTTAAGCAAGCACTAAGAAACAGAGCCCTCCTTTATGGCTCATTCCAATAATGGGCTGATTGGAGAAAATGTTTTTGGCCAAGTATTCAGATTTTGCCACTTTCTCACCCATGCAACTTGCTTCCCTTCCCCACAAAGTTCCTGCTAGCCCTTTACTCCTCTGGAGAATAGCCTTTTGCAGTTTGATTTTGAGGTACTTGCGTATACTGAGGTCAGAGTGCTCTCTCTATAACAATAGTCTTTTTGAATACAGTCTCTCCTTTACTTAAATCCACATTTTTTATTTGACAGCTGTTACAAACATTCCCTAAATCTCAATGGCTTAATACAGAAAGGTTATTTTTTTTCTCACATGTCATAGACTAATGATCTATTTCATGTAGTCTTTGAAGACATAGGTGCTGTCAATATATTTGTTTCAGTGGTTTTTGGGCTTTAAAGTCCTTCAGTGAATTATTTATATCTGGCCAGGAGATAAGGAAAGAGAGTATGGAGGATTACAAAAGAAGTTTCATTGGTTAGGCCTACAAGTGACACATCGCATGGTCACACACATTGAATTGGCCACAACTTAACCTCCTAACTGAAAAAGCTCCAAGAAAAGTTGTCCAGTAGCAGTTTTAGGTATAAGAGACCATGGTTAACCTTGCTGTGCCCTGGCAGCAGCTGGCTCTTGACGTAGACAAAGGAGATAGAAACTGCCTGGCTTTTACGCTTGTTCTTCTCTAAGAAATGAAACACCGTGTGCATTGTTTTTACAAATGCAGAACTGAAGCACTATTCGGGGGAGAAAAAATGGCGGAGTAGGGGTGTCCTCCTGGCTCTCTGCTCCCAGTGTGGAAAGTGAAGAAGGCGGAAAACCACACGCGAGCGATCTACACGTCCACAGGACCAGCTCCGCAAGCCTGCAGACATTCACCAGGAAACGGAGGGATAAGACAATCTACAGCTGAAATCAAAGGTAATTCGGATATTCTTTCCTGCGGAATCGGAAATATACAACAGGGAGAGAGCAAGCCACGGTTTGAGCCGCTGCCAGCCGGCAGCGGCACCAGCCCTACCTGGCTCTGAGAGTCAGACTCTCCTACACCGAGCTCCTCACCCACTAGGCCTGGAAGTGCTTGAACTTGATGGGAAGGGGTAGCACCAGACAAAGTTGTGTGGAGAGGAGACTAGAGAAAGGAACATTTTGAACTCTCCTCAGCGCGCAGCAGAGGCAGTTTCAGATGGGGGAGGGTCTGAACCCAGTGATCGCTCCCCCGCTCGGCAGGAACGAGAGCCCACTCCGGCATCTCGCTGCAAGTCTAGGTCTAGGGTGAGGGGAGTATACACGAAAGGAGGCTTGGACCTTGGACAAGGTCGAGGTTTTGGCTGGCGCTGGGTAGACACAGAGCACAAAGCGAGGTTCCTTGATCCCTTGGGACACCGCAAGTTGGAGTAAGTCCCTCTGCACCTCCAACACTGTTCCTGTCTCCCCATACCTGCAGTCTGACCTGGACTCGTTGTGTACAAAGGGGGCGAGGGAGTGGCGATAGGCACTGCTGCTTCCCAGTCTTATATTGGACGGTTGGATCCCTCGGTACACAAGCCCCTTGCTCTCTGTGCCCAGAGAGCAGAGTTTGCCAGGGCAGGGACGAACTATGAAAGAGACAGGAATTTCCAGAGACAGCCTGGATAGAAACTTTCACCCACAGTCTCCTGCAACTTGGC
>VBSM01003018.1:9819767-9833056 GCA_008086735.1 Cheirogaleus medius
AGAAAGAAAAAAAAAAAGAAATCTGAAACCTATACTTCAATAGCACAGATAAAATCTCCTGGAAAAGCCTATTCCCCTAGATAAAGAACTTGAAAAAATGTGCCCTAAAAACTGAAAAACTTTTAACAACAGCCATCTGACTCCAGCCAAATTCCAACAAACCTAGCAGAATGGCATATAACCCTCTTCAGCAATTTCAGCTGGCCTGGACAGGGAGCTGATATTTCATCCAACTACCCCTATCTCTAACATCCAACCACACAGAAACAAGAAGTAAGGCTCGATTCCTCTGGTGAAGTAGCATTGGTGAAACCAAGTGGAGAGCTGATTTTTATCCCATGCTTAGCAGAAGATGATGGTCTGATCTCCCCGCCAACTTAGCATAGGTGAGGCTGAGCAGGGAGCTGATCTTCCATTCTTCACCAAGTAACATCAGGTCATACTCTGTCAGCAAGATCCTGCAAGCTGAGCCTCCACTCCCACACAGCAGCAATGAGAGTTAATGAGACTGTAAGTTAGAGAAAATTAGCACTCCACTACTGCCTGCCTCAAGAGTCAGTAGGATCCAGCAGGTAGCTGACTCTCCCTTCTCAAATAGCAGCAACATGACTGAACAAGGTGGAGTGAGTATAGTTGAGTTGACATGATACTCTCCTTCATTGCTAGTGTCAGTGGGACCCAGTGGGAAACAAAATTTAAACACAACTGTCAGCAAAAGATCAAGCAATATGGTATGAGGTGGGGCTAGTTTCCACTTCTATGCTCCTTTTCCCTACCTTTGTGCCAGAAGATATGGAATTAAGTTCCCATGTCCAACCAGTGTCAGTGAGGCAGAAGGAGGTGTTGTAAGGTGGGGCTAACAAATTAACTAGCCCCTCACTGCATGTCAGTATGTCCAGTGTGAAACTAAGTTTATGCCCACAAGGAAGGAATGAGGCATTGTGAGTTGGTGTCCACTGTCTCTGTTAAGGGGTCAGAAAGGCCAAGAGGTGAGCTGTACCTCCAATCCAGACATTTTTAATGAGGCTGTATGAGTCAGTACTTCACTTTTGCTGAAGAGATATTGGTGGTGCCCAGTTGGAAGCTGAACCCACATACACACCAGGCCCTTGTACTACACCTGAACAGAGAGATTGCCTGCAAAGAGAGAATGTTAAATATGAAAAAGAAACTTTGTTGCATCTATTTTGAATCCCTCATTACAGGAAAGGAAGAGGCCTAGATTTCTACACCTGTAAATATTTATTTAATCCTTATACCTGCTGCCATGGAAGTCTATGATCTTTGAGTGGCACTTCTGCAGGAAAAGGCACTGAAGCAGCTCCAGATTGCAATACAATCACTGTTGTCACTTGGGCCATACAATTCAATAAACCCTGCAGTATCGAAGGTATCAGTATTGGGAAAGGATGTAGTTTGGAGTATTTGCTCCAGTGAGATATTCACAATATAAGCCCTTGAAATTCTGGAACAAGTCTAGGCTATTCAGAGCAAAGAATTACATTCCTCACAAAAAAAAAAAAAAAAAAAAAAAAAAAAAAGCTCCTGGAGTGATACTGGGCCCTGGTTAGAGGCAGAACACTTTATCATGAGTCGCCAAGTAAACATGTATCCAGAACTGTTCCTTATGAGCTGAGTTCTGCCGGACCCAATAATTTATACAGTCAGACATGCCTAGCAGCAGTCCATTATAAAATGAACTACATTAACCCAGGCAGGACCAGAGGGCACAAATAAGCTGCATGAGCAGCTCCACTAGAACTCTTGTTACCTAAAATAGTTGCACCAGTGCCCCTTCCTTGGTTTGCACTCATGGACATATTAGGGCTCCTAAATGACTGAATGAAGAATAAAGACCCTGACCTTGATTTATTGATGGGTCAGCATGCTACATGAATGAAAAGGGAACATGGACAGTGGCTGCATTGTAGCCACATTCAGGAGTGGCCTTGTAACACAGTGGAGAGAAATCTAAATAGTAAGGGCTGCAAGTAGTACACTTGGTTATCTACTTTGTGCAGAGGGAGAAAAGGCCTGAGGTAAGAATGTATAGATTTCTGGGAAGTGGTTAGTGATCTGACTTCTAACCTGGGGCCCAGAAAGACAAGGACTATAATATCAAAGACAAAGAGTTATAAGGAAGAGGTGTATGGAAAAACATATGGGAGGGAGTATAAAGTAGGAAAATATTTATGTCACATATTATTATTCACCACATAGAGGTACTGCAAACCAAGTTGATGAAATGACTTGGTCAATTGACATTACCCAGCTTTTCTCACTAGCTGTCCCAGAGTGGCATAATGGGCATATGAATGGAGTGGTGACAGAGATGGAGGCTAAATATGCACTCAACAGCATGTACTTCCACTAACCTAGCTCTTGGTGTCTATGAATGTCCAACTTGTCAGCAATGTAGACCAATGATGAGCCCTCACTATGACAATTTTTCAAGGAGACCAACTGGTCACGTGGTGGCAAGGTTGACTACATTGGGCTTCTCTATTTTGTAAGTGGTAGCAGTTGATCCTCCCAAGGATAGATACTTATTGAGGCATGAGTTTGCCTTTCCTGCTTGTAGAGCCTCAACCAGCACCACTATCTGTGAGCTTATAGAATTCCTGATCCATAGGCCTGGTATCCCACTCAGCATAGCATCTGACTAGACTACTCCCTTCACAGAAAAGGAGATACAGGAGTGGGCTCATGGCCATAAGTTCCATTGGCCATATCACATAACATGCCATCCAAAAACAGCTGACCTCATAGTGCACTGGAACTACTTTCTAAAGATACAACTGAAGTGCCAGGTCTGGAGAAAGACTCTGAAAGGATGCCATCCTTTGAAATTCAGTATATTTAAGTGTACTTATTAAACCATAAGGTCTCCATAAGTTACTGATTCTCCCTTATGAAAGTAAATGTGTCTGGGAACTAAGGTTTGGTGGCAGGAGTGGCCCCATACCACCACTCCCAATGATTCACTGGAGAATTTTGTGCTTTCTATGCTCATAATTCTGGGCTCCAGAGTTGGGAGGGCCTGGTCCACAATGACAAGTAACAGCAAATTATGGTTGCCACTAGGGTATTTTGTATTCCTATGCCCATGGACCAGCAGGTGAGAGAAGGAGTCACCATATTCACATACATAACTGATCCTTATTGTCAGATGAGGCAAGGCTGCCCTTCTCCATTGGGGCCAGGAGACATTTGTGTGTGGAACTCAGGTGATTCTCCTGGGTACCTCATTACCTTGCCCCGTTGTAACTATGAATGGATCAGTGCAGCAACCCTGAATGTCTCAGAGCCCTCAAGAATGAATGTTTGGGTCACACCACCAAGTAAGCTGCCAAGACCTGCTAAGGAGAGGCAGTTTGTCTTCCCTTCTTCCATTCTCAACCTGGCTCCAACTACTTCCAATTCATTAATAGACCCTTTTGGATCTCAGTCGAAACATCTATTTCTCTCACTTCCACTCCTATACTTTAGTTCAGGGGTCCTCAAACTTTTTAAAGGGGGGCCAGTTCACTGTCCCTCAGACCAGTGGAGGGTCGTTGGAGAGTGCGGCGCACATTCCACACATGTGCACTGTGGGCCCGGGAAGAGTCGGCTGCTAAGCAGGACAGACAGCAGCAGCAAAAACACCCGGGGGGCTGTATAAATGTCCTCTGTGGGCCGCATGTGGCCCGCGGGCTGTAGTTTGAGGATGCCTGCTAGTCCAAGAAATGATTATACCACACTAGGATTACTGCAAGAGCCTCCTAAATGATCTCTTATCTCTCTCTTCTGCTAAAATCGACCCTCCATACAGTAGACAAAGTGATTTAAAAAATAAATACGTTAAATTTTTTCTAAGTATTTAAATTACTTATCACCGATTTTAACATGAAACTCCAATTTCTAACATGGACTAAAAGGTCTTGCGTTATCTGGATGTTACCTCTTTCTGATCACATCTTGTACTCTCTCCCCCCAGCTATGGCTTACTAATCATTCTGGCCTTACTGACTTCCTTGATAGTTTTAAGAGGCTATGCAAACACTTACTTCCCTCAGGGTCTTTCCACCAGCAGGTACTTTTGCCTACAACTTTCTTTGTTGAATCTTGGTTGAATCTTCTTACAGTAGACTTTCATTTGTCATTCAGTTCTCAGTAAAACAGTCATCCATTTATTGATTCCTTTCCTGGTTACCTAGTGTAGAGTACTAAAGGAGGTTTTTCCTACCCCCACACTCACAGTTATTCTTTCTCCACAACCTGATTTTCATTATTAATTTATCCTTTTGGGTTTTTAAATTGTCTATCACCTTAAATAGACTTTAAGATTGATAATTTTGAGAATTAAGTGTGCCTTTTTCACCACTTAACGCCCAGTGCCAAACATAGCACAAGGCATAAGGTAGATGCTCAAAGATAATTATTGAATGAATTTGGTCACTACCTAACAAAATAAACTTTGCACAATCCATTTTCCCTAAAAAAGCTACTGTCATATGAATGTAATTTTGATAAAGGAGATTGAAAAATATAGAAAGTAGTTCAACCATAGTTTTATAAGAGAGATGCGATTTTATCCTTCATAGAGGCAGTAAATAACAATTCAAAAAGATATTTTCATTAGTAAAAGGACAGCAGAGTGAATGAAGACAGAGGTATAATGATCCAGGTATGCATTCCTTTATGAGGCTCCAGTGAAAATACATATTATTTATATTTTTGACTTTGAAAATTTTATAAGCTCATTGTTGACACTTAGGAATATATATTTATACAACTTAGAGATAATAACTTTTATATCTTGATTTACTAGTTTCCAGTCTTTCTTTTAGAGGAAATTGGATATATAATTCTATGTTCTGCTTTATTGATGTTTATGTTATATAATTGACATTTCCCCATATTTTCCAAATAAAATTTAATGTCCTGAATTTTATGTGTTCATATGGATATGCCATAATTAATTTTATCCCATTTCCTTATAGTCTAATTTTTAATGTTTAAATTCTTCTCAGTTTTTCAATACAATGTTGAATTTTGATATTTTGATCATAATTTTGAATTTATGCAATAATGCTGGAAGAAACATTTTGATTCATTAATGTATATCCATACTTTTGATTATTTCCTTATGACATAGTCTCTAAAGTGTAATTTCTATGTCATAATACTTGAGAATTTTTGAAGGCTGCTATAGATTGGTATTTATTTCCATAAATTGATAAATTTTATACTAATTTACAATCCCATCAGAAATATTTGGTATTCATTTCATAATGTGTTGCCATAATTGAGTATAATTATGATTTTGTATAGTTTATAATTTAATAGGTGACACATGAAATGTCATTACTATTTAATTTTATATTTGATCACAATTTCAAATGTTTATTTTATACTTTTAAACTCTATTTTGTGATGCATATGGACATGATTTCTGTTTAGTTCTTTTTAAATCAGCATCTCAGTTTTTTTCTTATTAATATTTAAATAGTTTTAATTATAAAATAATAAATCCTTCTAAAATTTCCAACCAAGAGGTACATAAACAAAAATTCTCATTCCTCATATGTATCTTCTGTTAACATTTTTCTTGATGCTACTGTTTTATTTCATATGACATTTTTTTGAGCATTAATTAACATTGAATTGACAGGCCAGGGTTCTTATTGCAGACTCCACCATATCATTTTGTGTGACCTTGAAAATATAGAAAAGTGATTTAATTCTAATGCAGAGACAGCATGTGCCAACCCATTCATTCATTCATTCATTCATCTTTTCATTCATAAGTCTATTATTTTAATGAGTAGCCTGGAGGGAGAATTTGGAAATTTTCTATCCCTACTTACCTCCTAAAGCTGTTGGATGCCTGGAATTAAACCATTGGATAATTATTTTTTGGTCTGGGGAAAGGACTATCAATAGGCTCAACTGTAAATAGTTAAGCAAGAAATAGCTGCCTCCCTCTGTCTTTTCCATTCTATTCCACTCTCCTCCCAGTACCAAGTAAGGCTTTGGGGGAATTTCTGTTCTAGGGCTCCTCATTCTTTCCTCTCATTTCACAACCTTTTGATTTATATTGGGAGGGCCATGGTGAGGTTTAATTAGGTTTATTTTGGGGTGATTTCTTTATCAGCTTTAGGTATTAAGCTTAGATTATAATTTATTCCATGCCTAATCATCTCATAATGAATTTGGGAAGAAGTCCCACCATCTTTCTCCTGAATGGGAACACTTTCTTCTGGGGTTCAGGTGGGTCTGGGGTATGGATGAGTTTGTTCCAGGGCTGAGATTATATTAGGGCGATAGGATCTTATAGAACCCAGGTTAGGATGATGCATGTGAGTGAATTGTGCCAGTGCAGGATTTATTTAAAAAGTATTAATCATGGATATTTTATTGATTTAGAATTTTTAAAATATTGGGTTAAAATATTATTCATCTTGATTACTGAGGTTTTGTTTTTCATTTTTGTTTTGTTTTGTTTTGTTTTATGGTATCTAAAATTTTGTACCCAGAGTGAATGCTTTAGGTTGCCTCATCTTAATCCTGGCCCTGGCTTTGTTCCCTACAGATGGAGGGGGCTTATCTCCATCTGTGGGCTCCTCTAGTTCCTCCAATTATAACCAAAGCTAGATGATCCCCAATTCCACCCTCAGCTGTCACTATTGGAGAAAGTTTTGGCTTCCTTCCATATCCATCTGCTCTAGCACTGGGTGTATTCCACATGTTTGAGTGTATGTCCTTGTCTGTCTATATCTTGTGACCACTCATTTGGTATTAATGGTGGCAGAATAGTATAGCAAAAATTACCATGCAAAGACTTTTTTAGTTTGGAAATTGGGGTTGCAGGTGGTGGGGAGCAGGAAATAGTCCTCCAGGCCTCTGAAACTGCAGAGGCCTGAAAATGGTACACTACTGCAGAGATTCTCAACATGGGCTACATATTACAATCACCTGGAGAGCTTTTAAAAATACCCATGTCTGGGTGCTACCTTTGGCTTTTCATTTAATTGGTTGTGGTGGGACCCAGTAATTGGAATTTTTAAAGTATCTCAGATGATATTAATGTGTAACCAAACTTAAAAATGACTGTATCTTTCCTTATTGAGAGGACAGCTGAGGCTTATTCTTAAAGGTATGGAAAGCAGATTATTAGGGGTCTGAAATACCAAGTTACTGGGTACAGGGGCTCATGCCTGTAATCCCAGAAATTTGGGAGGCCCAGGTGAGAGGATCACTTGAGGCCATAAGTTCAGGACCAGTCTGGCCAACATAGCGAGACCCCATCTCTAAAAAAAAAAAAAAAAAAAAAAATTAAAAATTAGCTGGGTGTAGTGATTTGTCTTGTAGTCCCAGCTACTCAGCAGGCTGAGGTGAGAGGATCACTTGAGTCCAGGAGTTTGAGGCTGCAATAAGCTATGATTACACCACCACATTCCAGCCTGGGCTACAAAGTGAAACCTTGTCTCAAAACAAAGAAAAACAAATAAACAAACAAATAAACAAGTTAATAGTAAATAAGGGCTTTGGTAAAGAAATATTGTTTACAAACAAAATAGGTATCAGCAGGAGTAAGGGTGGGGAGCAGGGCTCAGTGTTTCTCCAAGATTTGGGCAGTGATATGTCCCAATAATCTTCATGATTTATACTGGGAGCTGATTCTTCTTTTTCCCAGTTTGTATTTAGTTTTGTTTTGCAGCTAAGTTATTTGCATATACTTGATATGTGCTTGTAACAGTAACTTGGCAGCTTTCTGGGAAATGTTTTTAGTATTCTGAGTCTCTGTTAAATGGATGGTCAATGCAGGCTTCTGAGACTGAGGAATAAAAACACTTCCACGTGCCATATAGTGTCCATAAGATTATCCATGTCAATGCATTTAGCAAATTTATTATTTTCCTTCATAGCAAATGTGGCAAATAGCTTCATAACTAAGAAATGAATAAACTGTTTATTTCATGATATGGTAATATGATTTATCAAGGTAATCCAATTTAATCTAAAGAATCTCATCAATGGGGTTTTATATATATTTTAAACATTTACCAAGGAGTTTATTCCAAAATATTTGTTCTCTTTTGGGCATACCTTCTAGAGATTTTGGTTTGTGTTTTGTATATTTTTACGGACATGTTTTTGCTGCAAATATCAGGCTAGAGTGTCAAATCTCTACCGAGCATCAGTCTCAATTTCAAGCGATCAGCCCCTGTCTTCAGAAAATTCCCTCTATTTTATAGTTAGAAATAAAAGACCACCAGTGTGGAGAGGAGCTGCTATTGCTTTTTAGGTCAGGAATGAGCATGACCACGATGTGAAGAAGCTAGAATAGTTTCTATCTTTATTACCCTAATAGAATCTTGACTGATACTTTCTCTAGAGCCAGGATTCTTCAACAGATAAAGAGATTTACTTAACTTGTTGTTCTATGTGTACAAGGAGCTTATTTTCTCAACCCAAAAATGTTACATGAAGTCTGTCAGAGAAGACAGTTCTCATTGCCTAAACTCTATCCTCCAAAGGGCTCTATACATCTCATTTTCTGCCCTCACTTCCCACTCTGGCTCAAATCCTGAAATCATTCCCTTGACCTCCGGAACTCATAGTCAGTTATCCACAGCATATTCTATACCCTTTGAACTGTTCTCTGAAAGATTATACCTCCTTTTTGTTCTAACTGAAACCTGGCTGTTCTCTGAGGACACAGCTTTCCCTGTTGTCATCTCATGTTGTTACTATTTTCCTTTCTCCACATCTCTCATACCACTAAGACTGCAGGTGAAAAAGATTATTTTTCTCTTCTGCTTCCTAATAAGTCTCAGCTTTGAATCCCATATCTTCAGTCTCTTCCACCTTTTCCTGTTGTATCATCTACTCCTGGATCATTCTTCTTCATTACTCAAAGTTTTTATCTTGTGGTTCCTTGTCACTCATTCCAGCACTACTCCTGTCATAATTCTCAATTGTAATTTCCCCATGGATGATACTTTCTTTTTCCATTTTCTTTGTTTTTTCACACAGAGTCTCACTCTGTTGCCCAGGCAAGAGTGCCAAGGCATCAGCCTAGCTCACAGCAACCTCAAACTCCTGGGCTCAAGCAATCCTCCTGCCTCAGCCTTCTGAGTAGCTGGGACTACAGGCATGCACCACCATGCCTGGCTCATTTTTTCTATATATTTTTAGTTGGCCAATTAATTTCTTTCTATTTTTTTTTTTTTTTTAGTAGAGACAGGGTCTCGCTCTTGCTCAGGCTGGTTTCGAACTCCTGACCTTCAGCGATCTGCCCGCCTCGGCCTCCCAGAGTACTAAGATTACAGGCCTGAGCCATGGCGCCTGGCCGGATGATCCTTTCAACACCCAAGATTCACATTTTCTTAACCTCTTCTCCTCCAGAGGCTCTAGTCTTCCACCCCACCTCAGCCACTCACTCTCATAATCCTTTCCTAGGCATTGTCATTACCCCTCCTTAATCTCCATTTCAAAAAATCTCAGTCTTTGACCAACAACCCTTTTCTTTCCTTCTCACCTCTACTACCCTTTTCCAACCATCTTTAGTCTTCATGGAGACCTCTAATTTGTTGATCTACTACCCTTTTCTTGTCTTTCACCACCCCCATGTTCTTAAGTACCTCATTACTCAGCGTAATTTCTCTCCCTGCTAAGTCAGAGCTTCAAAAGAGTCCATCCCCCAGAGTTGTGCATGGCACTCATTATGTATGTATATACTCATCCCCTCCTCCCCCCTCCCATCTGCCTGACCCACGATAAATGTTATTCCTATATGTCCACTTAGGTGTTGATCAGTGAAACCAATTTGCTGGTGAGTACATGTGGTGCTTATTTTTCCATTCTTGGGATACTTCACTTAGTAGAATGGGTTCCAATTCTATCCAGGAAAATACAAGAGGTGATATATCACCATTGTTTCTTATAGCTGAATAGCACTCCATAGTATACATATACTACATTTTATTAATCCACTTGTGTATTGATGGACACTTGGGTTGTTTCCATAACTTTACTATTGTGAACTGTGCTGCTATAAACATTCGAGTGCAGGTGACTTTTTCATAGAGTGACTTTTGTTCTTTTGGGTAGATGCCCAGTAATGGGATTGCTGGATCAAATGGTAGATCTACTTGTATTGCTTTAAGGTATCTCCATATTGCTTTCCACAGAGGCTGAGCTAGTTTACAGTCACAGCAACAGTGTAGGAGTGTTCCTATCTCTCCACATCCACGTCAACATTTGTTGTTTTGGGACTTTTTTTGTAAGATAATATTGTATTATGATTCAAAATATAAAAATATATTTTTGATCCACTTTGTTATATTAAATAAATATGTAACAAAACAAACAAGTCTCATGTGCATGAAAACTTGATAAAAGCTATTCTTACTGGAGATAAGTGATATTTCATTGGGGTTTTGATTTGCATTTCCCTGATAATTAGAGATGCTGAGCATTTTTTCGTATGTTTGCTGGCCATTATTCTGTCTTCTTTTGAGAAGTTTCTGTTCATGTCCTTTGCCCACTTTTTGATAGGGTTGTTTATTTTTTTCTTGCTGTTTTTCCTGAGTTGTAAATAGATTCTAGGTATCAGCCCTTTATAAGATGTGTAGCTTGAGAAAATTTTGAATTCAAATCCAAATGACTTCTTGAAGGTCTCCACTTGGATATCTCATAGAGATCTCAGAAATTTCTGAGTCATCCATTATTGTTATCTCCCCTCAGATAACACTGGAAAAAATATCTAAAGTTTGAAACTGGTTACCTGTGGGCCGGGAGGTGAGTGAGGTTGTTGTAGCATATAACAGGCCAATAATTTTTATTAAGCCATAATATAGTATTTGATTTTTTTTATTTCAGCATATTATGGAGGTATAAATGTTTAGGTTACATATATTGCCTTTGCCCTGTCCAAGTCGGAGCTTCAAGCATGTCCATACCCCAGACAGTGCACACCTCACCCATTAAGTGTGAATATATCCATCCTCTCCTCTTCCCTCCCAATGGCCTGACACCCAATGAATGTTACTACCATATGTGCACATAAGTTTTCACAATACCAATTTAATGGTGAGTATATGTTTTGCTTGTTTTCCCATTTCTGTGACACTTCACTTAGTAGAACGGGCTCCAGCTCTATTCAGATGCTTTTTTTACAGCTTCAATCTCATTACTTGTTATTGGTATTGGTACTTGTTATTGTCAGTTGAGGTTTTATATTTCTTCATGGTTCAATCTAGATAGGTTTTACGTGTCTAGGAACTTATCCATTTCTTGAAGGTTTTTAAATGTGTTGGTGTATAATTGTTCATAATAGTCTCCAATGATTTTTTGTATTTCTGAGGTCTCAGTTGTTACATCTCCTTTTTCATTTCTGGTTTTATTTGGGTCTTCTCTGTTTTTTTCTCAATCTAGCTGAACGTTTGCCAATTTTATTTATCTTTTCAATATACCAACTTTTTGTTTCATTGATCTTCTGCATTTTTGTCTCTATTTCATTTATTTCAGCTCTGATCTTTATTATTTCTTTCTTTCTACTAATTATGGTTTTGGTTTATTCTTGCTTCCTAGTCCTTGAAGTATAGTATTAGGATGTTAATTTAAAGTCTGTCTACTTTTTTGATATATATGATTATTGTGATAAATTTGTCTCTTAGCACTCCTTGTGCCATGTCCCATAAATTTTGGTGTGTTGTATTTTCATTTTCATTTATTTCAAGAAATTTTTAAATTTTTCTTAATTTATTCATTGACTCATTGCTCATTCAAGAGCATGTTGTTTAATTTCCATGTGTTTGTGTTTGTGTATTTTCCAAGATTCCTTTAGTTCTTGATTCCTAGTTTTATTCCATTGCTATTGGAACAGATACTTGATGTGATTTCTATTTTTTGAATTTGTGCAGACTTGTTCTGTGGCCTAACATATGGTCTCTTCCGGATAATGATGATGAAAATAACGTGTATTTTGTAACAGGTGAGTGAAATGTTCTATAAATGTCAGTTAGGCCTATTAAATCTAGTGTGTAGTTTAACTCCACTGTTTCTTTGCTGATTTTTTTTGTCTAGATGATCTGTTCATTACTGAGAGTGATGTGTTAACATCCCCTACTATTATTGGATTGTGGCCTCTCTCTCCCTTTAGGTCTATTAATGTTTGCTTTATATATTTGCAAGCTCCTGTGTTGGTTGCATAGATATTTATAATTGTTATATCCTCTTGATAAATTGATCTCTTTATCATTATATAGTGACCTTTCTTGTCTTTTTTATAGTCTTTTTCTTTGTAGTCAATTTTATTTGATATGAGTATAACTACTCCTGCTCCTTTTTGGTTTCCAGTTGCATGGGATATCTTTTTCTATCTCTTCTCTTTCAGTCTATGTATGCCTTTATAAGTGAAGTGGATTTTTTGAAGATGGCATATAATTAGGTCTTGTTTTCTTAATCCATTCAGCCACTCTATGCCTTTTAATAGGCAAATTGAGACTATTTACGTTAAGTGTGATTATTGATAAGTAAGGACTTATTACTATTATTTTGTTGCCTGTTTTCTGGTTGCTTCGAGACTCCTCTCTTCTTTACTTTTTTCTGTTTTCTTTTGTAGTTAAGTCATATTTCTAGTAATATGTTTTAATTTGTTGCTTTTAATTTTTAGTGAATCTATTACAGGTTTTTTCACTGTGGTTACCATGAGGCATATAAAAACATTTTATAAATATAAGAAGTTATTTTATAAATATTATGTCTTAGAACACAAATAAAAGAATAGAAAAATCAAAGGCAAAAACACACAAATAATTCTAAAGTTTGACTCTATACCCCCACATTTGGACACTTAGTTGTCCAATTTACATGTTTTTAAATTACCTGTCTCTTAATAGATTGCTGTTGTTTTTGATAGATTAGTCTTTTGGGGTTTATAGTAGAGTTATGAGTAGATTTCACACCACTAGTACAGTAATACTGTGTTTGGGTTTGCCCACATACTTTATTTTACCAGTCAGCATATTTTATGCCTTGAGAAGTCTTCTTTTGCATGTTAATATTTTTTCTTTCAGATTGAAGAGCTGCCTTAATCATTTCTTATAAAATGGCTCTGGTGGTGATGAATTCCTTGAGCTTTTCGTTTGTCTGTGAAAGAGTTTATCTCTCCTTCAAACTTGAATGACTATTTTGCTGGAACAATATTCTTGAGTTGCAGGATAACTTTTTTTGAGTATTTTGAATATTTTTATTTCAGCATAATATGGGGGTACAAATGTTAAGGTTACATACATTGC
>VBSM01003018.1:9833156-9853630 GCA_008086735.1 Cheirogaleus medius
GAGTAATATTCCATTGTGAACATATACCAAATTTTAATAATCCAGTCATGAATTCACAGGCACTTGGGTTGTTTCCACGTCCTTGCAATAGTGAATAGTGCTGCCATAAACATTCAGGTACAGATGTCTTTATAATAGAATGTCTTATGCTCTTTTGGGTAGATGCCTAATAGTGTCATTGCTGGATAGAATGGTATTTCTATTTTTAGCTCTTTTAGGTATCTCCAAATTCTTTTCCACAAAGGTTGCACTAATTTGAAGTCCCACCAGCAGTGTAAGAGTGTCCCTGTCTCTCCACATCCTCGCCAGCATTTGTTGTTTTGGGATTTTTTGATACATGCCATTCTCGCTGGGGTTAGGTGGTATCTCATTGTGGTTTTGATTTGCATTTTTCTGATGATTAGAGATGTTGAGCATTTTTTTTATATGTTTGCAGGCCATTATTCTTTCTTCTTTGGAGAAGTTTCTGTTCATTTCCATTGCCCATTTCTTAATGGGATTGTTTGATTTTTTTCTTTTTAATCCTTTTAAGTTCTAGATGGATTCTTGTTATTAGACCTTTATCAGAAGTGCAGAGAGAAAATATTTTCTCTCATTCTGTGGGTTGTCTATTTGCTCTGATGATAGTTTCCTTGGCTGTGCAGAAACTTTTTAATTTGATGAGATCCCATTTGTTAATTTTTGCTGCTTTGACAATTGCCTTGGGGGTCTTCCTCAAAAATTCTTTGCCTAGACCAATATCTGATAGGGTTTTCCCAACATCTTCTTCCAGGATTCTTAAGGTTTCATGCCTTAGGTTTAAATCTGTTAGCCATCTTGAGTGAATTTTTGTGAGAGGTGAGAGGTAGGGATCCTGGTTCAATCTTCTGCATGTAGCTAACCAGTTTTCCCAGCACCATTTATTGAAGAGAGATTCTCTTCCCCATTGTATATTTTTGTCTGGTTTATCAAAGATTAGGTTACCATATACTGAGGGTTTCATCTCTGGTATCTCAGATCTATTCCAGATATCGATACTTCTGTTCTTGTGCCAGTACCAGGCTGATTTATCTATCGCTGCACAGTTTTTGATATCGTATTTTGTTTAGTACAAATATAAAATGACTATAAAATTTCTTTTGTGGATTTGTTTTGTTATCATTAAAATAGCATTTATATTATCACTATTTTTAAATCTCATATTCTATCTAGTCTTAAAGTGTTATTCCCAAGTTGTTGTTATTATTATTTTCAGATCACTGACATTTTTGAGGAGGATCTCTCATGACCTGAACTAATTTACTTAGATGTATATTTTATAGACAACACATATATGATGAGATTTTTTTTATTTGACCCAAGCTGATAGTCTTTCCTTTTAACTTTAATAGACATCTTTTCTCTCTCTGCATTTATTGTTATGCTAGATATACTTACTATATTTTCCACTTTTACTATAGATTATAATATATTATGTACTGTATGATAGCCTCCTGTAATCTTTGTAGCTATTCTAATGGTTACCATTCATTCATTTAGCAAGTTAAAAATACTTTATATACAAGTTCATGTCTGAAAAAAATATCCATTTGCCTCTAATCCTATCCCATAAAAGACATCCTTGTCCCACCCCTTCTTTCTTCTACCTACCCTGCTACATTTGAGGTTGCTCTGGGCGTTTACTTTTATGTGTTAAGTTATCATTATTTTCCATCCAATCATCGCAGAAATATTTGAATGTCTACTGTATGCTAAGAACTGTTATAAGCACTTGGGATAAATATACACCAAATTGGGCAAAACTCCCTGTCTTTATGGGGCTTACATTCTAGTGAAGATAGACAGAGAATAGTATCTATAATAACTAATTTATATGTCATGTTAGAAGGTTATAAGTGCTATGGAACAAAGAAAAAAAGGAGAGCAGAGTAAGAGGGCTTGGGAATTGGAAGGGCCTTGTTGAGGGCATTAATGCATTATTAAATAGGGTGGTCATAGTAGTCACAGAGAAAGCGGCATTTGCACAGATATTTGAAGGATGTAATAAAGTTAGTCCTGCAGAAATTTGTGGCAGAAGCAAACCAGGTGGAGGAACAGCATGTTCAAA
This sequence comes from Cheirogaleus medius, assembly GCA_008086735.1. Classification (NCBI taxonomy): domain Eukaryota; kingdom Metazoa; phylum Chordata; class Mammalia; order Primates; family Cheirogaleidae; genus Cheirogaleus; species Cheirogaleus medius. The sequence goes on from VBSM01003018.1 coordinate 9,835,243, forward strand.
TGTCTTAAAGGCAACGGAGTGCATGGCAGGATCTAGGAATAGTAGCAAGGCCAGTGGGGCTAGTGTAGAGTCAACAAGAGAAAGGTAGCAAGAGATGAATTTAATAAGGTCATGGGGAAGTTTTTGTAAGCTATTATATAGAAACTTTTTTTTATTCAAAGTGAGATGAGAATGTATTGAGGGGTTTCAGCAGAGGAGAAAGATAATCTGACTCACATTTTAAAAGAGTTGCTCTAACTGCTCTGTTGAGAATAGATGTAAGGGGAAGAAGATGGAAGTAATGAAACCAATGTTTATTTCATTATGTAATTGTTCTTAGAAGTTGATAATATTTATATTTAAATAAAATATCTCATATTTTAAAGAATTTGTTGTATGTTTAAATGGATTGAGTATTTCTTACCAGTCTCTTCATATCATTACATTTTTTTTCATATCATTATATTCTTATTCAAGCATTGTTTATTAATTTACCAGGTAGCTGGATTATAACTATAGTTAACATTTTTTCAGTAAAGGAACAATGAAAACATATTTCTTCAGTCCTTGCATATCTTCACACATGAGCCTTTCCACATGAGCCCAATTAGCAATTGGTTATAGCATTCATGGTTACTAGCTTTGCAGGTTCAAAACAACTTACAGTATATTGTAATGCCTTTTAGCATAAAATGTTGCCCAGGGAAATTTAACATCAGCCTATTGTTTCCTTAGGTAAATTTAATTACTCTGTCTCAATATTTGCATGATTATTTCTTTGAACTTTAACTTTAGTAACATCTCACGTATGAGAATTCTTGGTCAATCTGTATTATTTGTACATGGAATATTATGTGTATGTGTGTGTGGAGGTGTGTGAACACATAAGTGGGAATGTGTTTCTACCTTCTTTTGTGTTGTCTTGCAATTGTATATCAGTCCCCCAAGCCTATTTTATTTGTGGAATTTTTTTCTAGGTTCTGTCAGGACCTAAATTAATATTCTTGATTTGCATTTCTAATGCAACTTTATATATTTTACATACTTTTATAAATATTTCATATGAGAATTGGGGACCTACCTTTCACTTTTATGTGCAAGTCAAAGGAAATTATTTTAAAATTAACACATAATGCCTGAGATGAGGTCATTGCAAATGGCACCACTGTTATAAAATGTTCTCTGGACCAGAAAGTAGGGGAGCAAGTTTATGGAGAAATAATTTTATGGCTATAGCCTTGTTTATAATATTAAAATATCTAAGGAAATTTTTGTAGAACTTGGAAAAAGAGAGACATGTTTTCCTAGGCCCCATTCAAGACCTATAAGAACCCATTCTGGACCATCCAGTCACCTTTTAATCAATATAAATGCATTAGAATTTTATAGCTTGTAGCTTTTAGTCAATATATACTTTTATTTATCTTCTTCAGATAGAGAATCTATTCACAGGAAAACTATATACACACACACACATATATAAAATATATGCTAGAAAAATATTTTTCAGTATTTCTCAAAGTTCTAGTAAGTGTAAAATTATATTTTTGATGTAAACTTAAATATGGAACTTGCAAAATTTTGTTTGTAAAATTTAATTTCTTATGATTGAGGTAATTCTTTTAAATAGAGTAGCTGATAACCTGAACACACAAAAGGAAATGGCTTCCTTAGTGTCATTGTGTTTTCATCACAGGACCAACTTTTTGCCTACTCTAAGCAGACCTTACATTCTCCCATTTGTCTCGAGAAGAAGAACATTTACTTTCTATTGGAAAGGGCTGAGATATTTCCTTAGTTTCTGATTAGAAGCTCTGACTCGGGGGGAGGGCAAGGGCAATATATGTAACCTAAACATTTGTACCCCCATAATATGTTGAAATAAAAAAAATAAAAATAAAGTTCTATTTAGAGAATGGTACTACTTAAAATAACTATCATAGTATATGTGAATTACCAAAGCAACTTTGGAAACTAAGGCAATATGAGTTTAATTGTTCTGCCTACTAGCTGAATGTTGGAGACATCTATAGCATTTTATTTTAAATCACAGTTTAAACCAAGTCCTAGATTTCATTAATGACATTACAATACAAAAGCACACATTGGGCTTATAGGTGTAGTATAATTATACATTAGGGTTTTATAGATACTGTCAACTAAAAGGTGAACACAATCTGTGAACATTTTCAAAATCTATGGATGGGCAACTATTCACTTTCTCAAAAGTGACCAAGTACTTTAGGATAGGAGCAGATGGCCACAGATTAAATGTCAAATATTGGCACCAGAAAATGCCTTGTACAAATATATACAATGTGTAATTGGTGGTATATATTTCACAAGTGAGCTTTATTGTACTCCATCTAAACACTAGACTTAAGAGATGCTGCCTACTTCTCTAAGTCTGTACTTTGCACTATACAAATAATGTTTTTTATAGCTAGCTGGTATCAGTGGTTCTTTGCAAATGTCAATGAACACAGTAACTCCAAAGTGATTATTACTCTAGGCAGGTAGAATTTAAGTATTTTCCCTTTGCTTATATTAAAAAGAATCTAACCAGCTAGTTATCTAGCTCACTACCAATAATAATGGATGTAGATCAAATATGTGGTTTTGAAAAATAATAAAATTATCATAGCAAATAGTTCTATAGTATTCTGGTCCTAGTCTAAGAAGTTTGAAAACACCATTAATGTTTATAATAACCCTATATGATGGAGGCTGTTTTTATCTCTGTTATATACAGATGAAAAACTGAGGCAGAGAGATATTTATTAATTAAGTGGCAGAGGTGAGATTTGAACCCAAGCACTTGTGCTTGAGTTTGTACTTAACCATTGCATTTTGTTGCCTTTCAAAATCTCAAATGAAAACCATTGACATAAGTCATTGTTGAATTCCGTCACCATATCATTATTATCAATTACAATAAAAAATCATATTTCTATTGAATTTAATGCCATATTTTTCATATTATTTGCACATGTCATCATTTCTTTGTCACTAAAACACAAGATAGTCAAGATAAGTGCTATGGTTTGAACGTGTCCCCTCTAAAATTCAGGTTTGGCCAATGTGATGGTATTAAGAGGCGAGGCATTTAAGAGGCAATTAAGCCATGAGGGTTCCTCCCTTGTAAATGAGATGAAGGCCCTTATAAAAGAGGCTTCATTCAGCATTGGAATCTCTTGCTCCTCTGCCTTCCACCATGTGAAGATGCAGCAATAAGGTTCCATCTTGAAAGCAGAGAGAAGTCCTCACCAGACAACCAAACGTGCTGGCACCTTGATCTTGAACTTTCCAGCATCTAGAATGATGTGGAAATAAATTTCTGTTACATATAAACTAGCCAATGTGTGGTATTTTGTTATAGCAACACAAAGTAGCCAGTCTGTGGCATTTTGTTATAGCAAACTAGCCAGCCTGTGGTATTTCATTATAGCAGCGCAAATGAATGAAGACACTAGATACCATTACCTCCATTTTATAGATGAGAATATACAAAGTATGAACTTTAGAAAACCATGAACCATTACATTGGTTCCATGGCACCAGGATATTAGATACTGGATGTAGAAATGACCCATAAAAGAAAAATGAAGAAGGAAGATATATTTCATTATTTTTAATCTTTTTTCCTGACAAATAAATATATATACACACATATATTTGCAGTATACAATATGATGTGTTTTTAATTGGTATATAATATTTTAGATATTTATGGGATACAGGTGAAATTTTGTTCCATGAATAGAATATTTAATTATCAAGTCAGGATATTTGGGGTGTCTATCGCCAAATATTGAATATTTGTCATTTTTATGTGTTGGGAACATTTCAAGTCTTCTCTTCTAGCTACTTTAAAATATATAATACATTGTTGCTAACTATAGTCACCCTACTCTGCTATCAAACATTATAACTTATTCCTTCTATCTAACTGTATGGTTGTACCCATTAAACAATCTCTCTTCAACTTTCCTCCCACCCACACACCCTTACCAGCCTCTAGTATGTATTAATATCATTCTACTCTCTACCTCCATAAAATCAACTTTTTTCACTCCCACATGTGAATAAAAATGTATGGTATTTGTCTTTCAGTGCAAAAGTATTTTGCTACATTCAGTGGGCAAAAGTACTTTGTCCACTTTTTAATGGGGTTCTTTCGTTTTATGTTTTTGTTGTTGTTTGAGTTCCTTGTATATTCTGGATATTAGTGTCTTGTCAGATGAACAGTTTGCAAATATTTTCTCCCATGCAACATGTTGTCTCTTCACTCTGCTGATTGTTTCTTTTGCTTCAAGACATCACGAAGCCTCTACAACATGATGTTTTGATATATGTATACATCATGAGATGATTGCATCATTCCAATTAACATATCCATCACCTCATATACTAATCATTTTTTTTTGTTTTTTGTTCACAAAACAGTTATTAGAAGTGATTGTATTGAGGTTTTTACATCAGAGAAACCTAAATTAAAAACTAATTTATTGTGGACACATTTATTATCATATATAATATGTGTGTTAGATATCCTTCTAGCCTATATCTAGTCTAGCAGTTCCAATATCAAATTTAATGATTCTTCTACTCTGAGATTTATTATTTATAAATTTAAAATAAATTTTTTATTTAAATGTTACTCTCTAACACTTATAACAACTTTTAACTATAATAATTTTCAAACTTGCACACAAGTAGAGAGAGAACAATGAATATATATAAACATATCACCTAACCATCATCAACTATTACCTGTCTCAATTCATTTATTTTTATTATTTTTATTGTGAGAGTTCACATACCAAAAAATTCACAGTTTTCAAGTGCATAATTCAGTGAGTTTTAATATATTTACAAATTTGTGCAACTATTACCACTATCTAATTGCAGAACATTTTATCACTCAAAAAAAAATTCATGCCATTAGCAGTCACTTCCATTCTCCATTCTCCCAGCCCCTAGCAAAAATTAATCTACATTTTGTCTCTACGGATTTGTCAATCTGGACATTATGTATAAGTAGAATCATAAAATATGGGGCCTTGTTTGTCTTCTTTTATTTATCATAATGTTTCCAAGGATCATCCATGTTTTGCTTTTATTGGTACTTCATTTTTTGTGATCAAATAATATTAATTCCTTATATGTACATTTTATTTATCCATTCATCACTTGATGGACAATTCAAATGTTTCCACATTTTGGCTATTATAAACACAGTTTCTAGAAACATTCAAATACAAATTTTTACATGGCTGCATGTTTTCATTGTTTATACATATATACTTAGAATTGCTGCGTCATGTAGTAACTCCGTGTTTAAGCTTTTGAGGAATTGCCACATTGTTACATTCCCACCAGAAATATATGAGGTTTCCAATTTCTCGACATCTTTACTAACATATTATTGTCCATGATTTTGATTATAGTCAACCTAGTGGGTGTTAAGTGGTATCTGTGGTTTTAATTTCCATTTCTCTAATGATGAATGGTATTCAGCATATTTTCATGTGCTTATTAGCCATTTTGTTTGGTATTAGTGTAGTCACTCTAGGTTTCTTTTTGGTTCTGTTGGCATGGTGTATCTTTTTCCATCCTTTTACTTTCAAAATTTTTGTGTCTTTGAATCACAAGTATGTTTCTAATGGACATCATATATTTGGATTATGTATTTTTATCCATTCTCACAATATCTTCCTTTGGAATGGAATGTTTATTTACATTTAATGTAAATACTGATAAGGTAGGATTTATGTTTGTTGTTTTGCTAGTTGTTTTCTATTTGTCTCATTTCTTTTTTCGTCCTCTTTTTTCCTTTACTGCTTTCATTTGTGTTAAATAGACATTTTCTAGTGTACCATTTTAATTACCTTTTCCTTTATTTTACTATATTTCTTGAATGGTGTGTTTAGGATTGCTCTGGGGATTACAATTAACATATTAATTACAAAATTTATAATAACAAATAACTCTCTTGTTTGTATTAATACCAGTTGCATACAAAAACTTAGCCCTTCCTTCTTGTCCTTTTACTGTCATACAAATTATATTTTTGTATATTATAGGCCCATCAACCCAATTTTAGAATTATTGCTTTGTGCAGTTATACTTTAAATTACATAGGAGAAAAAAAGATTTTAAATAAAAAGTGTATTTATATTATCTTTTGTATTTACTTATTTATTTACCTTTACCAGTGTTCTTTATTTCTTAGTGTGGATTCAAGTTATTGTCTACTGTTGATTTATTTCAGCCTGAATGACTCCCATTAGCATTTATTGAAGGGCAGATATACTAGTGACAAAAGTTCTCAGTTTTTTTTTTGATCTTGGAATGTCTTAATTTCTCCTTCATTTTTAAGGGGCCATTTTGCCAGATATAACATTCTTCACTGAGAATTTTTCTTTCTTACAGAACTTTGAAAATGTCATCTCACTGCCTTCTAGCCTAATGATGAGAAATCAGTTGTTAATCTTATTCAGGGTTCCATGGTGAGATATATTCTGATATTTTTCTTTAATTATTTAGACATGGTTTCCTTTATTTCTTTGGAAACATGTAAAATAACTGATTTAAAGTTTTTGTCTTAAAGTTCTTAACGTAAGCTTTCTAAGATATAGTTTCTATTGACAGTTTTCACCCCTTATTTATTGGCCACATTTTCTAGTTTCTTTGTTTGTCTCATGATATTTCATTATTAATTATGAAGGGAATGTGAGGAAAAACAAGACTAATAATTTAATCACTTTCTTCAAAGAATAAGATATAGTTTATATAGCCTTTTAATTTGTATTAGATAAACATTAGAAATGATTATTCAATAAATTAATTGACTCAACAAGTATTCATTGTCTGCTGTATTCCAGGGATGACAATAGATACTGGAGATATAGAAAAAACAAGTCCATGTCCTCAAGTAACTTACATTCTTGTGGTGAGACACAACCAAACAAGCAAGTAATTATATAGTGAGCCAGTTGGTGTAACTATTAGAGAGAAAAATTAAGAAGGGTAAGGTTAGGGAATACTTGGTATTTTAGGAGGTTAGAGAATGCTTGGCTGTTTATTGTTTTTTTTAATGTACTTATTTATTTTTATTTCAGTATATTATGGAGGTACAAATGTTTAGGTTACATATATTGCCTTTGCCCTACCTGAATCAAAGCTTCAAGTGTGTCCATCTGCTGAATGGTACACATCGCACCCATTAGGTATGAATTTACCCATCCCCTCCTCCCCCTCCCACCTGCCCAACACCCAATGCATGTTACTACTATATGTGCACTTAAGTGTTGGTCAGTTAATCACACTTATTGCATGCCTCACTAAGGCATGTGAGGAACACCAATATTAATAACTTAATCACTTTCTTCAAGGAATAAAATATCATTGATATATAATCTTTTAACTTGTATTTAATAAACATTGAAATGATTATTCAATAAATTAATTGATTATACACAAACAATTAGGCAAGTAATTATATAGTGAGCCAGATGGCATAACTACTAGAAAGAAAAATTAAGCAGGGCAAGGTTATGGAAATTTGAGCAGAGTCAAAAGGGAAGTGAGGAAACATATCTAGGATAGAGCACTCCATTTAGCAGCAACAACAAGTTCAAAGGTTCTGTGTTGAGAGCATTCTTGGAATGTTACTGTAATAATAAGGTGATTGGTGGGCTTAGAGTAAACTGAGCAAAAGGTGGGGAAATATTAGTAAGCAACATCAAAGAAATACCAAGTATAGACAACTCTTTCTTAAGTTTTTTCACAACATGGGAGCAGAGAAGTGGTGTAGTATCTGGTGGTAGAAATGAGGTCAATAGAGAGCTTCCTTTTTAATATTATTCTGGGAGAAAAAGTTGAAATTTTTTATGCTGATGAGAATGCTCTAGTGGAGAGGAAAAATATGTAGAAGAGAGGAAAAATTGTAATAAGTGAAGTTCTTGATTAAGCCAGTGAAGTTGGGGTCTAGCATACAAGGTGAAGAAGTATTAGGTAAGCAAAATAGTTACTGGGGAGGAGGAGCATGTTGACTGTGTCCTGAAAGATGAGTTGGAATTTGTCATGTGAAGAACCTTGGAAAGAATATCTCAAGCAAAAGGGACACCATGTGGAAAGACATGAAGACATGAATTTTATAGGAACTGCAATCTTTGAATGTTTAAAGCAAATAATATGAATGGAAAAGTGGTAGGATATATGACTATAAGAGTAGGCAAGGTCACTCATATAGCAATCTGGACATTTTGGAAATTTTAAAAAGTACACCCTACTTATCTTTCAGAAAAAATAATTATTAAAATAAAATATATTCCTATTTTTAATATAGTTTTGAACTCAACACATTTTTTCTGTATCTGTCATTGTTGTATGCTTCTTATAGCAAAGCAATTAGAAATATGGATCTTGAGATGTTATAAATATAGGTTTGAGTCTGAGATCTATTACTTGCTACCAGCAAGAGCTGTAAGCCTCTATTTCCTCATCTGTAAAATAAGGAAACTTACAATTCCAGTATAACCTACATCGTAGACTTATGAGTAGTCAATGAGATTATTCAGATAAAGAGTGTGAGACAGTGCCTGGAAGTAATAAATAAATGATTTTACTATTTCTATATCTGTATTGCAGTACGAGTAAACATATCAGTTGCATACATGACTTCAATGCAGATTCCTTAGGTGCATTCATTTCAGTGGGGATCACCGTATTGTTGAATAAAAAGAAGATATTAGAAACTAAAGACCAGTAAAGCCAAGTTGCAGTTCTGAAATCACATAAAATGAATGGACTTAATGTCTCATTCTTTTCATTTAATTCTTAGTTTGTTCATGAGTCATGTACTCTCAGAGTGTAATGTTTATAACTGGATTTGTTACCAGATCAATAAAATTGAAGTTTCAAGGAACCTGTGGAAGGAAACAGTTTCACTGTTACCAAAAATTTTGTTGTGATGGTAATCATTAAAATAACTTTCTAGATGCATTATTTTCAGTGAGTTTTATATAGCCAATTATAGTTATCCCCAACACAAACATCAATGACATATGCTATGTTACTAAGAGCTTCCAATGTTACAAAACTAAACACGGATGCTAGGATATATATTTTGATAATTCATGCATCAAAATAAAATGCAACTATGATTAGCCTATTAATCTAGGATGTAATTTTTACTTTGGTAATCTGACTTAATAATAAATGACTGGAACATAGTCAATTTGAAGTTATCAATAAAATAAGTGCTTTTATTTTACATATTCTTATTACTTTTATCATTTTAACTATATTTACACATGTGACTTTGCATTTTTGGATTATAATTGTCTTATAATATTTATTTTCTAAATTTGCATTGAGGAAAACAAAAGTGTTGGTTGACAATATAGTATAGCTAAATAGCCTTTTATCAAAAAGGCTTTCAAGTTGTCAGTAATATACTACTAATAGCTTATTTTAAATCAATATGATAATATTATTCACATTTCAAAAGTCTGCTAGAAGTAAAATATGCTTTCAGGTACTTATGAATAAAATATTAATTGTCTATGGTTAATTTTAATTTTATTGGTGATATAGAACATTATGCAGTATTAATTTAGAGACAATGCTTAATGTCACAGTTAAATATTTATTAAATTTAATGTTCAAAATGAGATGCTCTATTCATTTATAACACTTTGGTGCTCATGGACCATCTTTTTATAAATCATTCTACAATCTTGATAATAACTGGTGTCAATATTAGTAGGCTAAATTTGGGAGAAATCACATTCTTCCTTTGGAAAATTAGAATATTTTCCAAATTCAGTTATGTCTGTCTCAAACCTTTCAAAATTTCTCCTGTTTTTCTTGATTATTCAATTATCACTGACAATAGTTAGGCAAACATAGATAGATAGATAGATCATTTTAGTCCCTTACGATATGATTTAGTTAGGCTAAGAGATGAATTTAAAAGGGCTCTGTACTATCTTACAATCTTTTTACCCATCTTTTCCTCTAGTTGCTTTTCAGTACAAGCAACACTTACCTCGATAGAGAATACAAAATTAAAATAGAAAGTGATGAGTCTCTATTACTTCTTTACCTTCCATCAGAACAATACCATCAGCCCCAAGCAAGGGCATCTTCCTTATTTGATGAATGAGATTGTCTTGGTAAATTGCGGATAACAAGAATAAAACAAAGGGCAATATCTTGGAATATCATTGTTTAAAGAATGAGTAGAGGAAGAGCCCACAAATAAGATGGAGAGATATCTGAGAGGTAACAGGGACTGAGAAATCTCTTGATTTTGTCAACAGGTGTCACAAACATTTTTCTATAAAGGGCCAAATAATAAATACTTTATAGGCCTGATTGTCTGTGCTTCAACTATTCAACTCTGAAATTGTAGCCCAAATACAATCTTATACAATACAAAAAGAATGTACATAGCTGTGGGAATAAAACTTTACATATGAGAATAGTAGTAAGATTGAATTTGAACCCTGGTCTGTAGTTTGCTGACCCATATGGTAAACCATGAATTTGTAGTGACATATTTTGTAGAGAATATATTAGTTCCTAAATGTCTTTTCTCACTTCCTTCTTTAGTAGTAGTACTTCTCAGTTTTAGCTGGGCATTCAGTTGCCCAGGATAATTATGACACCTCTCAGACTACTTTGCACTTAGGTGCCAACATGTTATTAAGTTCTTGCCAACAGGATGTAAGTAGAAATGTCATGAGCAACTTTCTGGACATGTCTGTAAATGGAAAAGGCACACCTACTTGCTCCCTGATGACTGAAATTTGGACATATTGGCTGGAGCTTAAGTAGCAATCTTGAATCATAAGACTGAATTCATGGTTTCAGATTGGTTTTGTGACTGCTTAGCTCTAGGCTTCATTTATATGAGAAAAAGATAAGTTTGTTTATGCCATTTTGTTGTTGTTAGTTAGGTCACTTGAAGCTGAACCTAGGCCAAAATAAATTAGGAACCACTTGCTCTATTGAATCATATCTTTCTCATAATACTCACTATCATGAATTATGAAAGAAAGGGTAGATAGTTGGCTTGATTCAAGGTTTAGCAGGTGTAAAGTAGGCACAGAGGAAGTGTAACCAGGCAAGGGATTTAGAAAGGATATTTTTATATATGTATAAGCTGTTGTAAGTCAGAAAAGTTGTCTTACATTGTTTATGGATTTTTAACAATTTTTACCCAGTTTGCCTTTTCCTTCTCACTTTATTCATTTCTATTTTGTATTGATAGTATCTGACATTTTTTTTTTGCTTTTTTAGCTTCCTCCTTCTCTTGTATATGTAAGAATGTATAGGACCAGTTTTTATCTTATAGGTATCTCCTAAAGAATGTTTTCTTGTGTTTTTTCCACATAATACTGTCTGGCTTTTAATACCCAGACTTCATAGAATGTATTTATTTCTCAATATAATGGGTTTTTTTTGTTTGTTTTCTGGGCACTGTTTTTATAAGAAATTTTTATGTTAGGTCACAAAAACTCAATACAATATTTTCAGCCAAACTTTTGAGTTACATTGAGTTACATTCCAGTTACATTCCAGATACAATTTGTACAATGTCATAATCACATATAGACATGTTAAAATCTACACTATGTGTCAAAAAAGTGGATGTGAGTTATGAAAATTGTTTGTGCAAAGAGAGACTGTGTTATGACACACACAGAAACTATTTAAATCCATTTTAATATTTCAGAATAAGAGAGTATATTTCAGATGTATCACCACAAAAACTGTTAATGAAGTAAGGTGATGGATAAGTTAATTATCTGGATTTAATCATTCCACAATGTATACATATATCAAAACATCATATTGTACTCCATAAATATAATACAATTATGATTGTCCAATTTAAAATAATAATAAAAACATTTAATTTTTGGTAATAATAAAGAAATTTTTAAGCATTTTGCTTCTTAAATGATAACAGTTATTTATTTATGTGTTTTATAATTTTTAATCACTTTAAAGAAAATTGAGTATGAGTTTGGGTTTGATATAAAATGCATTATATTTTTCCCAATTGCAATAATGAAAAATTAATTCTTCATTAGGGTTTTTAGGCGGAATGATTTTTAACAACGGATTACTTGAACACAGAGGAAGATATCCATACTTGAAGGCTTTTAACAATCACAGTGTTCCCTTAAACTATGATTTAATTTAGTTTCATCAATGTTTTTTCTTCTTATCTTTCCACTTATAAATTCATCAGATATTTCTGCATTTTGTGATTTAAATTGTGCTTAGCCTAGATTTTACTATTAACTGAACTGGAATTACTTCAGCTGAAATTATCCTTTCTCTACATTATGTCTACACAACTTGTTGAAATGTGGCAAATTCATTTAAGCTTTGCCGTGTTGGTGATTATCTGCCAAAGAGCTGGTTGACTTTACTTGCTTGATGAAATGGATATGTGAAAGAAAAAATTCAAATAAACCTAAAGTAGTGGCAGTCCTGGCAATGGACACTATTTGTTATAGTTTAGAGGTTTGTCCCCCCAAATCTCATGTTGAAATATGATCCTCAATGTTGGAGGTACGGGATGGTGTTTGGACCATGGGGGAAGATCCTTCATTAATGGCTTGGTGCCTTCCCCACAGTAATTAGTAAATTTTCCCTTGATTAATTTAAGTGAGAGCTGTTTTTTTTCCAAAACAGGTTCACATCCCTTCCTGTTCCTTCTTTCCCTAGATAACCCACCTGTTCCTCTTTCACCTTTCTTTTTGATTGGAAGTCCCATGAAGCTCTCACCAGAAGGAGACGATGGCAGCATGCTTCTCATACAGCCTGCAGAACCATTAGCCAAATAAACATATTTTCTTTATAAATTACTCAGTCTCAGGTATCTCTTTATATCAGTGCAAAACAGACTAACTCACCATCTGTACTCTAGTTTGAAGTGCTGTGTGGTGTGATCATGACATACTCCCTGTGGCCAACACAGGAAGATAAGAGCTTCTAAGATACCTACTGTCTGAGCATATTAAATATCACATTATTTCTAAACAGAGTTATATCAAGGAACTGGAAAACAATGAGCAAACCAATCCCAAACCCAGAAGAAGAAAAGAAATAACCAACATCACAGCAGAACTAAATGGAATCACTAACAAAAGAACTATACAGAAGATTAATGAAATAAAGTTGGTTCTTTGAAAAGATAAATAAAACTGACAGGCATCTCACTCGATTAACCAAAAGCAGAAAAGACAGTACTCTCATAAGATCAATCAGAAATAGAAAAGGAATAATTACAACTGATACTACAGAAATACAAAGTACCATCTTTGAATACTATAAAAATCCCTATGCACATAAACTTGAAAATGTGGAGGAAATGGACAAATTTGTATAAATAAGCAGCCTCTTTAGGCTCAATCAGGAAGAAATAGAATTACTGAACAGACCAATATCAAGTACTGAAATTTAAGCAGCAATAAAAAATCTTCCAAAAAAAAAATGCCAGACCATACGGTTTCATATCTGAATTTTACCAGATCTACAATTAAGAACTGGTACCTATACTACAGAAATTATTCCATAACATCGAGAAGGAAGGAATCCTTCCCAACATGTTATATGAAGCCAAAATCACCTTGATACCAAAGCCAGAAAAGGACTCAAAAAAAAAAAAAAGAAAGAAAGAAATCTACAGACAAATATCCCTTATGAATATAGATGCAAAAATTCTCAATAAAATACTAACAAACTGAGTTCAGCTTCTCATCAAAAAAATAATCCATCATCACCCAGGTGGGCTACATCCCAGTGATGCAGAGAGCCTTCAACATACACAAATCTATAAATGTTATTTGTTGCATAAATAGAAGATCATATGATTCTCTCAATAGGCATAGAAAAAGCATTTGACAAAATTTAGCACCCTTTTATGATAAGAACACTTAACAAAATAGTCATAGAGGGGCCTACCTCAAAATTTTAAAAGCCATACATGAAAAACCCACAGACAACCTCATGCTGAACAGGGGAAAATTGGAAGCATTCCTAGTTAGAACTGGAATCAGACAAAGTTGCCCTCTGTCACCACTTCTATTCAACATAGTCCTAGACAGAGCAATCAGGCAAGAGAAGAAAGTCAAGGGTATCTAAATAGGGGCAGAATAGGTCAAACTGTTGCTCTTTGCTGATGATATGATCTTAAACCTAGAAAACTACTAGAATTGATTTAAAAATTCAGCACATTCTCATATTACAAAATCAATGTACGCAAATCAGTAGAAGTCATATATATGCCTACAACAGTCAAGCTGAGATGCAAATCAAAGATTCAATACCTTTCATAATGGCAACAAAGAAAATAAAATACCTAGAAATATATTTAACTAAGAAGATGAAAAAATTCTACAGGGAGAACTATGAAACACTGAAGAAGGAAATCACAGAGGACATAAACAAATGGAAAAACATATCATGCTCATGGATTGGCAGAATCAACATTGTTAAAATGTCTATGCTACCCATAAAGATCTATAGATTCAATGCAATCCTTACAAAAATAGCGACATTATTACTTCAGATCTAAAAAAATAATTCTATGCTTCATATGGAACCAGAGAAGACCCTGTATAGCCAAAGCAACCTTAAGCAAAAAGAAAAAATTGGAAGGCATCAATTTACAGGACTTTAAGGTATGCTACAACTCTATACTAACTAACATAACATGGGACTGGCACAAGAACAGAGACAGAAACCAATGGATCAGAACAGAGAACCCAGATATAAACCCATCCTCATGTTGCCATCTGATCTTTGACAAAGCAGACAAAAACACACCCTGGAGGAAAGAATCCCTATTTAATAAATCATACTGGGAAAGTTGGAAAGCCACATGTAGAAGACTGAAACAGGATCTTCAACTCTCACTTCTCACAAAAGTCAATTTACGATGGATAAGAGACTTAAACTTAAGGCATGAAACTATAAGAATTCTAGAAGAAAATGGTGGAAAAACTCTTATAGACATTGGCATAGGCAAAGAATTTATGAAGAAGACCCCAAAAGCAATCACAGGAAAAGCAAAAATAAACAAATGGGACCTGATCTAATTAAAAAGCTTCTGCACAGCCAAGGACAAAATCATTAGAGTCAATAGACAACCCACAGGATGGGAGAAAATATTTGCATGCTATACATCTGATAAAGGGCTAACAACCAGAATCTATAAAGAACAAAAGTAAATCAGCAATAAAAACCCCACTTGAAAAGTGTGCAAAAGACATGAACAGAAACTTTTCAAAAGAAGACAGACTAATGGCCAATAAAGGTATGTTAAAATGCTCAGCATCACTAATCATCAGGGAAATCAAAATCAAAACTATAATGAGATATCACTTGATTCTAGTGAGAGTGGCTTTTATCATTAATACATGAGTGGATTAATAAAATATGCTATATGTATATGTATACCACAGAGTACTACTCAGCCACAAAACAATGGTGATATAGCACCTCTTTTATTATCCTGGTTAGAGCTGGAGCTCATTCTACTAAGTGAAGTATCACAGAATGGAAAAACAAACACCATATGTACTCACCATCAAATTGGTATTAATTGATCAACACTTATGTGCACAGATAGTAGTAACATTCATCAGGTATTGGGCAGGTGGGAGGTGGGGGAAGGGGATGGATATACTCACACCTAATGGGTGTGGTGCACACCATCTGGAGGATGGATATATTTGAAACTCTGACTTGTGTGGGGAAAAGGCAATATATGTAACCTAAACATTTGTACCCCCATAATATGCTTAAATTTAAAAAAATCCCCAAACAAACAACAAATACTGGCATGGATGCTGAGATATAAGAACACTCATACACTGTTGGTGGGACTGCAAACCAGTACAACCTCTATGGGAAGTAGTATGGAGGTAATTCAAAGTACTAAAGGTAGAAGTACCATTTGATTCAGCATCCCCAGAACCTGTTCTTTACCTCAAGGAAAAAAACTGTTTTATCAAAAAGACATCTGCAGTGGAATGTTTATAGCAGCACAATTGACAATTGCAAAGATGTGGAAACAACCCAAGTGTCCATCAATACATGAGTGGATTAATAAAATGTGTCATATGTATACCATGGAGTACTATTCAGCTGTAAAACAATGGTGAACTAATAGCTCTTGTATTAACCTGGATGGAACTGGAGACCATTCTTCTAAGTGAAATACACAAGAATGGAAAAACAAACACGACATGTACTAACCATTAAACTGGAACTAATCGATCAATTCTTATGTATACATATGAGAATGACATTTGTAAGAATTCAAGCAGGTGGGAAGAGAGTGGAAAGGATGGGTAAATTCACACCTAAGAGGTACAGTGCAGGCCTTCTGGATGATGGGTACACTTATAAGTTTGACTCAAACAGTATAAAAACAATTTATGTAACCAAAAATTTTGTACCCCATAATATTGTGAAATATGTGCATTTTTTAATTTTCTTCTTTTATTCCTATTTTCTTACCTTTAAGAATCTATTATTCTCCAAAAGAATCCTTAATAGAAGCCTGGGACATGGTTATTATAGAGGAGACTATTGTTATTAGTTTGGTATTATAAATTATCTATGGAATATCACATTTTGTCTTTATGAGGATTTTCCTCAGACACTTTATATTTTCTTAGGTTTTAAAAATGGTGAGTGAAATAACTGAAAACATTTGGTCAGATTGGGCAAACATCCTGAGAGAAAACACCTAGTATCATGGAGGCACTGCTTGTGCATTTGGACTAATCTTTTTTATACTTATGTCTACCATAATTGGTAGATTTGGCAATTGATAATTCCCCTTGACAGTCTGAAGGATAAGTTTAAGGAAGCCATGATCAAGGAATCAGTGATATTTATTTAATATTGTCCTATTTCTGTTTATTTCAACTTTAGTTTGGGCATTACTCACTGTTGATTTAACATGAAAAGTTAGAGCAGAGGTTAAAAAAGTCCAGATGTCTAGATGACTCCTAGAGTACCTCAAGCTACTAATTTTGGCCAAAGTATCTACAAGAGCTTCTTTGGCTATGTTTGCCTTCTCCACTATTAAGAAACACACTGATTGTGGTCTCAAGTCCATTTTGAATTAATTTGTATATATGACATGAAGTGGGTTTTGAGGTTCATTTTTTTTCTATGTAAATACCCAGTATATCCAGCACATTAATTGAAAAGGCTACCCTTTCTCCATTCAATTACCTTGAAAACCATGTATAAAAACTTGAATGTATATGGCTGGGTCTAGTTCAGAAATCTCTATTCTGTTTCATTGATTTCTCTCCCTCTAAGCCATCATTATATTGTCTCAGTTACTGCAGCTTCATAGCAAGATTTGAAGTGTTATAAATCTTTCAACTCTGTTCTTTCTCCAAAAAGTTTTATTAATTTAAATGATTTCATTCCTCATGTAGATTTTATAAACAAATTGTCAATTTCTATAAAACTCCAGGTGTTTTTTTGAAAGGAGAATTTGTGTGACTCTATAGATTGATTTGGAAAGAATTAACCTCTTGTCATTTTGAGTTTTCTAATACATAAACACATTGTACCTTTCCATGTAAGTCTTCTATAACCTCTATCACTAATGTTTTGTAGTTTGTTTTGATTGTAGAGGTTTTGTATCTATTTTATTAAATTTATCATAAATATCATTTGGTTTTGATGTTATTGAAAATGGTATATTTTAAACTTTTATTTTCAATTGTGCATTGCCATTATAGAGAAATGCTATTGCTTTCTGTACCTTGGCATTTCATATTGACAACTTACTAAATTCACTTATTGTAGTAACTTTTGATATAGATAATCTTGTTGCATTCAAATAATGATTTTGTTTTCTTTGTTTGTACCCATAACTAGTTTCCTTTTTTTTTTCTTGCTTTATCACCAAGGCAATACCTCTAGTACAATGTTAAAGATAAGTAATAAAACAGATATATTTGTTTTGGTAATGATTGCAGGGTAAAATCATCCAATATACCACCATTTAATATATTAGCTGTAGATTTTTGTGGGTAAAGGGGTTGGTGAACTTTTCCTTTAAAGCAACAGATAGTGAATATCTTTGGCATTGTAGGCCATATGGTTTTTGTAGTAACTACCCAACTCTCCTGTTGTCCTGTGAATGCAACTATAGATCATATGTATACAAATGGTTTTGACTGTATTCCAATAAAATATATATATATATATATATATATATATTCGTTTTACAAAAACAGGTGTCGGACTGCATTTGGTCCATGAGCCATAGTTTGTTGACTTCTGCTCTGTATTTCTTTGAGGAAGTTTCATTCTTTTTTTTTTTTTTTTTTTTTTTTTTTTTTTT
>VBSM01003018.1:9859274-9871864 GCA_008086735.1 Cheirogaleus medius
GGGGATTTCCATCAATGTCATTCTTTGAGCGGCACTCATTAGCAAGGTGCCTGCGGCACTCATTAGCAAGGTGCCTGCCTCGTTTGCACCGGGGGCACGGACCTATACCTGGATGGGAGCCTTTATTTTGAGGAGGCAGTGCACCTTTGCATTCTTTAGCGAAATGCCCAGTTTTGCCGCATATGAAACAAGTCCTATTAGCCGCCTTTTTTGCTTCCTAAGAAGTCTCTGTGACGAGAAAAGCATCAACGTTTTTAGGGGGTCATTCCAAGGGAACGTGATGACACCGGGGAGGACACTTGTTCCCTCCGGGCAGTCTGGCTTCATTTGCATTTCCATTACCAGTGTGAAGCCTTTGAAGCCGGGCAATTAAGGCTTGGTGCCTTTCTTCTAGTTTAACCTGTTCCTCAAGCAGGGCAATTCTTTGCTGCAGGTCCTCCATAGGGTTTACGGCAGCCTTAGCAAGAGGTGCTGAGGTATGATTATGTGGAGGGGCCATTCAGGATTATGGTAACGGGCGGCTTCCTCCTCCAGCTCATCCCAGTCCACCTCGACAGGATCTGGGTCTGATTTTGAATTATTAAATGGTCTAAGTGAGGGATATAACTTGGGCTTGGCCCTTTTGGGGCTATCAGTCTGAGCGGGTGTGGCAGCGGCACCTTGGGTCTCCGCTTCACCCTCATCCTCACTTTCTATTTTGATACTGACCTCTGAAGGTGCCCTGGAATGCCCTTGCAATATTTCTTCTGTCTGGGCCACAGCAGCCGTTACATGTGGGTGTGCTTGCTGGCTATCTATTAAGTCCTTAATTAGAATCCAATAGGAGAAAGCAGTAACGGGGACCTTCTCCGGTCCAAAAGTTTTATAGAAATCCTGAAGCACATCTCCAACCCTAGCCCATCGTTTTTTGTAAATGGTTCCTTCCTGGGGAAACCAAGGACAGAGATCTTTTACAAAGTCAAAAAACCTGAACAAATCTCCCTTTTTTACCTTTACTCCTCGTGTCTTTAAGGCTTCTTTGAGCTGACTAACATACAACTGGTGCTGACTAAGTTCCTGCCCCATTCTCGGACGCCCTTACCTTTTCCTCCAGTGCAGCAGGCTCCTGCGGTGGTCGAAGGCACTATAATCTGTCTGCTCAGTCTCGTCGAGCTCAACGCCTTGCGTCCGTGTCCTCATTGGGTCCCCGGTATTCGAGCCTCACATTTGGGCGCCACCTGTCCCGCCCGTGGGACAAGTTATTGGTGGGGTCTGCGAATGGGGGAGTGGGACCTGGGGAAGGAAAAGACACGAGAAATGGAGACAAGACAGGAGTCTGATCAAGTCTCGCTTATTGGCAAAATGAGGTAGGTATATATACCGGAGAGAGGGGGAGTGGGGAGGGAGCTTAGGAGGATGACCATATAAGGAGAAGAAAGACCCCAACCCTCTACACGCGTAGATTCAGGGAAACCGAAAGCTAAAACTTTCTGTTTCCCAAGGCCAGGCATCTATTTTATGGTAAGGGTCGGGCATGCCTGAGCACGCCCCGGCAGCCACGTTGCTCATGGCTCCGGACAAGAGTCCTTAGCAATTGCACCAACTGACATCCCCATTAAGAGCTGCTTCTCAAGAGCAGTGAAAAAGCCCTGAATAACATATTAGCAGCTCTCTGCTAGCTGCTAGCTACAGATCAAGCAACCTCTGAAGTATACACTCTTAGGCTCACCAGTACCTATTGCTCTTCCCTCCCCACCCAAAGTGGTAACAGGGCTCAAACAACCCTTTGGAATGGCATGACATTCCCCAAAGTCTGAGGTACCTGTATATCCCATTTTGGGTTTAGAGCTCAATAAAAAGGTATCGTAATATCTTGATAACCAACTCCTCCAAGCAAACTACAAGCAACTAAAGAGAGGGTAACCTCATAGCCCAACACAGTGTCTTCCACCTCAAACTACTGGTCGTCAGCAGAATCACACACACAACAGTGATCCAACTCCTGGGAATCTAAGCAAGGGATCCAAACTCACTAATCACCTTAAGCAGGAGAAGAAAGCAGCAGGTCAGAGATAACTCAACAGGCTAAAACACGTCTAATACAATACAGGACCAGAGCACATCTCCCTGGCATTGTCAAGGAACATCCCTTTGGGGACCCAAAATTGAGTCCATAAACCAGTCCCAGCACTGCAGCACTTTGTCTCATCAGATAAAGTGGCCCCATGAGAAAGAACCAGTGAAAGAACATAGGAAACATGAAAGAACAGAGAGAAAAGTCACCGGCCCCCAAATATATTTGATCTCCATCACTACATACCAACTTAAATGATATGATTAAACTGACAGAAGAATTTCAAATATGGATTGTAAGAAAACTCAATGGAATTGAAGAGAAAATAGAATTCCAACATAAAGAAACCACAAGATAAATTCAGGAAATGAATTAAAAATTCTCTAAAGAAATTGAAATGCTTAGGAAAAGCCAAACAGAAATCTTGGCTATGAAGGAGGCATTCAAGGAACTTCAAAACACAGTGGAAAGCCTCCAGAATATAATGGATCATGCAAAGGAAAGAATTTCAGAGCTTGACGATAATGCCTATGTGCTAAACAAATGGGATGAAGAAAAAGAACACAGAAACAAGGGACAAGACTGAAACATACAAGAAATGTGGGATTATGTAAAGAAGCCAAATATAATAATCATTAGCATCCAAGATGGAGAAGAAGATTGACAAGGGCTAGAAAAATTATTTCATGGAATACTGGAAGAAAATATGCCTGGGCTGGCCAGAAATCTTGATATCCAGATACAAGAAGCATACAGAACTCCTGGGAGACTCAATGTGAAAAGGCAATCACCATGTCATGTAGTTATTAGGCTGATCACATTAAACACAATAGAAGCAATTCTCCGAGCAGTGAGACAAAAGCAACAAACTACAAAGGAAAACCTATAAGACTAACTGCACATTTCTCACCTGAAACTTTACAAGCCAGAAGGGATTGGTTGCCTATCCTTAATAGTCTAAAATAGAATAATGCCCACCTTGAATTCTTTATCTGGCAAAATTAAGTTTCACCTATGAAGGTGAAATAAAGTCCTTCCCAGACAAGCAATCACTGACAGTATTTGCAAAGACTAGACCAGCCCTACAGGAAGTACTCAGATTTTCACTACACACCAAGAAGCACAATAGATACTCTTCGAATTAAAATCAATCAAGTATTAAAGGCTAGAACTTGGACTTCAGACGGCTCAAGGACTAAAACAAAATAACAGGATTTCACTGAACAAGATGAATGGAAATCTACCTAAAATTTCAATCTTCTCAATAAATGTGAATGGCTTAAACTGTCCTCTGAAGAGACATAGACTGGAAGAGTGGATAAAAATCCACAAGCCTAGTATCTATTGTCTACAGGAAATGCATATAACACACAAATATGCTTTCAGGCTCAAAGTTAAGGGATGGAAAACAGTCATCCAGGTAAATGGAACTCCAATGAAAACAGCTATACTATATTGAGTATAGCTATGCTATATTCAGATAACATAAGCTTTAAAATAGCAAAAGTAAAAATAGACAAAGATGGCCACTTTGTAATGAGGAAAGGGAAGATCCAAGAAGAAGAATGAACAATTCTTTTGGTTTTTTAATTTTTCCTTTTATTTTATCATATAATGGGGTACAAATATTGTTAGGGTTACATACATTGCCCCCACCCCCCTCCCCCCCCACATGCCAGAACTTCAAGCGAGTCCAATCCCCAGGTGGCGCGCACGGCTCACATTATGTAACTCTACACTTCCTCCCCCCTTCCGCCTGCCCTCCATCCAACAAAATATATATATATATATATATATATATTTACATTTTGGATACATTGTATAACTTTGCCTCTCCCTAAGAAGGGTTAGAGGTATGCCCTTCCCCCTGACAATGCTCTCCACATCCCTATGATGTGGGTCTTGCTGCCCCCCCAAAACCCTGGTGAACACTACCACCATTTGAGCACCATAGTTTTAATCAGTCAGTACCAATTTGATGGCGAGTAGATGTGGGGTCCTTTTTCCATATCTTGTGTCGCCTCACATTGGATAATGGGCTTAAGCTTTATCCAGGATAGCATAAACGGTGTTAGCTCACTGTCGTTTCTTAGAATTGAGTAATATTCCATTGTGAACAATTCTTAATATTTATGCACCCAACTGAGGAGTGTTTGGTTACATAAAGCAAACCTAGTCTGATCTAAATAGAATGATAAACGATAATGCCATAGTATCATGGGACTTCAACATCTCACTGAATGAACTGGACTGATCTTCCAAACACAAAATTAGCAAAGAAATAATGGACTTAAACAGAGCTCTATAACAAAAGGGTCTGACAGAACTCTGCAGAACATTTGCCAGAAATAAAGCCAAATATACATTCTTCTCATCAACCCATGGAACATTCTCCAAAATTGATCACATACTTGGCCATAAATCAGAACTCCACAAATTCATGGAAACAGAAATTATACCGTGTATCTTCTCTGATATTAGTGATATAAAATTAGAGTTCAATTCCAACAGAAATACCACCTTACAAAGTCATGGAATTTAAACAATCTATTGTTGAATAACTATTGGGTCAAGGAGGAAATACAGAGGGAAATCAAGAGTTTCTTTGAACTATATGATTACAGAGATGCTAGTTATCAAATCCTGTGGTATACAGCAAAAGCATACCTGAGAAGAAAACTAATAGCATTAAACACTTGCATCCAAAAAAAGAGAAAGCTCAAAAATCAACAAATTAATAAACAGTCTCAAGGAACTGGAAAAGGAAGAGCAAATCAGTTTCAAACCTAGGAGAAGAAAAGAAATAACTAAGATCAATTCCGAACTGAATGAAATTGAGAACAAGACAATTATATGGAAGATCAACAAACCAAAAGCTGATTTTTAGAAAAGGTAAACAAAATTGACATCCCTTTTGCAAGATTGACAAGAATTAAAGGAAAAGGAGTCTAGTAAACTTCACTAGAAATGAAAAAGGAGAGGTCACAACAGACACCACGGAAATACAAAACATTATTTTTGATTACTATAAAAACCTATATGCCCAGAAACTACATAATGAGGAGGAAATGGACAAAATCCTGGAAACATTCAACCTCCCTAAGTTCACCCAGGAGGTAATAGAATATCTGAATAGACCAATTCAAACTCAGAAATTGGAGCAGCAATTAAAACCTCCAAAAATGCAAAAGTCCCAGACCAGATGGTTATACTTCAGAGTTTTACCAAACATACAAAGAACTCATACCTATACTACAGAAATTATTACACAACATTGAGAAAGATGGTATCTTTCCTATCTCATTCTACAAGGCCAATATCACCTTGATATCAAAGCCAGGAAAGGACACAACAAAAAAGAATACTACAGACCAACATCTTTCATGAATATAGATGCAAAAATCCTCAACAAAATTTTAGCAAATAGATTTCAGCAGCACATCAAACAAATAATTCACCATAACCACGTGGGCTTTAATCCAGGGATGCAAGGCTGGTTCAACATACACAAATTTATAAGTGCAATTTGCCTCATGAATGAAAGCAAGAACAAAGACTATATGATTCTCTCAATAGATAAAGAAAAAGCATTTGACAAAATCCAGCACACCTTTATGATAAAAACTCTTAAAAAATAGGCATAGATGGCCCATACCTTAAAATTACAAAGTCCATTTATGACAAACCCACGGCCAATATTATGCAGAATGGGGAAAAATTGAAAACATTCCCACTTAGAATCGGAACCAGAAAATGTTGCGCACTATCTTCACTTCTATTCAACATAGTGATGGAAGTCCTTCCTAGAGGTATAGACAAGAGAGGGTTAGTAAAAGCATCCAAACGGGGGCAGATGATATTAAACTCTCGCTCTTTGCCATAGATATGATATTATATCTAGCAAACCCCAAGGATTGAACCAACAGACGCCTAGAATTGATAAATGAATTCAGTAAAGTCAAAGGATACAAAATCAGTACACAACAATCAGAGGCATTCGTATACACCAATAACAGTAAAGCTGAAATTCAAATAAAAATGGAATACCTTTTACAATAGCCTCAAATAAAATTAAATACTAGGAATATATTTAATAAAAGATGTGAGAGTCATATACAGAGAGAACTGTGAGACACTAAGAGAAGAAATTGTAGAAGATGTAAACAAACGAAAAAATCTACCTTGCTCATGGATTGGTAGAATCAATATCGTTAAAATGTAGATACTACCTAAAGTGATCTACAGAATTAATGCAATCACTATCAAAGTACTATCATCATTCTTTACAGATCTAGAGAAAATAATGATGTGCTTTGTATGGAACAAGAAAAGATCTCATATAGCCAAAGCAATCTTAAGTTAAAAGAATAAACTGGAATGTATCAGTCTGCCAGACCTCTAGCTGTACTACAACACTATAGTAATTAAAGCAGCATGGGACTTGCACAAGAACAGAGACATAAACCTTTGGAACAGGACTTAGAATCCAGAAATGAAGCCATCCACATATGGTAATCTAATCTTTGACAAAGCAGACAAAAATATACACTGGGGAAAAGAATCTCTTCTGAATAAATGGTGGTTGAAAAATTGGATAGCTAAATGCAGAAGAATGAAACTGGATCCCCACCTCTCACCTCTCACAAAAATCAACTGACACTAGGTAACAGACTTAAACCTAAGGTGTGAAACTATTAGAATTGTGGAAGAAGATGTTGGGAAGACCCTTTCAGTCATCAGCCTAGTCAAAGAATTTTTGAAGAAGACCCTGAAAGCAATCACCATAGCAACAAAAATAAATAAATGGGATCTGATCACATTAAAAAGCTTTTACACAGCCAAGGAAACTATCATTAGAGTGAATAGGCAGCCTATAGAATGGGAAAAAATATTTGCTCTTTACATATCCGATAAAGGGCAGATAACAAGAATCTATCTAGAACTTAAAAAAATTAACAAGAAAAAATCAAACAATCCCATGAAGAAATGGGCAAAGGAAATGAACAGAAGCTTTTCAAAAGAAGAGAGAATAATGGCCAACGAACATATAAAAAATGTTCAACATCTCTAATCATTAGGGAAATGCAAATCAAAACCACAATGAGATATCACCTAACACCAGTGAGATTGGCCTGTATCAAGAAATCCCAAAACAACAAATGCTGGTGAGGATGTGGAGAGAGAGGAACACTCTTACACTTCTGGTGGGACTGCAAATTAGTGCCACCTCTGTGGATAAGAATTTGGAGATACTTCAAAGAGCTAAAGATAGAAATGTCATTCAATCCAGCAATAGCACTATTAGGCATCTACCCCAGGGAGCAAAAGACATAATAGACATCTGCACCCAAATGTTTATGGCAGCATAATTCACTATTGGAAGGATGTGGAAACAACCCAAGTGCCTGTCAATTCATGAGCAGATTATTAAAATTTGGTATATGTATACGATGGAATATTACTCAATTATAGGACATGACAGTGATCTAGCACCTCTTCTATTTTCCTGGTTAGAACTTGAGCCCATTATCTGAAGCGAAGTATCATAAGATCAGAAAAATGGGCTCCATGTGTACTTGCCACCAATTTGGCACTGACTGATCAACACTATGGTGCTCACATGGTAGTAATATTCTCCAGGGATTGGGGGTTTGGGCGGTAAGCTCACAACTGATGGATGCGGTGAGCATTGTAGAGGGGAAGGGCATACCTCTAATCCTCGCTTGGGTGAGGCAAAGACATAAAATGTGACCAAAATGTTTGTAACCTCATAATATGCTGAGATAAAGAGAGAGAGAGAGAAAGAGAGAGAGAGAGAGAGAGAGAGGTGGAAGGAAGAAAGGAGAGAAAGAAAAGAAAGAAAGAAAGAAAGAAAGAAAGAAAGAAAGAAAGAAAGAAAGAAAGAAAGAAAGAAAGAAAGGAAGGAAGGAAGGAAGGAAGGAAGAATATTTTCTCCCATTCCATGGTTTTTATTTTCACACTGTTGATTGTGTCATTTGAGGCATAGAAGTTTTTACTTTTGTTATAGCCTAATTTTATCAATTTTTTCTTTTGTTGCATTATTTTTGGTTGGTGTCATGTTCTAATTTCTCTTTGATTATTTTATTCTTGTGCAGGTTATTTAAAAATATGGTGTTTCTTACTTTGTGCTGATATAACAAGTTGTAATAAATTGAATAGCATAAACAGAAATTATTTCTCAAATTTATGGAGGTGAGAAGTCTAAAATCAAGATACCAGCATTGATATCTAATAAGGGCTTTTAAAATATCTTTTATATATCTTCGTATTATTTTATATCAGAGTAAACTCATGAATTCCATGGATTATAATCCATTGTTGTCTATTTTTAAGTTCAAATTATCCTAAATATAGCTAGTGAGCATCTCTTCAACCTGAATTTTTACATATCTCTTTGACATGTCTATACTTCTAATAGTATAGTGTCTGATTTTACCCAAAAAATGACTCCTGGATTCCATATCTGAAATGCCACAATCCCTCCAGGTGGGCCAACTCATGCTATTCTTTAATAGCTGAGAGATTTACCCAACAGGTGTCCTGTCATCTTAAAGTATATATATATAGTCAACTTCCATACCTTTTTGGGCTGTTGCCATGTTAGGATGCTCATTTAGAGCATTCTCAAACTCTGTCCCACTCTGGCACCTTCATTGCACATGAAACACTCCTTCAATTCTTCACAGGGCTATATTATACTCACCTTTCACCTGAAATTCTTCAAAAAGTATTCACTAGGGAGAGGGGGGCATGGGCAATATATGTAACCATAATATTTGTACCCCATAATATGCTGAAATTAAAAAATATAAAAAAAGTATTCACTGAATCTTCAATTTATAATAGTCCATGGTATCATGCTCATCTGAGCACCTTCATTTATTTTGGATAGCTACACACAAATTTTAATTGTTATCTCTGTGCTTATTTATTTCTATTTCCCTCACTATACTACATGTTCCATAAGGTTAGTAACTGGAATAGTTGTTTTATTTCTGTATTTCTAGCAACTAGCATAGTGCCTAAGAACATAGTAGGCTCTCAATAATCATCAATTAAATGAATACAAATTATGATTTGAATAAAAGAACTCTCAGTTTCATAGTTTCCATGACTGTCAAATTCATTTTATTTATTTTTTATTATGTTCCAGTTTATCTTTGCTACCTACTCTTTGTTTCATTAACTAACAGAAAACTCAGTTAAATATCATTTGACCCAGCTTTCACATCCTTTCTTGCAACAATTGCCACTATTTTGGGTTTTAGACCCTCTGTAAGACTAGGGCAATTTAAAAGGACTACGTTGTGTCCATGTTTAAGACATCATATTCAAGAACTCTAAATACTTTTGTCTTAGTAGTTGCATTAGTTTTCTATGGTTGCCAAAATAAGATACCACAAACTGGTTGCTTAAACAACATAAATTTATTTCTTAATGTTCTGGAGGCTAGAAATCTAAAATCAAGGTGTTGGCATGACTAGTTTCTCCTGAAATCTTTTTCCTTGGCTTGAAGATACTACCTTCTTACTGTGTCCTCACATGGCTTTTTATCTGTGTGTGTGCATCCCTGTTATTTATTTCTCTTCTTATACGAACACCAGTCATACTGGATTAGGGCCCCACTGTTACACCTCATTCAACTTTAATTACTTCTTTAAAAGCCCTATCTCCAAATACAGTGTCATTTGTCTTAGAGCTTGAACATATCAATTTAGGAGGACACAATTCAGTTTATACACAACACTGGATGCCTTTATTTTATTATGTTTTGACACCACTCTTAGATTGAAAATTATATATCCCAATTCTTTGGTCAGATAAACACAAAAATCCACTACACTCAGATGGAGGTAAAGGAACATTTAAATACTTTTTAGTATTTTATAATTTTTTCATTTTGTCAACTAATGCAAGAAAGAGCTTGTACTAGCATATTGACATAAATTTCCTCAAGCTTCTTCAAATGCATTAAATGAAGTTTTTTTCTGTTTAGCTTATTCATTAAAAACAATTGATAGAAGTTTACATATAATGTCAGCTAGTATTATGATTTTCCCCAGTTTGGTCACAATATTTTTAAAAACCTCATTTCCTAAGTCAGTTTATTCAGTTATTTATTGTAATGCCAAACAATGAGAAAGTACATAGTTAAGAACTCTGAGTTTTTGTAAGATGTTTTGAAAGTAATATTTGAGTGACTGCTAATATATATAGAATTTCCTTTTGGGTTCATGATTTCAAAATATATATCAAATCTATGATAATAAAAACAGCATTGTACTGTCATAAAAACAGACAGACCAATGAAATGGTATAGAGAAGTCAGAAATAAATTCATGCGTTTACAGTCAATTGATCTTCAACAAAGATACCAAGAACACACAATGGGGAAAGGATGGTCTCCTCAATAAATGGTGTTGGGAAAATTGGATATCTATATGTGGATGAATAAAATTGACCATAATCTCATAACATATACAAAAATCAACTCAAAAATGAATTAAATACAAAAAAACCTTAAGACCTGAAACTGTAAAACCATTAGGAGAAACCATAGGGAAAAACTCCTTGGCATTAGTCTTGGCAATGATTTTCTAGATTTGCCAACAAAAGCATAGGCCCCAAAAGCAAAATTAGAAAAATAGGATTGTATCCAATTATAAAGCTTCTGCACAGCAAAGGGAAAAGAATCAACAAAATAAAGAGTCAATCTGAGGAATTGAAAAATATTCAAAAACCAAACATCTGATAGAAGGTTAATATGCAAAATATATAAAGAACTCAAACAACTCAATGGTATGAAAATAAATAACCCAGTTATAAATGGGCAAAAGTCCTAAATTGACGTTTGTTAAAAGAAGACACACAAATTGCGAACAGGTATATGAAAAATGTTCAACACCATTAATTATAAAGGAAATGCAAACTAAAGCCACTATAAGATATTACTTCACACCTGCTAGAATGGCCATTATCAAAAAGACAAAAGATAAATGTTGGTGAAGATGAGGAAAAAAGAAAATCTTTGTATATAGTTGGTGGAAATGTAAATTGGGTATAGCCATTATGGAAAACAGTATGGAGGTGCCTCAAAAATCTAAAACTAGAACATCCATATGATTCAGCCATTCCACTTCTGAATATATATCCAAAAGAAGTGAAATCAGTGCACTGAAGAGATATCTGCACTCCTTACATTCATTGCGGCACTATTCATAATAGTCTAGATATGGAAACAACTTAAGTGTCCATTGATAGATGAATGGATAAAGAAAATGTGATACACATGTATGCACACACACACACACACACAGTGATATACTATTCAGCCTCAAAAAAATAAGGAAATCCTGTTATTTGTGACAGCATGGATGAAGCTGGAGGATATTATGCTAAGTGAAAAGACCCAGGTACAGAAAGACAAATTCTCCATGATCTCATTT
The DNA here is from genome assembly GCA_008086735.1 of Cheirogaleus medius. NCBI lineage: Eukaryota > Metazoa > Chordata > Mammalia > Primates > Cheirogaleidae > Cheirogaleus > Cheirogaleus medius. The sequence goes on from VBSM01003018.1 coordinate 9,870,795, forward strand.
ATATGTGGAATCAAAAAAAGTTGAATTTATAGAAATAGGGAGTAGAATACTGTTTGCTGGGGGCTGGGAGTGGGGAGAAATGGGGAGATGTTGATTAAAGAGAATACAGTTTCAGTTAGCAGAAGGAATAAGTTCTGGAGATCTATTTTATAGCATGATAATTATAGTTAATAATAATGTACTGTATAGAGGTGTTCCCTTCCCCCCCACAATGCTCGCCATATCCCAAGGATGCGGGTGGTGGGCAGGTGGGGGAGATGGGAAGAGTGTATACTTACATAATGGGTGTGACACTCACCTCCAGGGGGTTAACATGCTTGAAGTTCTAGCACAGTGGGGGGGGCGAGGAAGGGTTGGCAGGGGCAATATATGTAATCCTAACAATATTTGTACCCCTATAATATAATGAAATAAAAAAAATGTACTGCATACTAGAAAATTGCAAAAAAAATGTAGAACTTATATGTTCTCACCACAAAAAATATTAAGTATGTGAAGTGATGTGTATCTTAAGTAGCTTGATTTAATCATTTCACAATATATACATATATAAAAAAATTATATTGTATATTAAATTAATAAGCATATACAATTTTTTGTCAATTATACCTTAATAAAGCTGAGAAAAAACAAAGGAAATACCTTAACTTATATTGTGGTAATGGTTGCACAACATCTTCAATATAGTAAAAGAACCCAGAACTGTGAGTTTTTTAAAACTCACATTTTATATATGAATTTTATAGTAAGTGTATTACAGCTCAACAAATGTTTTAAAAAGAATCCTTAATCTTTTATTAATCCATTTGTTATAAATAATTTTCAACTAGCAAAATGTCCTTAGTATATTGAATGGAGATTGGAATTATCTCTTATTTGGTGAAATTGTTTTACATTCGTTTAGATCTTAAGTTTCTTATTTATTTTATATCCAGTCCTCACAGCTTTGTGAACATAATCCAATATGTTTTTAATTTTTTTCATTTATTTTAATAATGGAAATTAAAATGCTGGTCAGGCGACACAAGATATGGAAAGTGGGCTCAACATCTACTCACCATCAAATTGGT
>VBSM01003018.1:9871964-9885424 GCA_008086735.1 Cheirogaleus medius
GATGAAATAAAAGCAAAAAAAAATAAAATAAAATGCTGGTCAATGACCATCTCCAAATTTGGAACACTAGCCATAAGTAATTGAAAATTCAGTGGAAAAGAAAAGCAAACATACAGAGGACTCTCCAATTTCTTTAAACTAAGAAAAGTAGGAATCTTTCTCATTCATATTTCTTTAACTCTCACTTTTCTTGGCTTTAAAGATGTGGACCAAATCTGTGTAGTTCAATCATAACAGCTAAAAACCTCTTTTACTATCAACCACCCCATATCAGAAAACGTCTCATGGAAAAAAAAAATATAAGCATAGTTTTGACTTCTCTCGCTAAATCTACAAGAGATTTTAAATAATTTACCACTGCTCACTGTTCATGTTTATAATTCAGTATGTGGGTCTTGATTAGGCTTTTTTTAGGTAAAAATAATATTCTGTACTTGGGATGAGATTTAAGTTCCAAAATTCAGTGAACAATGAGTTTTGAGTAGTTTTATAAATTTTTTCACATTACTTTAATTGTTGTGTTCTGATCAAGTAATATATATTCTGAAATAAGTATTGCACCTTAATATTAAGTTGTATTTAAAATTTTTATTTTTAAAATGATCTTTGAAAAAGAATTTTAAATAGAACTCAAAGCAATTAATGTTTACTAATTGTCAAATTTGCCTAAATGTCTGCAGTTAGAGCCACGGTAAAACCCCAAATTTGGAATTTACAGCTCTGCTTTTCTGTTGAGCTGAGTAGAAAATGCAGCTCATTTCTATTCTCCATTCAATAGGCTGAGTGTTTTTTTTTTAGGTTTAACAAATTTCCTCACTAACATATTTATTCTAAAATATCTACATTCCCTTCTCTTGCTTCATATAGACAGAACCTATGATTTCTCATCCAAGAAAGGTTTGGCTATTTTAAATGACCTTTTTTTTCACAAACTTGATTTGTGTTCTATTTCTCTTTGTTTCCCTGTGAATGATACATAAGCTTGGGAAAATATTGCTGGATTTCTTAGAGCATAAAATGCAGTGATTCCCAGAGCTTGGTTACATTGCCTACTTTGGCCTGACAGCATGCCTAAAGGGCTGAGGGCCCAAGGCTGCCTTTGAAAGGAGAGACCTAGAGAAGCCAAGGAAGAGGAAAATCAATCTTTAAATGGGGCTCCAGTTTGATCCATTACACTAGCCTACTGTGTCTATATGTGGTCACAGAATCCACTATAAAAGTTGATTAATCTGAAAGAGCCATCAGTTTTTGCCTAACCAATCACATTAATGATGAATTAGACCTCATTGAGTCATTATTTAAATACATCTAATTCAGACCCATTGCAGGATATCATGAGGAAAATGGCATTTGAACAGAGGGTCTTTGAGTTGCTACACGAAAGATAGATGGGAAGGGAGAATATGGGAGGCTTCTGTCTTCTCCATGACAGTTCTATCAGTTAATAGCCTTCTCAAGCTCCCTTTTGCAAAGGTACTGTACTACATTATTTTTTCTACTACAACTAATTAATTTCTAATGCAACTAATAACTTTACCTCTCAATTCAGCCTCTTAGATCACCCAGCCTAATGGCCCTGAATATGCAGTGCTCCTTGGTAAGAAATCATATTAATGTTGATTTACAGCTTGCAGCTTGGAGGAAAAATGAAATTCTCTTTAGATTGGGTTGTTCCACTTGAGTGGATAGCATGCCTTCTCTCTTGACTTGCAAAACTTCCCTGATTTGTATTTAAAACTCACTTTTCTACCTGACAAAAATATTTCTGAAAGTTAAGAAACAGGGGTTTTTGTAATGTCTCTCAAGCACCGTTTCCTTTAGCAAATCACAGAATCACAGAATGTCAGAGCTGAAAGAAAATCTTACAAATCATCTACTCCTATCCTTGCAGTGCACAAAAAAAAAAATATAGAAATCTTCTGAGAGAAAGTTGGGTCAAAATGTGAATGTCTTGTTTTGCTTGCACTAAGGAATTTGGACTTTGTCCTGGAGGTGAGTAAAGGTGGTTGAGTATTATCACAGTTTTTGTTTTGTTTCGTTTTTGTGGGAGGAGGTCAGAGTTAAGAAGAATCACACTGGTAGTGGTTTAAAGGACAATTTGGGTAGAGTAAAACTTGAGCCCAAGGAGAACAGTTAAGGGTCTTTTTACTATTCCTGGTGAGAGGTAATAGAAGACTGAAGTAGAACATTGAGTGTCAGGAAGAAGACAAGAATATAGATAGGTACTATTAGAGAGACAGAATCTGCAAGACTTTGTGAATTATTGAATTTGGTGTGTGAAGGAAAAAGAGGAACTCTGTGTTATCAATTGGTGGGCAAGCTGAGTAGGGATACCACTCAATGTGTTGATGACTATAGACTAAGGAGTTATGAAAATGTTTGGCTATGTGAATAACAATATTAACAACACAACAGTAATGAAAATTATAATATTTAGTTTTACAGGGCTGGGAGACACCACCAGGAGATGTCCAATAGATGTGAAATTAATAGACTTAGCCACTAAACAGACATTTTTTGATATAGCTTCTGATTTCATAAATTATCAAATTCGTCTTCTCAGAGTATGTACTTTCATTATTTCAAGAGACAGAAGAGTCTTAGAAGACTATTTTAATTCCATTTCTGCAATGGCCTTGAGCAAGTAATTTCATCTCTTTGAATCTAAGTTTCTAATCTAAGTGTGGAGATGATAAGATAGGTTCATTTTTCCTTAACTTAGTATATGGACCGTATGCACTGATATGGAAAAGTATTTTGAAAACATAAAAAGTTAATACACATGTAATAAATTATGTTTCTTATTAGTAGGAGACTTGAGGAAGAGGGACATGTGTTTTCCTATTATAGATATTTGACTTTAAGGAATATCCCCCTTGCATATTCCTCATGCATTATGGAAATCCTCAAAAATTGAGAAAACATTGGCATTCTAAAGTTTTGTCTGTCAGCTGGTTGCTAATGTTTTAAGAAAGAGCATTCATATATTTTCATTGGAGTATTCAGTTATGTGAGAAACCACTGTAAGAGAGTAGTTGCCCCTCCTCCCATAGATATGGAAGCCTAAAATTGAGAGGGGGAATGTGTAACAGAGCTAAAGGGCCTGAAAACAAAATGACAAAAATATTTTCTGTCGCTTTAAAACTACCCCCACTCTTTTTAGGAACTGAAGCCTGTCCTGCATCCCTGAGGCAGGTTAAGTCCTTTGCTACAAGAGATAACTCAGGTATCCTAGACAGTGCCAGCCCACAAGGTGGGCTTAGGTGGGGCTTTGTCTTTGGCAGAGATGGGATGATTAGGATAATTAACCACAATAGACTAGAACTGAGGGGCACACCTTTTGAAAGCTCTGTATTTCTGCTAATGTTCAGGAAATCTGGATTTGAAACAAGAATGTCTACCATTTTGCCTCCTTTGCCGGCAAAGTAATACATTTCTCTTTCCTTCTCCTGAAACCACTTGTACTTGTTCTTCTTATGTGGCCTTGAGGACAAGGGCTGAGCTAACCACTGGAACTACTTTGACATCCAGGAGTTTCCCTGAGTGGTCTTTCAGCCTAAAGGAAAAAAACCGAGGCAAAACTAATATAAGAAGAGAGTTTGGGCCAAATGTGAGAAGTGCAACCTGGAAGCTTAGATTCTGGTTTCCCTGAATATGCACTACTATTAGCAGCAATGACAAGTGGGTTTTCACAGGTAAAGAAGGGGCAGTTCCTGAGTTGCTTACCAAGAATTTACATTAAAATAACATAACATATTGATTGACTATACATTAATCTTTGCATCACAAATACCAGGAACATGAAGATAATGGGTGAGGCAGCTAGTCAGGGAACAAAATGCCTTCAAACAATTGCAGGGGAGGGAGTCATCTCTGAAGTCCCATACTCATGTCTCTCTGGACCTGATAAATTTTGCATACCTCACAGAGCTCATATTGCTCTGAAGTATTTTTCTTTTCTCAGATCTGTATGTCTGGGAAGGTATCTGTGCTGGAATAGGAAAGAGGGCATAAAATCTGAAATTTTATGGGGAAATTGCTTGCAACTATAAAATTTTGGGTTCAAACTTATACTATTAGGAACATGAGTGGTTATAAGGCCTCTTTTTACAAGATAATAGCCTTCACTAGCGTAATTAAGAATGATTCTTATGAGTTTCTCAGAGAAATTGCTCTTTCTAGTTATAGTAGCTTTTATTTTGACCTACAATAGGATTAGAAGATGATTCGTATAAACTAAAATAACATCTTAAGACTTCCCCACCACCACCACCACCAGCTGACTGACTGAATGAACCCCCTCCTGGCCCTCCTGGCCAAGGGGACACCTTAAAACTGAGTTTTGTGCCAAGAGAGGGAGGTCAGAAATTACTCACCATGACCCCCTCCCTTCTTGTAGATATCTTCTGTAACTCATTGACAGGCCTAAGGCTATCCAAGACAACCCTGTAGGTTCTCAGTTTACACAACAAATATATGGTTGGTAGCTTGTCTCTGATTAACAGACTTCCTCATCTTAAAACATTCCAAGCCTTTAAACAAAACTTCATTTTTTAACCAATTACAACTCAAAGAGTCTTTAAACCCATGTATAACCTGTAAGCCTCCTCCCTTCTTTGAGATATCCCACCTTTCCAGGCCAAACCAATGTATGCCTTTCATGTATTGATTTATGACTTGACCTGTAATTCCTGTCTCCCTGAAATGTGTAAGACCAAACTGTAACCCAACCACAGTGAGTCTACTTGCTCAAGCTTTCCTGGGCATGTCTCCAGGTCATGGTCCTCAAATTTCGCTCAGAATAAAACCTTGGAATTAATCTACAGAATTTGGCTTCCTTTTTGTTGACATTTGGAAGATGCATTCAGATGCTACCAGGTATAGGTTTGCTATTTCTATTACTATAGACTATAAGACCATCACCTGCAAAAATGGCATGTTTTAGATTTATAACAGGGACATTAGAGGCCAAGATAAAGAAATTGATAAATTTGTACAGAAAGATAAGTCACTTGGAAATCCTTTTAAAATAGAAGCCATTTATTTTTATTTGAGTTATTTAAATAATGATCCCTAAAAAGAGACAAAGATATAAAATGCAACCAAAATGTTTGTACTCTCATATTTTCTTGAAATAAATAATAAAAAAATTAAAAAAAAAACAGCCTAGGATAGAAATTTCACTTTCTGTAGAATGCTTAATTGGAAACAGTGCTGGTTTTAATGCCACAAATTTGGTCTCCTGTCCTGATTCAGACACTCTCATGAAAATAGGCAAATCTCTGAGCCTCTGTTTACTCATGTGAAATATGAGGAAAGAACTGATAAGATTATATTTGGGATTCCTTTTAGCTTTAAAATTCAGAGGCTTAGATCTTCTCAGAAGTCCTGGAGTCCTTTCCAGTTTGATTTTATGAAGAGTATTACAACAAAGTAGGCAATTTTGTATAACTAGGTAAGGTTTATCCCTGAATAAAACTCAGAATTCTCTGTGTTGCATAAAAACAGTGGACATAAAACATTTAAATATAAAGCTCTTTTCCAGCTATTGACAAGCATTTTCAATTATTACATATTTGGTCATTACTGCTTCTCATCTCTTCTGACTAGCATTAGGCCAAAATAGTTTGTTATTTGTTTCCAGGTGGCCATCTAAGCATTGTAGATATTTAAAGTAACCATTTGGGGAGGAAAACTACCTCAGTGTAATGTTAAGGATGGCTGAGCATCATTATCATATTGTATGTTCAGACAAAGGCACATAGAATAATACTTGACTAGGCTAGAATGACCCAGCATGTTTCTCTACACTACATTTCTATTTAATTAAAGTGCATCTTTCCTATTTATTTGCAGTTTTGTTTTATTTTTGTTCACAAAGAAAGCATAATAAGTTAATAAATACATAAAGTAGCCTCTCTAGCTTTCTAGCCTCTGTGGGGGCACTGCTTTATTAGCTGAAGTAAAAAAAAAAAAAAAGTCATCAACACATTCCTGCTGTGTTTTTTCCCATTATATTTTTCTGGTTAGTAGTCAGTGCTCCTGCCTATGTTTCATTTTGAATACAGGTGTCTCATTCTACTAGCTAATTGTGAAGAAATGTAGGTGGAAATTTCCCCATTCATTAGTCTTTGGCATGTACAGCATTTACCTCAGTCCTTCTGTGACCATAATCTTACAGCCCAGGAATGCTAGTTAGAAATAAGGAAAGGACAACTAGGAAACAATGTATATGGGGCCAGGTGTGGTGGCTCACACCTATAATACCAGCACTTTGAGAGGTCAAGGTGGGAGGATCCCTTAAGACCAAGAGTTACAGAGCAGCCTGAGCAACATGGTGAGACTCTGTCTCTACAAACACACAAAAAATAGCTGGGCATGGGGGCACACACCTGTAGTACCAGCTATGATGGAGGCTGAGGCAGAAGAATTGCTTGAACCCAGGAGTTTGAGGTTTCAGTGAGCCCAGTACACTCCAGTCTGGGTGACAGAGCCAGACCTTATCTGCAAAACAGGGAAAATAACGTATATGATGTCCAACAATCTGGAAGAAACAGGATAGTGTCAGCACTATTAACTCAATTGTGAATGACTGCTTGGACACAAAGTTACACTTAAATTGATTCAATGTAGCATGTATAAAGAGAAAGGCACTGCTTTAGGCTCTTCAAGGGATACCAAGAGTGCACAGCATGGTCTGAGGTCTTCTGGATCTTACAATCTAACAGAAATAAAACAGACACCTACAGTCCAAGGAAGAAATATAGGGGAAATTTTCTTTGATATGGATCACATCACTGTTCTTCTGTGCTGACTTGACTGATGTCCCACTTGTCCCACCTAAAGCTGTGCCAAGATAAATAAAGTCTACTTACAATCAAGAATGAGTACAGCTGCTACACTGTCCAAGCCCACTCTTCAGTTTCCTAAGTAATCCAAAGTAAGACAACACAAAGGCCTCAGTAAAAAACAAATGTAAAGAATTTTGAGACTGGCTTTGAGTAATGGGCAGGATTTTGACAGGCACAGATAATGATGAAGGGAGAAGATCAATTAGTAAGAAAGAATAACATTAAGAAATGGAGGGTACATAACAGTAATATTTGTACCCCTATAATATGCTGAAATAAAAAAAAAAAAAAAGAAATGGAGGGTAGCCAGAAATCAAAGAGTGAGGGGAGGGTTCTGGGAAGTGCAAGTGATGTAATTTGGCTACAGCAGTGGGAAATGAGCTTTTGTACTTAGGGAGGGACATCATCAGTGAGAGCTTAAACATGAATCTGACAGCAGTATAGATGGGAGATTAAAAGTGATGAGAGCCTAGAGGCATAGGAAATGGGTACAGTAATCAAGGAAAAAGATATCTGAGCTTAAACTGATGCAGGGGATCTGGAAATGGAGAGTAAGGGCAGATGGTAAAGGCATGGAAAAGGCTCTTTGGCAATTGATTGGATCCAGGATGTATTTGAAAGGGAGAGTAGAAGGCAAAGCTGAATTGTCAGGTAGTTTAATGGATATTTTCCTGGCCACCATTGTTTTGTTTCTGTTAGGTCTCTTATCAGTATATTTTTTTATTATTACTGAAATTCTCTTATACATTTGGAGGTTGTAAAATGAACTTTCTCATTTATTGTATCCATCTCTTATCATAATCATAATATCTTTAATACATATAAATGTGAAATACTAATAAGAAATAGACATATACCTTCCAACTCTTGTCCAACTTTTGTTTTTACTTGACAGCTGGAGTGATAGAAGGATTTTATGAGGGCAATTCTTACAAAGAGATAAAAACAGAAAGGATGCTTTGTTTTCATCTCAATATATACTGAAATGATTCTCTATGCTTTATATTTACCAAAGATATAGATGTTATGTTAATTAGCTTGATCCTTTGCTTGCTCAAAAGTCTTTAGAGCAATCATCTAATATGCAACAGAGAGGAAGGAACATTGGCTTATAGCCATGTTATCCATTCATTAAGACCCAAGTAATGTACTGTTATCAGAGAACACATAGAAAATATCTTACTACAGGGTCTCTAGAACAAGCACTTAAAGAAATCCTTTAGTCTTGTACTCATCACCTATTTCTGAGAGTCTGTATTTCTCATTTAGAGCAAATGATAGCACCATCTACTTAGTACCCAAAGCCAGAATCAATGAAGTAACTCTACTCCTCTCACAGCCAATGTGTCTACAGTTTCTGGTTTTCAAACTTTCTTAATATTTCTTGCATCCATCCAAGCTTTTCCACACCCAGTGCCTTTCCTTAATTCTGATTATCATATTCTGCATAACTTTTGCATTCACATTCATCTTGTCCTCTTCTTGGCCTTTCCCCATACTGTATTGACTGAACTTAAAAACATTTTATTTAAAATAAAATGTTATTTATGTAATAAATAGCTGGTTGTTTCTGAGAATTAAAAATATATATATTAACCTTTCTCAATATGTTCAGTGAAAGAATTAAGCTCAATAGAAAAGGATGAAAGTAACTCTTTTTTCAATTTTCCAAGGACAGTACACAATTACTACCATTCTAGATGCCTAAGCGAATGATTTAGAACAAGACTGGGGAATCTGCAGCCTGCAGGCTAAACCTGGCCTGCTGCCTGTTTTTATAAATAAAGTTTTAATGGAAAACAGCCACAACCATTCATTTTATGAGTGTTTATGTCATTGTCTATGGCTGCTTTCACAAGAAAATAGCAATTTTGTGTAATTGTTTTGACAAAGACCATATGTACTTTAAAAGCTGAACTAATTATTATTTTGACCTTTACAGAAAAGTGTGAAAAACCCTGCTTTAGAACATTAAGGCTTAATGGTTTGTTGGAAGCTAGTTGGGAAGAGTCACACAGGGGACTTTCAGAGGAATATGAAAAACACAAGTAATTATACAATCCAAATGTAACCACTACTGACATGTTAATGCATTTCTGGAAAGAGTTTCTTTTTAATATGTTTTCATATAGAATGTTTATGTAGCATTAATTTTATTGGGATAATAGCATTTATCAAATTTCATCAAATTTATATCAATTACCAACAATAGGATCGTGGTATTTATCAAATTTTACATTTTATAACTAGGTTATTAGATGCCCTTCAAGTACAATTGCTGTATATTATTTCATATAGAATTTTAAAATTGTGCTAATGTTGACCATTGATATAATTTCTACATTTTTGTTATTATAAATACATTGTGTCAAAAATTATATAGGAAACTTTTCCCAAATACTAAAAATTAATTAGTCATATGAAATGTGGTATCCTGAATTGAATCCTGGAATGGAAAAAGGACATTAGTGGAAAAACCGATGAAATTTGAATAAAGTCTATAATTTAGTTAATAGTGTTATACCAATGTTACTTTCAGTTTTGACAAATGCCACATGTTTATATGTTAACTTTATTGAAGGCTAGGTGAAGAGTATACAGAAACTCTGTACTATTTATAAAACTCATCCTTAAAGCTGAAATTATTCAAAAATACAAAATTTAAAATTAAAAAAAATACTTAGTCAAAGGCCTATAAACATTTCTGGAAATTTTAGTGAAATATAATTTATATATAGGAAAAAGCACAAATCAGAAATGTATAGCTTGATTATTTTTCATAAAATGAACTCACTAATGTAACCAGCATCTAAATCAAGACACAGAATATTGGCAGTATTACAAAAGGCCTCCAGTGTCTCCTTCTAGTCACTATCCCCTGCTAATGCTAACATTGTCCTGATGTCTAACAGAAAAGATTGATTTTGACAGCATTTATAATTTAAGAAATGGAATCATGTAATATGTACACTTTTATGTCTGGCCTCTTTTGTTCAACAATATGTTTGTGAGATTTCTCCATGTGGTTGCATATAGTTATATAATAGATTGTTTATTATTGCTGTATAGTGATTTATTGTATAAATATTGTACATTTTATTCATCCATTCAACTGTTAAAGGACATCTGAGTAATTTGCAGTTTTTGGCTATTTGCAAATATGCTAATTTGATAATTTATATACAGATATCTTTTGGTTTACATATGTTCATATTTTGTCAGATGTATGTCTAGAACTAGTACTACTAGATCAGAGAGTATACATTTGTTTGGCTTTAGTGGATATCTTTAGTGGATATTGAAAAAGTCTTCTAAAATACTTGTAACAATTTATATTCCTACCATCAGTCCACAAGAGTTTCAGTTATTGCACATCATCAACGTTTGACAATGCATCTTTCATTTGTATCCATTCTGGTAAATGTATAGTGGTAGTGCATTGCAGTTTTAATTTCCATGTGCTTGATGACTAATACAGTTCATCACCTTTTCATAATTTATTGGCCTTTGGGATATTCTCTTTTGTGAATTACCTGGCCAAATCTTTTTCTGATTTATCTATTTGGTTGTTGTCTTCTTTATATTGATCTGTAGGGGACCTTTCTTAGTTACTTTTTTATTAATTTAGTATTTGTAGATACTAGTCCTTTGTCATTTATATTGCAAATATTTTCCCTGTCTCTGGCTTGCCTTTTCACTCATTTACAGGTTATTTTTATGAGCTATTCCCATTATAGTTAGTTCTTCTTGTACTTAGTTTAACAAATATGTGATTCTTTGAAAGGGAAGCCAGCCATGTTTTTGAGGCCCGCTGTGGTAGGTTCAATAATGAAATCCCAATGTTACCCACATCCTAATCCCTAAGAATGTCACTTTATATGATGAAAGGAGATTTACTGATGTGATTAAATCAAGAATCTTGACATGGGGAGATTATTCTGAATGACTCAGTAGGCCCAGTAAAATCACAAGGATTCTTATTAGAGGGAGGTGAGAGATTAGAGTGAGTAGAAGGCGATATGAATACAGAAGAAGTTATTGGAACAATGACACCATCAGCCAAGGAATGTGGACAGCTACTAGAGGCTAAAGGAAGCAAGAAATAGATGTTCCCCTGGAGTCTGCTAAAGGAACACAGTTCTACCAACACTGATTTTAGCCTACTGAGACCCATGTCAGATTTCTGACCTCCAAAACTGTATAATAATGAATGTGTATTATTTGAAGCCATTAAGTTTATGGTGATTTGTTAAAACAGCAATAAGAAAACTAATATATCCAAGTCTCAAATTATGTCATTTCAGTCCCACATAGCAAGTGAAAGTTTCACATGGTTTCTTTGCATCCTGCTAGCAGCTTTCTGCCTGGGCCAAATCTGACCCTAGGGTTGGTGAATACCCTAAGGTATAGCCACAGATCTCATCTTACTTTAGAAAGATTCTCCCTCTTGGGAATGTATTCACTGTAATCCTGCTTGATGTGACATCTCTCTGCCACCTTTAAATATATTAATTTTGAAATGTGTATAGCTCTTTTACTTTTTTTCATAAGAACAATTGACCTATTATTAATTATTTCATTGTATTCAGTTGCAGAATTTCCCCCATCAACTTTCTTTTTTTTTTCCCATCAACTTTCTAAAGGTTTTTATCTTATACTGTCAATTTGCTTTCTAAAAAAAGAAAGTAAAATAAATTTTAAAATAGTAAAATAAATTTTCCCAAAACCAGAGGACATGGATTTCTGAATTGAAAGTTTCCAATAAATGTACAGGAAAGTTCCTTGGCAGATCTGGAGATATGTGCTCTGTACCTCTTCACGCTGACTTCACAACACTGCCATAGTAGCAGGAGACTTCAACACTCCACTGAATGAACTGGATAGATCCTCCAAACAGAAAATAAGCAAATAAATAATGGACCTGAACAGAGCCATTGATCAAAAAGGTCTGACAGATCTCTATAGAGCATTCCATCCAAATAAACTTGAGTTTACATTCTTCTCAGCAGCCCATGGATCCTACTCCAAAGTTGATCACATCCTAGGCCGCAAACCAGATCTCAAAAAATTTAAGAAGATAGAAATTATACCTTGTATCTTTTCTGACCATAATGGTATAAAATTACAGTTCAATTCCTATAGAAATACTCAACGCCTCACAAAATCATGGAAACTAAACAATCTACTACTAAAAAATTATTGGGATAAGGAAGAAATTCAGAGGTAAATAAGGAATTTCTTCGAATAAAATGATAATGGTGAGACTTCTTACCAAAACCTGTGGGATACACCAAAAGCTTACCTGAGAGGAAAACTAATAGGAACTAACACTCACATCCAAAAAACAGAAGCTTAGATACTGAAAACCTAATAAATAGGCTCAAGGAATTGGAAAAAGAAGAGCAAACAATTTCCAATCCTAGTAGAATAAAGGAAATAACGAAGATCAAAGCAGAGCTCAATGAAATCGAGAACAAGAGAACTATTCTAAAGATCAACAAAACCAGAAGCTGGCTTTTCAAAAAGATAAACAAAATTGATGGCCCTCATCCTAGACTGACAAGGACTCAAAGAGAAAGGACTCTAATAAACTCAATACGAAATGAAAAAGGAGAGATCACAACAGACACCACAGAAATTCAAAACATTATATTTGACTATTATAAAAATCTTTATGCACAAAAAATACAGAACGAAGATGAAATGGAAAAATTTCTGGATTCATACAACCTCCCTAAGTTCACCCAGGAGGTAACAGAATTCCTAAACAGACCAATCTCTAGCTCAGAAATTGGAGCAGTAATTAAAAAACACTCCAAACAGAAAAGTCCCGGGCCAGATGGCTACACTTCAGAGTTCTACCAAACATACAAAGATGAACTCATACCAATATTACAGAAACTATTCCACACCATTGAAAAGGAAGGTACCCTTCCAAACTCATTCTACGAAGCCAATATCACCTTGATGCCAAAGCCAGGAAAGGACGCAACAAAAAAGAAAATTACAGACCAATATCCTTCATGAATACCGATGCAAAAATCCTAAATAAAATGTTAGCAAATAGAATTCAGCAGCACATGAAAAAAATAATTGACCATGACCAGGTGGGCTTTATTCCAGAGTTGCAAGGATGGTTCAACATACGCAAGTGTATAAATGCAATTCACTTCATAAATAAAATCAAGAACAAAAACCATATGATTTTGTCAATAGATGCCGAAAAAGCATTTCATAAAGTCCAACAAATCTTTATGATAAAAATTCTTAACAAAGTAGGCATACAAGGTCCATACCTTAAATTTATCAAATCCATCTATGAAAAACCCACTGCTAATACATTCTAAATGGGGAAAAATTGAAATCCTTCCCTCTTCGAACTGGAATTAGACAAGGATGCCCACTATCTCCTCTCCTATTCAACATAGTGCTCGAAGTCCTAGCGATAGCAATCAGACAAGAGAGGGATATTAAGGGCATTCAAGTGAGGGCCGATGAAATCAATCTCTCACTCTTCGCCAATACTATGATATTATACCTAGAAAACCCCATGGGCTCCTCCAAGAGACTCCTAGATTTGATAAATGAATTTGGTAAAGTTTCAGGCTA
>VBSM01003018.1:9885524-9906292 GCA_008086735.1 Cheirogaleus medius
GGAAGTGTAGAGTTACATAATGTGTGCTGTGCGTGCCACCTGGGGATTGGACTCCCTTGAAGCTCTGGCATGTGGCGGGGGAGGGATGGTAGGGGCAATGTATGTAACCCTACCGTATTTTTACCCCCATTATATGATGAAATAATAGGAAAAAAATAATAAAAAAATGTACAGGAAAGTGAAATTTAAAAGATCCACATCAAGGAATATTACCATGAAATTATAGAATAATAGTAATCACTAATTTGTCCTTTATGTTTTTAGAGAGAAAAATCAGGTCATAAACAAGGTATGGAGAATTACAATGACATCTGAATTTCTCTTGACAAGACTGGAAAATAGAAGACAACTGAAAAATGCCCTGAATTAAAAGGAAAATAATTTGTAACCTAGCATTGTATACTTAGTCAAACTCTTATACCTGTGTGAGAGTAAAATTAATCCATGTTCAAATGTACACCTCTCAAAAAAGTGTCCTTTATGGACCTTTTGTCAGGAAACTTCTAGAAAATGTGAATGTCTGAAAGTAGAGATTAAACCAAGAATGAATAATATATCAAAGCCAACATAAGAGAGAATAAATGACATTGAAGAATAATCCTAGGTTGAGAGTTGTGCATCAGGCCTAGAGAATAAATAGCCTGGGTGTGGAGATAGGAATCCAGTGGAAAGGGATACCAAGGAATTTTGGGAGTAATGGAAATGTTATTAATATGTATCTTTTCTTGGGCATTGTTTACATGGTTAGATATAATTGACAAGTCATTGATCTTTATTAAGGTCTATGCATTTTTGTAAATAAATTGTACCTCAATTAAAAAATAGATCATTATATACCATTTCTTTTTTTAATGTGATAACACAAATATCCTGAATTTTATTATTGTTATATATATAGCTTTTTTATATTTCTTTTTTTCTATTTGAAACAGTACTTGATGACAATATTTTAACTACATTTAGCCATTAATGTTCTTCTGAGGGTAGAGTTCTATCTAGGAGAGTAATTATATGTTAAGTCATAATACCTATCTTAAAGATTTTTTAAAATGTGTTAAAACTCATCCTTCAGAAAATACAAACCAATTTTCTTTAGAAGGTATGAGCATAACTATTTAACCATATATTAACCAAGTATATTGTGGCTATTGTTGTTTATTCTTATATTTACTAAGTTGAAAGGATAAACTATTTTATTTTTTGACAAATAACTCAGATCTTTATGTCAATTGGATCTGAGTTTTAATCCCAGCTACACTACTTACTAACTATATATCTTTGGCATGTTAGTTAAATACTCTATGTTAAAGTTTCCTTCTTTAAAAATAGGACAAATAGTAGTACCTAACTCTTAAGGCTGCTTATGAGAATTGAGTGAGATCACAGAAGTAAGGAACTAAATACATTGCTAAAGGCACAGTAAGTACCTAATGCAGTTGTGTAAATTCATGTAAATTCCTGCATAGTGCATTTGCTAAATGAGCACTTTCTTGCAAAATGGAAAGCAATTAACTGAAATCTGGTTTAGGATAGTTCAGGTTTCCAATACCAGAGGCAAGGATAAGGCATAAGTTCACAAAAAATTTGTCTCTATCTTTCAGGAAAGCAGGGGTAGAGGCAGAGGCAAAAGTGAGGTCACAGACATGGGAGGTGTGGGAGCAGAGTAAGGAAGATAAGGAACTGTATTTAATCTGCTATTGGCATATACAACAATGAAAAGAAGGACAGGAAAAGTTAGAACTTAAAAAATAATAAGTTGGCAAATTTATCTTCTGGTAGGTTGGATTTCAGTGAATTGATTTTTAGTATATTGGTCTGCTTCCAGCAGTCAATAAATGTAAACTATTATTTTTACTTTAATTTGTATTCAGTAAGATGGCAGGATAGGCAATTCCCTGCTCACACCTCTCACAACAATAATAATTTTGCAGCCATCCTTGGATGAAATGCCTTTAGGACACATATAGGAGATCATAAAACCCTGGTGGATCCCAAGGCCAAGGAGGATTGTTTTGAGAGGGCAGCATTACTAACTATGGTCCCAGCTACAGACCTGGAAATGGCCTTGTCCTCCTGTGACTATCAATCAAAATCTATCTTAAGAGACAAAAAAGTTTACTATATAGTGATAAAGGGATCGATTCATCAAGAGTATATAACAATTGTAAATTTATATGTCCCAAACAGTGAAATACCTAAATATATAAAGTACATATTAATATAACTGAAGGGAGAAATAAAAGGCAATGCAATAATAGTGGGGGACTTTATTTTTTTATTTTTTTTACTTCTTTTTTTTTATTTCAGCATATTATGGGGGTACAAATATTATGGTTATGTATATTGCCCATGCCCCCCTCCCCCCTCGAGGACTGGGGGACTTTAAAACCCCACATTCAATAATGTATAAATCATCCAGACAGAAAATCAGTAAGGAAACAGCAGACTTGAATAACAGTATAGACCAAATAGACATAACAGGCATGTACAGAATATTCCATCTAAGAACAGCAGAATATATGTTCTTCTCAAGTGCAAATGTAACATTCTTTAGGATAGATCTTATGTTGGGCCACAAAACAAGTCTTAACAGACTTAAAAAGTTTTGAAGTCACATCAAATATCTTTTCTGACTACAATGTTATTAAACTAGAAATCAATAACAGGAGGAATTTTGGAAAATTCACAAATATGTGGCAGTTAAAGGACACACTTGTGAACAACCAATGGGTTGAAGGAGAAATTGAAAGGGAAATCAAAATGTATCCTGAGACAAATGAAAATGGAAATACAGCATACCAAAACTTATGGGATGCAACAAGAGCAGTTCTAAGAGGAAAGTTTATAGCCATAAATGCTAATGTTAAGAAAAAGAGTTATCAAATAAACAACCTACTTTATACCTCAAGAAACTATAAAAATAATAAGAAATTAAACCTCAAGTTACCAGAAGGAAGGTTAATATAGATAGGGATATTATTCATCCATGAATAAAAAGGAAATCCTGTCATTTGTGACAATATGAATGAACCAGGAGGACATTATGCTAAGTGAAATATGCCAGATACAGAAAGAAAAATACTGCATGATCCCACTATATGTGGAATCTAAAAAGTTGTTATCATGGAATCAGAGAGTAGAAAGGTGGTTGCCAGGATGCCAAGAACTGACATGGGGAGGGAATTGGGGAGATGTAGGTCAAAAGGTACAAACTTTCAGTGATAAGATGAATAGGTTCTAAGGATTTAATGTACAGCATGGTGACTATAGTTAACGATATTTTATTGTTTACTTGAAATTTGCTATAAAAGTAAAATCTAAGCGTCTTCACCACATACACACATAAACAATAGCTATGTGAGATTTTTATGTGTTAATTAGCTTGATTGTGATAATAACTTCACAACGTATATGTATACAAAATCATCACATTGTATATCTTGAATATATACAGTTTTTATTTGTCAAGGATACCTCAATAAAGCTGGAAAAATAATTTGCATTTAGTGATGTTAAAATTTAAACTTCATTTTAATTAAATATTTCAAATTGCAAATGAAATATGTCCTTGTTGTAACAAGTGAAACAACATACTGTATCTTGATAGCTCTATCCCATAGCCCATGTTAACTACTCTACTTGTTTCCATGTTCATATAAATATGCATAGACATTTACACACACTTAACACTCACAGTCATATACACAGTCTGTTTTTTGTTGTTCTATGCTTTAAACATTGGATAATAATTTCATGGGTTTTATGCATTTTTGTTTTTTCTCTCAGTAAAACCTCTTAAAAATCTCAAGTCAGCTTATATAGCTCCAATTCACTATTTATAAAATTCTGCATAATAATATATGGTGTTGATGTATGCTAAATCATTTATTTCCCCATTTGAGGGCAGGAAGGGTCATTCCCAGCTTTTTTACACCATGTGCAAAGCTGCAGTGAGTTGTTTTGTGTATTTATTTAGGTATTGGGACTTTTATTTCCATGGGATAGGATGATCAGTATTTTTGTTTCTTTTTTTTCAGTAGATGCAAGTATGTATTACTTTTGTAATTTACAACCATCCAAAAAGGAATGTTTTTATTTTAAAATGCTATTCAGCATCACTAGAGTCTTAGATTGGGTTCCTGAGAAACAGACTCTAGAGGGAAATTTGCATTCATTAGGTGTATTGGGGAGTACACTAAAAAACAACACCTCTGAGGGAGGGGGCAGGATTGAACAGAGGGAGATGGTGAGCTTTGATGCAGCTGCAACAGATTTCTCATCTGATCCCATAAGAAGTTCTGGAGCTAGCATGGCTCTTCAAAGTTGCCCAGAATTGCAACAAGGGAGGTGGGTCTTTGTAGCCTTACACTGACTAGTCATTGAATGTAGGCTGCCCTGAGGGAAGAGACATAAACTGGAGCAAGGCAATGCCTTTAGACTAAGGGCAATGCCCAAAGATCACAGCTGTGAGCTATCAGCAGCCAACATTCCTAGCAGCTGGGTATCAAGTGCCTTATTCCTGAAGGGGTATCTAGGAAGTGCACCACAGCATTCACTACAACCAGTAATTAAAAATTCAAATGAAAACAAAAATAATACCTAATATTTACTGAATGCTGGATACATACCAATTTGTCAAAAATAAGTTTACTGGAAGCCAATTTTTAAATTATTGATTATAAAAATAATGGGTGTCTCTTTTTGTTTTAAAGATGATGCCAGATTGGTTTCCCAAGCAGCTGCATGACTTTCATTTCCATATGCAATGTGAGAGAACCAGTTTATTTTACCTTGCTGCCTGCATTTCTGATAACTATTTTGTAAAGTAAATGTGTCAAGGAGTCAGGTATAAGGCAGTAGCAAATGGCCTGGAGTGTATGCCCAATTTAAAGACCTTGAAATTAAATTTTTTAAAAGACTACTATGTTAGCCAAGAAAAATAGAACTTCAGTATTTGGTGTAAGATCTGCTAGGTTGGGACCCCCTTGTTTAAAAAGAGTATATATTGTGGAACAGAAAATTAAATAGCTAAGTGAATGGATGCTTTCCTTGTTTCATAGCAAAGGGATAGCAAGATTAAGGCAGTCACCTGTAATGTTGGTTTTAATTTGGGGCAGGATTAGAGATCAGAGAGTTTTGAGATCTTATGAACAACCGCCATTTTAATTAATAAACACATTTTCTCAAAATCTATAGGACAGATATATGTTATGGTAGAAAAGGCACTTTCTGTTTAAATAAAATGTATTCAAATTGTGTCTTTAGCACTCTTTAATTATAAAAATTTTGGCAAGAACTTCAACTTCTCTGCCCCTCAATTGCTTTCTTTTTCAAATCGAAATTCACTTACTATATATCATTTATTGAATGCCCATATATATTAAGCACTATACCAGGACTTAGGATTCAATAGTGAGCTGGAGAAGCATATCCCTTACATACTAGTGAAAAAGATGTAAAAATAACCAAAACAGGAGAACAACAACAAAAAAAATCCAAGTTAGAATAAATGTTATGAAGAAAACAGGGAAGAGATTGATAGACAGCATGTGAAAAGTTAGCATGTCACATTCTGCTAGGGGGAACACATGAGGGAATAAGAATAACTATGGAGAGGGATCAGGGGCAGGAGTGCCAGGGAGAGAGAATGACATGTTGGTAAGAGCATATCTCCACTCTGTCACTGACTGGCTTCATGACCTTGAACAAGTCATTTAACAGCTTCCTAGCTTGATTTTCTTATTCATAAAGTGATGGTGTTCAAATTTACTTGAGAGAGTTGTGAGAGTTAACTGAGACATAAATTTGAAAGAACTTAGAATGCAGCCTGGTACATAGTAAGAACTCCATAAAAATTGGTTTTCATTATTATAACTTACAGAGTTGATATATAAATTAACAAACTCACCAACAAGAATAAAACTGTAAAATGAAAGCAAAACAAAGCAACATTTTAAAGAGATTGCATGTATTATACAAGGATAGCACTTTCTGCAGTCCCAACTACCACTGTCCTCTTTATACTTTGTGTTTTAGAAATAGCAAAGTAAAATTTCTAAGTCACACAATGCTATGTCATGCCTGGTCCTGAAATTCCCTCCTTGTCCCACTTTCCTTACTTCCAACCTTGTGAATCATCTTTCCAATTTGAGCTCAGATGTCAACACATCCTAGAAGCTATGTCTGCCTCTCTTTCCTCCCAGATTGCTTATCACATTTTCCTCTGTATAAGATCTATACATTGTATATTATAAAATTTTGTGTTCTGACACAGTATTCTGATTTATTGCCATGGTTCTCTCCAATAATAAGATACTTGTGAGTATCTCAAGTACAAAAACTCTATGTCACACCCATATCTCTATTTCTACAACTTAACATGCATGCTGATTAACGCACAGTTTACAATAATTATTTGTTGAATGAATGAGTGGATATATGAATAATTTTATTGGCATCTTTCATACTTTTAGGACTTTAAGCAATTACACACATAAGCAGATGAATTAGGACTGCAGTAAAGAAAATGACAGGCAATAATATTGGCTATGGGAAATAGTAATACCATTGATTGCTAGATTTTGTACATGCCATATTTAGTACACTTAACAACTCTATTAGATAATCCGAATAATTATATTTTCAGAAATAGAAAATGAGGCTCAAAGGGATTAAGCTGCTTGTCTCAGATCATATAGCTAATAAAATCATTTCTTGCTTTGCTATACTACTCAGTGCTCACTAAAATAGCACTGTTTTAAAATCATGATATTTGAAATAGTTTATGATAAAATAATGATAGAAATATTTTAAAGTGTTATGATCAAATAAAATTGGGAAATATTACATCCTCCTATTGAGGATGCACAATGTACCTTAGCACATATAAAAGTTTCAAAAGTCCTGGAATACAGGACTTTACTGCTTTTCTTAACACAATTTAGCTTAATTGATGACAGAACTTTACTTTTTTTTCATGGAACACCAATTAGAATTCAAAACAAGCTATGATGCTGAGGAATCCATTTTGAGAATCATCCAGTAGTTTATGGAAACAAAGCAAAAAATTTAGTCTTTCATGATCATGTATAAAATACACTGAGTCCATTTAGTTCCAAACTCTTCTTTGTAGAAGAATCTAGAAGAATGTTCCTGTCAACTGGATTTTTTTAGATATGAATATGGCAGCATAAGGTCAAGCTTTAGGCAGGGAGGAGACGATGCTTTACATAAAAGTTTTACATAAATATTTTTTGTGCACTGCTGTTTGCAAAACTTTAAGCACATATGCAAAGAGACATACCACATTACATATGTGTTTGGTGACAATGACAATGTGATATTTGTTGTCGAATATGCCCCTATTAGAAAAGATCTCATTTAAGATTTTAGCATTTATTCTTAAAATTGAAAAGCTGGAAAACATCCTTATAAACAACTAATTTGTATTTTAGACTCCATATACATAGGACAAATGACAGAAATAATTAATAATCACTTAGAAAAATTCCGTTAATGAAGAGAGTAAATCTGTAAAAAAATTTTTGGTTTGAGACCTTTGGATTCCTGGCTAACCATCTTTTAATTAAATATTACCACATGATGTCAGTGCCTGGGTTTAGTGTTACAATTGTGTTGGAAACAAATACTACTACTTGGCCTTGAACTAGTGAAGAAAGATTAGGTAGGAGCTTAGTAACTAAGTGATATATTTGCACCAAGTTAAGGGTAATTATGTCAAGGCAAACTGTGCAAATTAAGAGTCGAAAATGTCTTGTCAATAGAAAAATGGTGGAAAGAATTGAGTCATCATGGAACCATAGTAATACAAAGCCCAAAGATGGACTATGCTATATTTATGTTTTGTGCAGTACTCTTGTTTCCATAGATATTATCATTTTGTTGTCATTTAGGTTTTTTTTTATAAAAAATATTATAATTTTTTCTTATTGTGAAATGAATGTTTCTTTTTGATTTCAGCATATTATTTTATTTTGTTTTGTAGTACTGTGAGAGCTATCAGAATAAGTCTGTAACAGTTTTATGTTTGTATAATTTAAATAAGATTATAATTAGAAAAATTGTCAGCACTGAGAATCTGATCTAAAGTAACTACTTTCTCTTTTCTAAGTAGAAGATGGTGAGCAATGTAAATCTTGTAACTTAGTAGTCCTCAAGTGGGGGAATCTGGAAATGTGTGAAGGCTTGGCGCCTGAACACTGCCACAAGCAACACAATTTATAGAAGTGTGGCCAGGGATGCCAGTTTCCTCTAGTATGTCCTGCAAGTGCTCAAAATAGACTTGAGCAACTAAGAATTGTTTCCCCAAAATGTCAATAGTACTTTTTTTCTTAGATTAACCCCTATCCCATTTTCATCACTATAATATTAGAAGCAAATTTGAGCCCAGCTCTAGCAATTGCACTGTGCCATATGATCCATACAATGAATGCCAATCTGCCCTCTTAGTTTAATATGCTCACATTCCCTTTTCCTGTACATTTAGAATTATTTACAACCAACCTATTCCATAAATGATCTGAGTGTGTTCATGTATATATGCATACATATTTGATTGGGTGATTGTCTAAAGTGGACTGAAACTGTTTGGTTTATATCTATATAACCATTGCTTAATTCTCTTATACCATAGCTATACTTGTATCTCCAATAAATATGACATCTTTCAATCCTTCACAGCACATAACCCAGGGTTCATATTTTTGTAAATATTTTATTTCCATACAGAACAAATTTCTTAATCTTTTTTGGCCCCAATTTTGTCATCGGTAAAATAGGGAAAACATACTTACCTTGTGAGTTTGTTGTGAGGATTAAATGAGAAATAAATGAGTTCATAGTTTAAGTCAGTGACTACCACAAAGTAAGTGGTTCATAAAATTTAGCTATATAGCTTGTGAAAATTTTCTCCCATTCTGTAGGTTGTCTGTTTGCTCTCATGACAGTTTCTTTGACTGTGCAGAAACTTTTTAATTTGATCAGGTCCCATTTACTTATTTTTGTTGAAGCTGTGATTGCTTTCGGGGTCTTCTTTATAAATTCTTTGCCTAGGCCAATGTCTAGAAGAGTATTTCCAGTGTTTTCCTCTAGAATTCTAATAGTTTCACACCTAAAGTTCAAGTCTGTTACCCAGTGTGAGTTGATTTTTGTGAGAGGTGAAAGGTGTGGATCCTGCTTCAGTCTTCTACACGTGGCTATCCAGTTTTCCCAGCCCCATTTATTGAATAAGGATTCTTTTCCCCAGTGTATGTTTGTGTTTGCTTTGTCAAAGATTAGATGGCTATATGAGGATGGTGTTATATCTGGGTTCTCTGTTCTGTTCCACTGGTGAATGTCCTTGTTTTGGTGCCAGTTAAAAGCTGTTTTAATTACTATAGAATTGTAGTATAGTTTGAAGTCTAGTAAATTGATACCCCCATTTTATTTTTAGTGCCTTGAATTGCTTTTGCTATACAGGGTCTTCTCTGGTTCCATATGAAGCGTAAAATTATTTCTCTATATCTGCGAAAAATGATGATGATATTTTAATAGGGATTTCATTGACTCTATAGATTACTTTGGGTGGTACAGACATTTTGACAATGTTGATTCTGTCTACCCACAAGCATGGTATTGTCTTCCACCTGTTTATGTCCTCTGCTATTTCCTTCTTTAGTGTTTCATAGTTCTCCCTGTAGAGGTCTTTTACCTCCTTAGTTAAATATAGTCCTAGGTACTTCATTTTCTTTGTTGCTATTTTGAAGGGAATTAAGTCTTTGATTTGGATCTCACTTTGACTGTTACTAGCATATATGAATGTCTCTGATTTGTGTGCATTGATTTTGTATCCTGAGACTTTATTGAATTCATTTATCAATTCAAGGAGTCTCTTGATTGAATCCTTGGAGTTTTCTAGATATAATATCATGTCATCAGCAAAGACTGAGAGTTTGATCTCTTCTGCCCTCATTTGGACACCCTTAATTCCACTCTCTTGTCTGATTGCTATAGCCAGGACTTCCAGCACTATGTTGAATAGAAGTGAAGATAGTGGGCAACCTTGCCTGGTTCCAGTTCTAAGTGGCAATGGTTTCAATTTTTCCCCATTCAGTATGATGTTGGCTGTGGGTTTGTCATATATGGCTTGTATCATTTTTAGGTATGCCCTGTCTATGACTATTTTGTTAAGTGTTCTTATCATAAAATGGTGTTGAATTTTGTCAGATGCTTTTTCTGTGTCTATGGAGAGGGTCGTATGGTCTTTTTTTTTTTTTTGCTTCTGTTTATGTGGTGAATTACATTTATACATTTGCATATGTTGAACAATCCTGCATCTCTGGGATGAAGCCCACTTGGTCGTGATGGATTATTTTATTGATAAGCACATGGATTTAGTTAGCTAGGATTGTGTTGAGAATTTTTGCATTTATATTCATAATTTATATTGGTCTGTAGTTTTCTTTTTTTGTTGCATCCTTTCCAGGTGTTGGTATCAGGGTGATGTTGGCTTCATAAAATGTATTGGAGAGGATTCCATCCTTTTCAATGTTATGGAATAATTTCTGCAGGATAGATACCAGTTCTTCTTTGTAGATGTGGTAAAATTTGGGTATAAAAACATCTGATCCAGGACTTTTCTTTTTAGGGAGAGTTTTTATTGCTGTTTCAATTTCTGTGCTTTATATTGGTCTGTTCAGGAATTCTATTTTTTCCTGGTTGAGCCTAGGGAGGCTGTGTGTCGCAAGGTACACATCCGATAACGGGCTAGGTAGAATCTATTTAGAACTCAGGAAAATAAGCAAGGAAAAATCAAACAACCCTGTCAAAAAGTGGGCAAAGGACATGAACAGAATTTTTTTTCCAAAGAAGACAGAATAATGGCTAACAAACATATGAAAAAATGCTCAACATCTCTAATCACCAGGGAAATATAAATCAAAACCACAATGAGATATCACTTATCTCCAGTGAGAATGGTCTTTATTAAAAAGTCCCAAAACAATAAATGTTGTTGTGGATGTGGAGAGATAGGAACACTCCTACATTGCTGGTGGGACTGCAAATTAGTACAACCTCTGTGGAAAGCAATATGGAGATACCTTAAAGTGATACAAGTAGATCTACCATTTGATCCAGCAATCCTACTACTGGGCATCTACCCAAAAGTACCCAGGACACTCTATAAAAAAGGCACCTGCACTCGAATATTCATAGCAGCACAATTCACAATTGCAAAGTTGTGGAAACTATCCAAGTGCCCATCAATCCATGAGTGGATTAATAAAATGTGGTATATGTATGCCATGGAGTACTATTCAGCTATAAGAAACAATGGTGATATAGCACCTCTTGTGTTTTTCTGGGTAGAGCTTAAACCCATTCTACTAAGTGAAGGATTCTGAGAATGGAAAAATAAGCACCACATGTACTCACCAGCAAATTGGTATTAACTGATCAACACCTAAGTGGACATATAGGAATAACATTTATCAGGCATCGGGCAGGTGGGAGGGGATGGGTGAAGTGTATTTACATACATAATTAGTGCGATGCACACCATCTGAAGATTGTCATGCTTGAAGCTCTGACTCCGGAGGGGAAGGGAGGGAAAAACAACACACATAACTCAGACATTTGTACACCCATAATATGCTGAAATAAAAAAATATAGCTATATAAAGCTATTTGCATTTTTTTTCTAATTCATACATTTGGAGTTTTGATAGCCCTATTAGGAAAATAACTGACATTTTAGAGCTGAACAGGACAATAGAGCCATTGTTACAATGGAAGCAAGTGAAGCCCAGAGAGAGAAATCACCCTTGTCCAATATTAGACAGTTCTAGTGAGTGCTCTCATTTTCACTTGAATGTTTTCTCACTCCATCATCCTTCTACCCTAACGGGTGATAAAAGGATTAAGGACAGGGATGACAGCAGAGCTAATATTCTTTGAGACTATTATATAAATTTATTTAAAATTTAAATGAGTTGAGAAAGCAGGATGACAAAACATCACCCAATTTTTTTTTTAATTTCAGAATATTACAGGATACAAATGTTTCAGTTACATGGATTGTTTTTGCACTGCTTGAGCTAAAGTATAAGTGTGCCCATCACCCAGATAGTGTACAACTTATTCTTAAATGCCAAAAACATTTGTTTTTTTTTCAAAATCAAGATAAAAATTTTTCCTCTGAAAGATTTAAATATGAAATATAATGTGAAGAGTAATAAGTCAATTGCCAGAATAAATTTTGATCATATATCCTACTGAATGGTAGTTTTGACCATGAAAATACTTTTTTTTACATTTATTGTGCACTTTATTTCTATTATTATTACATTGTAATATATAATAAAATAATTATACAACTCATCATAATGCAGAATCAGTGGGAGTCCTAAGCTTGTTTCCCTGCAACTAGATAGTCCAATCTCGGAGTGACGGGAGACAGTGACACCTGAAGTGTGTTGCTTATGTCCAGTCAACTCCATAATCTCATTTTGGTAACTGTCACTGCAGAAAACCCTGCCTCAAAAAGGTAGGATGTTGGAAATGGAAACAGGATTTTCAGTGCTTTTGTGGCAATCTCAGGATATTCCACCTTGACTTTAATATAGAACATATGGAGATTTGAAGTTGTCTCAAACATTCTTTTAAGGCCATTGTCATTTGTGATCTCAAGCAGTTGATCCTCTTCTAGCACAAAATCGATTCACCTGGCTATTCACAAATGGAACACGGATCCATTCCTTCCCAGTTTGGGGGTCTTTTGTGGTTGGGAAGTAATACTCAAACTCTTTTAAAAGCTGAGATAGGTGATCATACACCAGCAGAAAGGAGGCCCTGGCTCTTTCAAAATCTCTACTAATGTTTGAAACATGCCAAAAATCCCAATGTTCACTAGTCACCCCCATAATTCCACTTTGGTTTTGAATACAGCCAACTTATCTGCCGATTTGAACACAATTGTTTTTCTCCCATGAAGTGACAGATTGAGTTCCTTGAGCAGATTGAATATGTCACACAAGTAAGCAAGTTTTGTGATCCATTCTATGTCACTGAAATGTGCTGTCAGTGGTGACTTTTTTTATTAATTTTTTATTTCAGCATATTATGGGGGTACAAATGTTTAAGTTATGTGTGTTGCCTTTCCTCCCCTTCCTCCCAAGAGTCAGAGCTTCAAGCGTGTCCATCCCCCAGATGGTGAGCATCACACTCAAATAGTTTTTTTAATTTGTACAAATTTATGAGGTACCAGTGTAATTTTGTTATCTGGATATATTACAGAATACTGAAGTCAGGGCTCTTAGGATATCCATCACCTGAATAACATACATTGTACCCATTAAGTAATTTCTCATCATTCATGCTACTCCTACCCCCTACCCTTCTGAGCTTCCATTGTCTATCATTCTACATTCTATGTCCACGTGTACACATTATTTACCTCACATTTATAAGTGAGAACATGTGGTATTTTTCTTTCTGTGGCTGGTTTGTTTCACTTAAGATAATGGCCTCCAGTTCCATCCATGTTGATGCAAAAGTCATAATTTCATTATTTTTTATGGATGAATATTATTTCACTGTGTATATATATACCACATTTTCTTTCTAAACATCCACTTATGGACACTTAGGTTGATTCTATATCTTCACTATTGTGAATAGTGCTGTGATAAACATATGAGTGCAGGTATCTTTTTGACATAATGATGTTTTTCCTTTGGGTAAGTACCCAGTAGTGGGATTGCTAGGTCAAATGCTAGTTCTATTTTTAGTTCTTTGAGAAATCTCCATACTGTTTTCCATAGAGGTTGTAATAATTTGCATTCCAACCAACAGTGTATAAATATTTTCTTTTCTCTGCATCCTTGCCAACATCTGTTATTTTGTTCTTTTTAATAATTGCCATTCTAACTGGAGTAAGATGATATCTCATTGTGGTTTTAATTTGCATTTCTCTCATGGTTAGTGATGCTAAGTATTTTTTCATATGCTTGTTGGTCATTTGTATGTCATGTTTTTAAAAATGTCTATTCTACCCTTTGCTCATTTTTAATGGGATTATCTATTGTTGTTGTTGAGTTCCTCACACATTCTGCATATTAGTCTCCTGTTAAATGCATAGTTTGCAAACATTTTCTCCCATTCTGCAGGTTGTCTGTTCACTCTCTTCATCATTTCCTTTGTTGTGCAGACACTTTTTAGTTTTGTTAAGTCTCATTTGCCTATATTTGTTTTTGTTGCCTGTGCTTTTGAGGTCTTAGTCATGATTTCTTTGCCTACACCAATGTTCAGAAGAGTTTTTTCTGTTTTCTCCTAGTATTTTTATAGTTTCAGGTCTTATATTTACGTCTGTTTTTTTTCTGCCTTTTGCAGGAAGTGTACTTACTTTTTACTTTTTAATTTTGTAAATGTTGAAACAATAATAAACTCACAGAAACATAAGAATCACAGGACATATAACTTTTTCCCCCTGAATTATTTGAGATTAGATTATAGACATGATGAATTATATCACCCCCAAATATTTACTGTGTGTGTCCAAGGCCATTTTCCTACATAACCACAATATAATAACCAAAATTGGGGCTTTAACATTGATGCATTACTACCATCTATTTATCAAAATATAACAATTCTAAATATTTAGGTACCTAACTCAGGTGTACCCAGATTCATAAAGCAAATCATACTTGACCTAAACAAAATGGAAAACAGCAGCACTGTAATAGCCGGGAACTTCAACACCCCTCTGCCAGAACAGGACAGATCCTCCAAATAGATGATAAACAAAGAAACAATGGACTTAAACAGAACTCTAGAAAAAATGGGCCTGACTGACATTTACAGAACATTCTACACCAAAACCATTGAACATACATTTTTCTCATTAGCTCATGAGACATTCTCTAAGATTGACCATATCCTAGGCCACAAAACATCTCTCAAAAAATTTTTAAAAAATAGAAATTATATCATGTATCTTCTCAGACCACAGTGGAATAAAATTAGAAATCAACTCCAATAGAAACTCTCATCTCTACATAAAGTCATACATTTAATTCTTTAATCCATCTTCAGTTTCTTTTTGTATATGGTGAGAAATAGGGATACAGTTTCATTCTTCTGAATATGGAAATTTAATTTTTCCAGCACCATTTATTGAAAAGGGTGTCCTTTCCATGCTCATAGATTGGAAGAATTAATATTTTCAAAATGGCCATACTTCCCAAAGCAGTCTATAGATTCCATGCAATATCTATCAAGATACCAATATCATTTTTCACAGAATTAGAAAAAAACAATTCTGAAATTCATATGGAACCTAAAAAGAGCCCAAATAGCCAAAGCAATCCTAAGCAAAAAGAACAAAGCTGGAGGCATCACATTACCTGACTTCAAAGTCTACTACAAGTGTATAGTAACCAAAACAGCATGGTGCTGGATAAAACTAGACACATAAATCAATGGAACAGAATAGAGAGTCCAGAAATAAATCTACATATTTACAGCCAACTGATCTTTGACAAAGTCAACAAAAACATACACTAGGGAAAATAGATTTTATTTACATCTTTTAAAGAACATGCCCTGCCCCAACCCAGAAATGTATTGAAATCACTTATTGTCAATCTCTGAAGAAGAAGGTATAACATGTTACTGACCTGGTTTTCATATGCTTAGTTCATTAGGGCGCGCTTTAACTTACCTTTCCATTTTAAAAAGGCTGGTAATTCTTATACATCAAAGTAGACAGAATCCTTACTTTTATGATTTATAAATTACCTGTGAAAACTGTTTTTTTAAAAAAACATATTTATTGAGGTATAATTAATATATAAAACTATACATATTTATATAATTTAATGAATTTGGACATATGCATACACCCATGAAACCATCACTACAGTCAAGATAATAAACATTTAAGAAATAAAAACTCTGTCCAGGAAAATATAAGAGCTCGCCATCAGATTGGCACTAACTGATCAACACTATGGTACTCACACGGTAGTAATAGTCTCCAGGGATTAGGGGTTGGGGGTGGGTAACCTCACAACTAATGGACGCTGTGAGCATTGTAGGGGGGAAAGGGCATGCCTCAAATCATGGTTTGGGTGAGGCAAAGTCATAACATGTAACCAAAATGTTTGTACCCCTATAATATCCTGAAATAAAAATAAAGAAATAAAAATAAAAATTGTTACCCTTTGAAATTACCTTTTTTGATATGCCAACTACAGTGGCCTAAAGGTCAGGATATTTTCAGCTGCGTGTCACTGAATTTATTTTGATTTGGGAAAGTTTGACCTAACCCTAAGTTTACCTGTGTCATGCTACCTAGGTTATTGTGTTTGTTTCAACACTGTCATTAAGAAATCTTATTTTTTAGATTAATCAAAAACCTTTAAAAATATTAATATTTACTGTTGCTCCTTCTGTGGTTTTTCTCCTTTGATAGAAAGGAAGATAAGAGAGGGTCAAGAAAAAAGTGAGATCCCTGTGCAAAACAATACTTTAGCTTTCTTCTCATTTCCATTTTTCTATGAAATGTATTTACACTTTGTATTTCTGAAAAGCCTTTTTCATTACATGATGCATAAACATGAAGAATACATAGTGATATCCGTGCTGCTTGTGGCTAGGTTCCTCTTTATGCTTATATTCTCTTGCCTATGGCAAGAAATAAAAAGTGATTTTGCAGTTTTCTTCACTGCCTTTGTATGAGTATAAAAAAGTACTTGTTCTTAATATTTTTCATAGATCTTTTAGTAATGCAGTTGTCAAACAAAACCTTTTCTCTATGGGTTGTTAATTTTATGGTAACTGGAAAGTGGGTAATTTCAATCACTTGACAACATATTAGGATTAAATAAGAAGGAGTAGGATCTTTGCATGCCTTCCAATGTGTGTTGTATACCAAATAAAGGAGGATGGAACCCTTGACAAATACCTGCTGCGATTTTGTCCACCAAACTTCTGTTGGAGCTCCTTAAGATATCCATAAAACCTAGGCACAGAGGCTGCCATCTGCTATTGCCCACAGTACAGGCAGCCCAAAGCAAATACCAAGAGTTTTATTGAACCTGGTCTCATTCATTGCATCTCATTCATTGAGGAAGGTGATTAAAACATATATTTCAAATGACAAAGTGAGAAGTTATCCAAAAGCATTTCATGTTTTTGTATTTGTCTCCCGAAGTAGAAGGAACGCAAAAGATAACAAGAATTTATATAAAACATGCTCCAGTGTGGGCTTCCAGGGTGTGCTTACTGCTTTGACTGTTTTATTAGTACCAAGTGTCAGGACGACCAGAGAGACAATGCCTATCTTCCTAATGAGTTGAAACTTAATTATGAAAGCACCTTCTGCTGCTATATATTTCCTTTGCACCCTTTTGTATTTTGCTTGCATGTACATCTCTGTGTGATTGGAATTTACTCAGCAGTTACATTGTGTATCATCCTCTCTTTGGATGGATGGTCATTTACTGTTCTTCAGACTTTCAGTGGTCATCATCCACATCAGACTAGGGAATGCCCAATAGAGAAAGATGATGAATAGTTTCTACAGCATAAAGAGCCAATAATGTAGCAGAGTGATGCTATAGATGGCATAATTATTCAGGTATACTGAAGGAATTAGAAATGATGCTAAAAAATTGAAGCACTAGGGAAGAAGAAAAAGATAACCATTGAGATGCACAGATGAGATGGGCATCCTATGGTTACATTCTTGGTGACTCAAAGTGTTGTGTTCTGAATTTCATGTGAAAATTCTTTGGGGACAGCTGGCGTGTGTTTCCAACATTTAATTTCAATTTTATTCAGATGCCATTGTTCAAAGGGGGAAGGGCTGTCTTGGGTACATTTTATATAATCTTGGAAAACTTGGGGAGCTAGAGAGAGGAATATGGTAACCACAGTCCTATTTTTGAGGGTTTATATAAAATAGACTGTTAAATGAGTGACCTCAAAAAACCCATAGTATAAATACAGATGGCAGAACAATAACCATCGTATTTTCTCCTCACCATAAAGAGAGGAAGAATTAAATCTCTATCATGTTGTGTGTTAATATTAAGTATAGGGCTACAGGTTCAACTTTTACATTGTATTAGCTATTTAAGTTCACATGAAGTAAGAAAATAAAAAGATCTGTTTCTATCAAGGACTAAATCTCTGCTCATCTCAGAAATGTGTCATAGGAGGGTGAATGGTACTATTGATAGAACAATGCAAATCCATCTCCATTGTTGAAAAATAAGTGAAATGCATTGGGAAATAGCTTTGATTAGCAAATGAGAAGTTTGACCATTCCATTTCATTGCTATCATAGGAACCTCCATAGGAGGAGAGTGGTAAATATTCAGAAAGTGCAAAGCTCCAGGGCAGTTTCTCCCTGAACATGAAATCTATCCATATGAAAGTCCAACATAAATGAAAGAAGAGAGACGTTGGTGTATGGGGGACAAAGGAGCTAAGTGAAACTTGGTCATTGTTCCCTCATCCTATGAGATCATAGTTTAATTTCTTTATAATATGTCTAATAATTTAAAACTATCTTCTTGTCTATTGTTTGCCCACTGTTGACAAGAAGATATACACTTTGAAGGGAGGAACATAATCTATTTTTTTCACAGCTTGTTTTTAGCCCATAAGTTTGCCATTCCTTCTGAGGTAAATAGGGGTAGCCATTACTGTCTCCATTTTATAAGTATATAAAACACGAATCAAATATATTAAGTGATTTGCCAAGCTAATTTATTAATGTATATCCCAATTTTATATAGATATGCTTAACAAGAATATAATAAAATGCAAGAAAGATATCACAAAAGTGGGATTTAAAAATAGAGAAAATCAAAAGTAGTGATAAGAAAATGAAGCCAGAAATGAGGTTAAAATTGCTAAGCACACAAATGCTGTGAGTGGGATACAGCTTTAGCTCTAAGCTTTTAAGAATTTACTGCACAAAAATAACTTGATAGGATAAAAACACGTTGTCCATGATAACAGCTGGGACTAGCCATCTAGTGCAATTTACCTGGTTTGGAAAACTTATTTAATGTACCCCTTATTTAACATTTTATTGAAAGGTAGATAATTATATATAAATTTCATCCTGTCTCTGTGCCTTGTAGCAGGTACATGTAGGTCATAATGCTTTCGGGGACATCTCAAGGAGCAATAAAATAACAGGGCAGGCCTCAGTCATTGTGTCCTGGTTTACTTTCTGGGCCCGTGTGTCTAAGAAATTTGATAATCATATGTAGCTACTTTTGGACAAACCTTCAATACCACAAATAAATGTGCCTTTCAAAAGGTGGGAAGATGCGTTTAGAAATCTTAAATAAGGGAGATTGTCTTATCATGTGGAGTCTTATATATGCCATCTTCTACGTAACTGCTCAAATTTCACATAACCTTGTGGATCTCTGGAATTATGTAAGTCTAACTTTCAATCACTGAAGCAATGAATGAGGAAAATTGTTCCCCATCTTAATCCTTCATTTTATTTTATTTAAGGAAAATACTTTGCTATAGCACCATATATTCTGTTGATTTTAGAATTAATTAAAGTTGATCTACAAGAGTGTACTATTCATAGGACATCTGAACAACATTTTAATTTCTCATGTAGGTCTTAACTAAGAGTACTAATGTTTCAGAAATACTATTTAGCAAAGAGTATGGAAATATTTTCTGATTTTTTTTTGTTTCATTCAAATTTAAACAACTTTATAGTGTGGAAAAACACATTCAAAATATTTCAGCTCATATTTAGTAATTTTACCTTTATAAAAATTTATTTATGAATTAAGATATTAGCATTAATAATGTCTATAATGTAATTATTTCAGCTGCATTACAAAATATAAATTGCAAAATTTTATTTTTCTTCCAAAAGTTATAAGGTATCCATGTTTCAGTATACACAGAACTTCATTTAATCTTACAGGCAGTCACTATTATTTAACCAACCAGAGAGGTAAAATAAATTGTTTAAATACTTTCGGGTTTCCCCTTTCTTATATATTAGTCTCTGTGCGAACATATGAATTCCTGTTTTCTGTGTTAAGCTGTAATGGATCATCTTTCTTTCTCAGGACTATCAAATTACAACAAGAAAAAGGAGCCATCAGAAGAGGGATGCTCAAACCAGGGAGAGTTAGGATGAAATAATCTGTCAGAACCAGGGCTCAGGATTCCTTATCCCTGCCTCAAATGGAGCAGTTTTGTGTTTACCTGTTTTAAATATTGGGGCTTTACATATGAAATTTAAAAAAATTTTGAGCTAATAATAATTGGTCAAATAAATAATGCTTTTTATCTTCAGAAAAATAGCAAGGGGAGATAGAGTTTGAGCTTTGGAGTTTTTGCATTAATGCTGACTAGAGTTTCAGTGTATGGTTTTAGAGATCAAGCATAATGCAGAGGCTAAGTCATTTCAGGTGTAAAAATCAAAGGCCCAAAAGAACGAAGACCTGATCAGTCATTACAGGTTCATTTGGAAGAAAGTGATTTATATATCATTTTATTTTCACCATTTGAATACTTGTGTTTTCATTATATAGAACTGTGTAGGTTGGCTACACTAGTTCAAAGCTCAATCTTTAAGAATGGGCTCATGACCTGCATTATGCTGATTGTGAGATTGACTATGAACAGTTTAGTACTTTTGTCAATCAATTCTTTGTGGGTAATTTGATAGGGATTGCATTGATTCTGTAGATCACTTTAGGTAATATTGA
>VBSM01003018.1:9906392-9921860 GCA_008086735.1 Cheirogaleus medius
AATAAATAAAATGAAAAAAAAAAAATTCTTTGTGGGACCAGTGTTAATTTGGCCTATGGGGCAAATGGGATCTACAGCGCATGACTTGGTGAATTGATGAGAGGTTGTGCATATTTAAATGAGGGGTCAGTATGATAACAACTTTCTACTAGATGGCAATTAAGAGATTTCTGTCAATGGATAGATGAATGGATAAAGAAACTATGGTGTGTATGTAATAAAATATTATGCAGCCTTAAAAAAAGAGATCTTGACATTTGTCACAGCATGGATGAACTTTGTGGACATTATGCTAAGTAAAATAAGCCAGACACAGAAATAAAAAAAAAAATATTGTGTGATATTACTTATATGTGGAATCTTTAAAAAATGTCCAGTATACATAGATAGAGAAAAAAACAGTGGTTACCAGGGTTAGGGGAGATGAGGAGATGTAGGTCAAAGGATATAAAGTAGCAAATACATAAAATGAGCAAATCTAGAGATCTAATATACACTGTAAGGACTATAGTTAGGGATTTCTGCTAAATGAGTAGATTTTCAGTGCTCTCGCTACCAAAAAAGGTACCTGTGAGATGATGGATATGTTAATTTGCTTCACTATAGTAAACATTTTACTAGCTATATGTATCCCATAACATGATGTTGTAAACCTTAAATATAAACAATAAAATGTATTTTTGAAAAAGAGATCTCAATTACTTATAAACAACACCTTTCCTAATTGTAAAGGGATTTAAGGCAATATACAATATGAAATATTTCTAAATAAGTTATTTCTAAATAAGTTAAAATGAAAAAGAGTAAATATATACTCAAATATTTATGTGTATGTATATATTAATACACACACACATACACACATACCTAATTAAAAAGAGGAAAACGGAATGAGAGAAATTTGGGATGAATGAGGTATAGAAATCAAGAAATTAATTTAGCAGCCCAAGCAAGAAAGAGATCAAAAGGATAATACTGTGTCATTTTCTGAAGAAAGGAAACAATTAAAGGTACCAAAACAACTGTTTTCTTGATAATTAATCCTGAGGATATATGCAGAGATCGTTATCTTCAAATTATTTTTTAATAAATACAGCAAAGCAAATGGATACTTTTTAAAATAGATTCTCCAGAAAATCTGAGTGTCACATTAAATCAGATTTCAGCAAAGGTATTTCTGTGGGAAGCAAGGCCAATTAGTCCAGGGACACCAACTAATTGAACAATATGAGATCAGAGCTTAGAGTACCTAGAGTAGGGATTCCATATGATCCTTTAGTATTTTTTTCTCAAATGTGAGCCCTTTACTTATAGTATGAGCCTATATTGGCTAATTAGGAAGGATGGGTTAGGGAGGCAACAAAAATTCACTGAGCAATAAAAATAAGAGAAGTGGAAGCCTTGCATTTCTGTCCCAAGTATTTATATTTCCCTATAAAACTACAGGTCCTTTACCTTGAAGAGTCCCAGCAA
The DNA here is from genome assembly GCA_008086735.1 of Cheirogaleus medius. Classification (NCBI taxonomy): domain Eukaryota; kingdom Metazoa; phylum Chordata; class Mammalia; order Primates; family Cheirogaleidae; genus Cheirogaleus; species Cheirogaleus medius. Next base: position 9,907,866 of record VBSM01003018.1, read on the forward strand.
TTGGTTTGGGTGTTGTTTGGGGACAGGACCAGCCTCTACCCTGAAAATAATGGGAATGAGAGTGATATGAAAAGCAGCATTAAAGATTGAAGCTGAAATTAAGAGACAGAGAGTTGACCCGAAACATTAATCTGAAAGTACAGAAAGGAGAGTTAATAGCCAGTATGAACTGACTAAATAAACACATGGCAGGTCTCAGAAGAAGAATCAGGTGCGTAACAGGGCATTCTAGGCATCCACTGGTGATATTGCTAGGGAAGCTTGCAAATTTTATATGGAGCTCACTGATATTTTCTATATATGGGCCACCAACTCTTAAAGGGAATCAAGTTGCTTCATACATCAGGCATTAAAGAAACTCATAAATATTTACTATTAATAGTTTAAATGTATTTTTCCCCTTCTGGACTATGAGCTCCATGAGGAAAGAGACTACCTGTCTTGTTTACCACCAAATATCCATTAAGAAGCACATGGCTTGACAATTAGATATTTTTAAATGTTTGTTTAAGGGCAGGATTACTACACCTATATTTTCTTATTTAATAATGGCTACTTTAGAAGAAGACAGAGGTTGTATTATGGGTGAAAATGTAAGACTCTGAAAGTTTAAATAACTTACATATGGTATATTTTCATTGATTCACTTAATAAGTGACAGTGCTGTCATTTGGACACAAGTTTGCTTTATGCTAATGCCCATTATGCAACACTGACTCATTATCACGAAATCGCTTAGTAAATATGCACAGTGCACAAATTGCAGTGTTAGGTATTACAGATGCTGCAAAATTAAGTAAGACATGGCCTTCAGCTCTCAAGTGTGAGAAACAGAGGGTCATATAAAATTAAAACACAAACTTTTTTCAGATCTAATGATATGAAAACATCACAGTGTGTGAAAACACAAAAATTTTATCCTAAAGAAAAAGGATCTGAAGTTTTTGACGATAGGCTTGCAAGATTGACAATAGAAGAATTTAAAGGATGTGATGGCCCATATGAACATGAGAGATATGGTAGGCAAATTTTTGGCCCTTGTGACCTCTCTTTTTCAGTGCCACGAATACATTATATTTCATACAAAATGAACTTTGCAGATGTAATTAAGAGTCAATGTCCTTAAAATAGAGAGACTATCCTGGATCATCTGGCTAGGATCAATATAAGTACATGAGCTGTCTTTTTGATTTTCACTGTTGGAGATCCAGATTTGTTTACCGAATCTTTTCTTTGTCTTTGATTATATTGGCTATATTGATGGGTCATAAGATAGATCTATTTATCTTATTCATCTTTTCAAAGAATCAGCTTTTGTTTTGCTAATTCTTGCATATTTTATTTTCTATGTCATTTATTTTGTCCTTAATCATATTTTAACATCTCCTTAAACTTTTCAGATTTATTCTGTTAATTCATTTCAATCTTAACAAATGGAATGATTATTATATTTTTTGCACATATTCTAATTCTAATTTAAATCTATACATTTTTCTCCAAGATCAGTTTTTGATACATTCCACAATTTTGGCAGATACTACTCATATTGTTGTTAAGCTCAAAATGGCTAGTCATTAACATTAGAAGTCATTATTGAACTTATGGTTTATTTAGTGTTTTTTTCCTTTTAAGACATATAGGATTTTTATTGTTTCTTTAGCTATTATTTTCTAAGATTTTTGTTGTTTTAGTTATGTATTGTCACATAAAACACAAACATTTATTATGATCTAGGATGTTGTGGGACATGAATTTAAACAGGACGCAATAGGAATGAGTTGCCTCTGCTCCAAAATAATTGCAGCCTCAGATGGGAAGAATTTAATGAGGGGCTGAAATCACTGAAGGACTTCTTAACTCATATGTCTAGCACCTTAGCTGGAACAGTATACCATAGTAACTACACATGGACTCTCCATTTGGCTTAGGCTTGCTGGCTTCCAAAAGGAAGCATCCCAAGAGGGAGCATCCAGAGGGTAAGGATTCTAAGATACTTAGATGTAATATGCTTGACTTTTTTGACCTAGGCTAAGATGACACATAGAGTGAGATCCATAGTACTCCATGGGTTGAAGCCATCACAAGCTAGCCCAGATTCAAAGGGGAAGGAACAGGGCTCACCTGTTGATTGGGATTGGGATCATGTTTAAAAACTCTACGGATCATGATCATGTTTAAGAACTGCCTCAATTGCACCATGTTCAAAAAACATATTTCTGTGGGATAAAATCTTTTGATTTATATATGCCTCATATATTTTCCCATACATTTATTTTGAACTATTTTATATTTTTAAGTATATCTTTTAAAGACACAATGTTGTGGGGGTTTTGTTTTTTGTTTATTCAATATTGGAGACTTTGTCTTTTGATTGCCTCATATCAATACAGCAGGTACTGATCCATGTGTCCAGGCTTGAGTACCCTTGTAGTTGTACTTTTATTTATTTATATGCTTGACTGCTTTCTCCACACTTATTCTGTTTTGTAAAGGCTCTGGGTTCTCTTAAACTAATGCTTGCACAGCAAGTAGAAGTGCAATTGAGTGTGTAAGTGCAATTGGGGAGATGCTTCCCAGTGCCAAGCCTGATTTATCTTACTTTGATGATATCTCTCCCTTGGAGAACTCTGGGGCAATATGGAGGATATAAATGGGTATAAATAGAATCACCTACCCCAGCGTATCCCCCTGTCTTATGTCCTTTTCCTCTCCATGCTGAGACCCAAGCACTTTCTATACGTCTCTGAAAGGATTTCTCACATATTTATTTCAGGTGTGGAGTGTGGATTGGAGTATTTTCAATGACCTGACTTCTCCTTTATTGCTTCTTTGGTTGAGTTTGGAGAGGAAGCCCACACTAGTTTGACATTTTATCTCGAAATCCTTGGTTTCATAAATGTAAATTCATCTGATGTTTTAAAAGCAGATATAAATGCAGTAGTATATTATGCATGTGCTCCTTAGCTTAGAAAATGTAGTCATTATAAACGAGGGAAGATCATCATATCCATGCATAGTACTTAATGGATTTTATAGCACTATAATATTAATTATCTCATTAACCACTTTGGTACCAGCGTCGACTATAGTCGTCAGTCACAGATGAACACGAGCCTCGACTTTAGCCGATAGCCAAAAGCTTTTACTTTTATCTCTGCAGTTGCAGTTTGTACGTTCAGCTAATAAATTACTATGAATCTGTGACCTTTTAACAAGTCCTTAGTAGGAGTTATTATAGTTATTTTCCTAAAGCTGCCTGTAAAGTAAAACAAACTTTCAGTGCTTTAAAGCTTTCCTCATCACACAAGAGCAAAACGGATTCGTTGTCAATGCACAGCACAAACTATCGTGCGGACTAGGTGTGCCAGCTGTGGGCAAGGTTTCGCGTCCGGTGAGCGTGGTACCAAAGTGGTTAATCCTCAGAACAACACTATGATATAGTTATAAATGAGTAAAGTGAGAAGTTAAGTGATTTGTCTATAAATGAGTATAATAAAAAACCCAGATGGAACTCAAATACAAATGTTTTGACTCTACAAATTTCATTCTACTATACTGTCTGTGCTTAAATTTAAGAGCATTCTGCCGAGTCATGGAAATAAAGCCACAAAGTACATGTTGAATGAAAATACCTTAAAAATGAGAATGTTCTGACAGGAGTAAGATAGTATCTCACTGTGGTTTTAATTTTCATTTCCCTGATAAATAGTGATGTTGAGCCTTTTTTCATATGTTTGTTGGGCATTTGTCTATATCCTTTTGAGAAAAGTATGTTTATGTCCTTTTCCCACTTTTTGATGAGGCTATTTGTTTTGTTTTGTTTTCTTCTTGAATTGTTTGAGTTCTTTGTAGATTCTGGGTATTAACCCTTTATCAGATGTATAGTTTGCACAAATTTTCCCCCATTCTGTAGGTTGTCTGTTTACTCTGTTAATTATTTCCTTTGCTGCACAGAAACTTTTTAGTCACAATTGCCATTATTACCTCAAATGACTAAAAGTAGAAATACCATTTGATCCAGCAATAGCACTATTAGGCATCTACCCAAAAGAGCAAAAGATATTCTATAATAAAGACATCTGCACCTGAATGTTTATGGCAGCACAATTCACTATTGCAAGGATGTGGAAACAACCCAAGTGCCTGTCAATTCATGAGCGGATTATTAAAATTTGGTATATGTATACAATGTAATATTACTCAATTATAAGAAACGACAGTTATCTAGTACCTCTTATATTTTCCTGGATTGAAAGTGAGCCCATTATCCAAAGTGAGGTATCACAAGATCGGAAGAATTGGCTCCACTTGTACTCGCCATCAAATTGGCACTAACTGATTAACACTATGGTGCTCACATGGTAGTAATATTCTCCAGAGATTAGGGGGTTGGGGGAGTAAACTCAAACTCACAACTAAAGGACATGGTGAGCATTGTAGAGGGGAAGGGCATGCCTCTAACCCTCGCTTGGGTGCGGCGAAGACATAAAATGTAACCAAAATGTTTGTACCCTCGTAATACCCTGAAATAAAAACAAAATAGATGTTAGCATGGTTACAGTGAAAAGAGAATTCTTCCAGTGTTGGTGGAAATGTAAACTTGTACAACTGCTATACAAAGCAGTATGGGGATTTCTCAAAGAACTAAAAGTAGACCCAGTATTTTAGCCAGCAACCTTACTACTGGGTATCTACCAAAAAGAATGAAATCATTTTATAAAAAATATACTTGCACCCAAATGTTTATTACAGCACAACAGCACAATTCATAATAGCTAAAATATGGAATCAACCTAAGTGTCTAAGTTCCCATAAACTGATGAGTGGATGAAGAAAATGTGGAGATACACACACACACACACACACACACACACACACATCATGGAGTACTACTCAGCCATAAAAAATGAATTAAATAATGTCTTTTGCAGTAACTTGGATGGAGCTGGAGACCATTATCCTAAATGAAGTACCTCAGGAACAGAAAAAGAGATACCACATGTTCTCACTTATAAGTGGAAGCTAAACAAAGGATATATATGGTCATAAAAAGCAATAATGAATTTTGGAAGATAAGAAGGGGGAAGGGTGGGAGGTGGGTGAAGGATAAAATTCTATGTATCAAGTACAACATGCGCTATTCTGGTGATGGGTAGACTGAAATTTCTGACTTCAGCATGATACAATTTATCCACATACTATTAACAAAAAAATATGTAACCCCCTACATTTTTTTGAAATGAAAAAATAAAAGCTATAAAACATGAGAATTTTAAAACATTTACTAGAGGTATATTTACTATGACTGAGAGAAAAGAGCAGCTTAAAATGATGAATTAACTATGTAGGTTTAGAAAACCAATGACAAAATGAATATCTATCTGATGTACATGTTTGTTTTTTTAAATTTAGGGTTTTTGGTAATTTACATTTTTGATATAATCTCAAATTGATGGAAAGTTGCTAGTACAGTACTAAGAATTTGTTTTACTCTTCTCCCAAATTCACCAAAATTTTATTACTGTACACATATACATATAAACTTTTTACCCCTGAACCATTTGGGAGTTAAGTAACACACATGAATCTTTATGCTAAATACCTCGGCAGATCTATCCCTGGAACAAAAATTACTGAAAAATTGGCAATATTAGGAAATTTAACATTGATGCCATACTGTTCTCTAATTCAGGGATATGCCAATTATAGCCTTTGGCCAAATACAACCCTTTTCTGCTTGTTATAAATAAACTTTTATCAGAATACAGCCACATTTTCTATGACTACTTTTGAAGTGTAACAACAGAGTTGAGTAGTTGCAACAGAGATTATAAAATTAACAAAACTGAATATTACTATCTGACCTTTTACAGAAAAGGTTTGCTAACCCTTCATCTAATTCAAGGTCCCTGTGCATTTTTACCATGTGTCTCTGTAATGACCTTAATAGTTATATTACCATATTCAGGATCCAATCTGTGATTACTTCATTGTATATTAGTTATGTTTCTTTAACCTTTGTGGTTTCTAAAAAAATCTTGAATTGTTTCTTATCCTTTCTTTGTATTTCATTATGTTTTTTTTTGAGGATGATTTAATTAAATTAAATTTATTTATTTATTTATTTCAGCATATTACGGGGGTAAAAATTTTAAGGTTTCCAATAATGCCCTTGCCCCCCTCCCCCCACAAGTCTGACCTTCAAGCGTGACCATCCCCCAGACGGTGCACATCTCACTCATGATGTATGTATATACCCGCAACCTCCACCCCCTCCCACCTGCCCAATACTCAATAAATGTCATTCCTATGTGTTCATTTTGGTGCTGATCAGTTAATACCAATTTGCTGGTGAGTATATGTGGTGCTTGTTTTCCCATTCTTGGGATAATTCACTTAGTTCCAGCTCTATCCAGGAAAATACAAGATGTGCTATATCACCATTGTTACTTAAAGCTAAATAGTACTCCATGGCATACATATACCACATTTGATTAATCCACTCGAAGTGATGGGCTCTTGGGTTGTTTCCAAAACTTTGCAATTGTGAATTGTGCTGCTATAAACATTCGAGTGCAGGTGTCTTTTTTGTAAAATGTCATTTAATCATTTGGGTTGATGCCCAGTAGTGGGATTGCTGGATCAAATGGTAGATCTACTTGTATCACTTTAAGATATCTCCATATTGCTTTCTACAGAGGTTGAACTAGTTTGGAGTCCCACCAACAGTGTAAGAGTGTTACTATCTCTCCACATACACACCAACATCTATTGTTTTGGGACTTTTTGATGAAGGCCATTCTTACTGGAGATAAGTGATATCTCATTGCAGTTTTAATTTGCATTTCCCTGATGATTAGAGATGTTTAGCATTTTTTCATATGTTTGTTAGCCATTATTCTGTCTTCTTTTGAAAAGTTTCTGTTCATGTCCATTGCCCACTTTTTGATACGGTTGTTTGACTTTTTCTTGCTGATTATCCCGAGTTCTAAGTAGATTCTAGTTATCAGCCCCTTATCAGATGTGCAGTATGCAAAAATTTTCTCCCATTCTGTAGGTTGTCTGTTTGCTATCATGACTATTTCTTTGGCTGTTCAGAAGCTTTTTGGTTTGATCAGGTCCCATTTATTTATTTTTGTTGGTGCTGTGATTGCCTTTCAGGTCTTCTTCATAAATTATTTGCCTAGGCCAATGTCTAGGAGAGTGTTTCCAACATTTTCCTCTAGAATTCTAATAGTTTCATACCTTAGGTTTAAGTCTGTTATGCAGTGTGAGTTGATTTTTGTGAGAGGTGAAAGGTGTGGATCCTGATTCAGTCTTCTACAAGTGGATATCCAGTTTTCCCCGCACCATTTATTGAATAGGGATTCTTTTCTCCAGTGGATATTTTTGTCTGCTTTGTCAAAGATTAGATGGGTATATGAGGATGGTTTTATATCAGGGTTCTCAGTTCTGTTCCACTGGTCAATATTCCTGTTTTTGTGCCAATACCAGATTGATTTAATTACTACAGCTTTGTAGTATACTTTGACATCTGGCATACTGATACCTCCCATTTTGTTTTTATTGCCCAGAATTGCTTTTGATACATGGGGCCTTCTCTGGTTTCAAATGAAGGGTAAAATTATTTTTTCTATATTGTGAAAAATGATGTTGGGATTTTAATAGGGATTGCATTGAATATGTAGATCAGTTTCAGTAGTATAGACATTTTAGCAATGTTGAGTTTGCCAACCCAGGAGCATGGTATGGATTTCCATCTATTTACATCCTCTGCTATTTCCTTCCTCAGCATTACATAATTCTCCCTGTATAGGTATTTTACTTCCTTTGTTAAGTATATTCCTAGGTACTTTATTTTCTTTGTTGCTATTGTGAAGGGTATCGTGTCTTTGATTTGGTTCTCACTTTTACTGTTGTTGGCATATATGAATGCCTCTGATTTGTGTGCATTGATATTGTATCCTGAGACTTTACTAAATTCATTTATCAATTCCAGGAGTCTCTTGGTTGAATCCTTGGGATTTTCTAAGTATGGTATCATATCATCAGCAAACAGTGAATGTTTGATCTCTTCTGCCCCATTTAGATACCTTTAATTCCACTTTCATGTCTGATTGCTATAGCCAGGACTTCCAGCAGTATGTTGAATAGAATTGGAGATAGTGGGCAACCTTGCCTGGTTCCAGTTTAAGTGGCATTGCTTTCAATTTTTCCCCACTCAGTATAATGTTGGTTGTGGGTCTGTCATATATGGCTTGTATCATTTTTAGGTATGCCCCTTCTATTACTATTTTATTAGGTATCCTTATCATGAAAGGGTGTTGACTTTTGTCAAATGTTTTTTCTGCATCCATTGAAAGGATCATATGGTCTTTTTTTTTGCTTCCATTTATGTGGTGAATTACATTTATAGATTTACGTATGTTGAACCATCCCTGCATCCCTGGGATGAAGTCAACTTGGTAGTGATGCATTATTTTCTTGATAAGCATCTGTATTTGGTTAGCTAGGATTTTGTTGAAAATCTTTGCATCTATATTGATAAATGATATTGGTCTGTAATTTTCTTTCTTTGTTGCATCCTTTCCTGGTTTTGGGATAAATGTTACATTGACTTGGTAAAATGACTCTGGAAGAATCTCATTATTCTCAATGTTGAGGAATAATTTCTACAAGATAGGCACCAGTTCTTCTTTGTAAGAGTGGTAAAATTTGGGTGTGAAACCGTCTGGGCTGGGACTTTTCTGTTTAGGAAGATTTTTAATTGCTGCTTCTTTTTTGGCTCTTGATATTGGTCTGTTCAGGAATTCTATTTCTTCCTGGTTGAGCCTAAGGAGGCTCTGTGTTTCTAGAAATTTGTTCATTTCCTCCTCATTTTCAAGTTTGTGTGCATAAAGTTTTTTGTAGTATTCGTAGATTATATCTTGTATCTCCGTGGGATTGGTTGTGATATCTCCTTTTTTGTTCCTGATGGAGCTTATTAGAGATTTCTCTTTTCTGCTTTTCGTTAGTCTAGCCAAAGGCGTGTCAATTTTGTTTATTTTTTTGAAGAACCAACATTTGTTTTATTAATCTTCTGTATAGTTTCCCTGTTGTCAATTTCATTTAGTTCTGATTTGATCTTGTTAATTCGACTTCTTCTGCTGGGTTTGTGGTTGGTTTGTTCTTCTTTTTCCAGCTCTTTAAGTTGATTCATTAGATTGTCTATTTGTGATCTTTTTGACTTTTGGATATAGGCATTTATGGAAATAAACTTTCCTTTCAGTACTGCTTAACTGTGTCCCAGAGGATTTTAAAATTTTCTCTTCATTGTCATAAAGTTCAAAGAATTTTTTGATTTCTGTCTTGATTTCCTCATATATGAAGTATCCATTTAGCAGAAGGTTGTTTAAGGTCACTTATTTTGCAGAATATCTCTCAATTTTAATTTATCTGATATTTCCTCAAGATAGATTCAGATTATGCATTTTGGGCAGTAATAACACTGAGAGATATTCAGTTTCTTCTATCAGTAGGTGCCTGTTATTGGTTTCTCACTTTGTTAGTGGTATTCATTTTAATCATTTGATAAAGTTGTTGTTTGCTATGTTTTCCAATGTGAGGTTACATTTTGCCTTTGTTATTAACATATAATTTGTGGGAAGATAATCTAAAACTATACAAATATCTTGTTCTGAATAATCATTATGATGGTTAAATATAGTAATTTTCAAAAGCCTAGTCTGCATATTTTAACATGTTGGTATCTTTAATAACAGGTCTATGCCTACAGAATGTAGAGTTCAAGGCTAGTACTCACTAGAAGCCTGGATTAACACAGAATATTGAGCCTTAGTCCTATGCCTTTTTGAACATGTTTAAAGAATGTGATACTGGAAACAGGGAACATTTTTTTGTCAAACAGAATATTTATGAAGCAAAGTACTACAGGAATGCTCAGAATAAGTTTTGAATAATATTATTTAAAAACATGTAGAAATTAAAATGTAATACTATAAGATAAACAAAACCCTTCTATCAATTCAAAATGTTTCAATACACGGCATGACTCTATGCATGATAGGAAAAAGCAGACCACCGTGTATGGCTTTGGAAACAGTGATTTGCATGCAGCAGCTGTCCACAACTAAGTTTACCACTAACATGTGAGGCGGTGAAAAGCAACCTACTGGGCAGAGCCAAGGCAGTTTCCATGCCCTTGCTTAGGGGAAGTCACTTAGACTGCCACTTTCAAAATTACTTTTTCAAGTACAGGCAGCTGACATAACAAATGCATGAAGTTTTTTATTTGATTCAAAATAAAGTCAAAGTTAGGGTCACATCATGATCCTCAAAGTCAGACTTTGTTCAGGAAGCAATTAGAAGAAGGTTGATTAGAGAAACAAAAACCATTTTCTTCCAAGTGTTATTGACTTAGTATTGATTGATGTTTTAGTTCTGTCCACTCTCTGATATTAAAAAAGAAGATGAGTCAAAGGGCTGATTTTGAATACACTCGTTTTCAATTTCTGTTCAATATTGGCTTGGAATATAGTGAATAATGAAATTATAATGGCAAAGACAAGAATGGTAGCAGATATATTTCCAGTTGGTATCAGAGGGATTTCCCAAAACAGCACAAAGGAAATAGTAGGAAATATCTCAAAAAACATTTTATGTGGCTAGAGTGTCAGTCTCCAGTCTCCCTCTTAGATATTTAAACATTGAAAATAGTCTTATAAATACTGATTTTAAGGGAAACATTATGCATAGTTTTAAGATCAACATTTGTTATAATATGCAGATTTTATATTATAAATTTTTTATAATATGCAAATTTTATAATAATTTTGGATATCAATAATAGTAGAACAATTTGCCTTCAGCCATAGTATCTGATAAAAGCATTGAATATTTACATTCTTCTTATACTGTACAAATACAAGCTCCCTAAAAGAATAAGGATTAAGAGAAAGAAACAAACTATACCAGTGTTTAACCTCAACATATCATGGCATACACATATGAAGATATGCTAATGTTTGTTGAGTTATGAGCATTCAACTGAATCTCATACAAACTCATTTATAAACCTATATATTCAACCGTAGATTCCTTTCCACTTTCAGAAGAAAAATATTTTAGATACTATTTGTCACAAAAATCTTCACTTAGCTTCTTTGGATAATTGTTGATTTTTAAAGGATATATGATTAATATAAACCTGGATCATTATTCTCATAATTTCCCAACATGGAGATTTGATAGAAAGTTAATTTCAAGAGGAAAAATGTCCAAATTATTTTAAGAGCAGGAATATCTTCCCATTTCCGATCATTACAGTTTGCCTTGGAAATTCATTTATATATTTTTTCAGAGTATTTATGAAAGCCTACTATGAACAGACATTTCTAGATGTTAAAGCTAACTCAACAATTCACTATTTTTATTCAAATTAAAATTTACACAAAATAATTACTTATGATCACACTTGAAAAAAATAGTCATTCTGTGGCAAAAATGTTTGTTTCCAAATTATACATGCTAAAAAATAATAGTATATAAGTCACAATATGAAAACCAGCATGCACAACCAAACTGAAAAGAATACACTTAGTTTACAAGTAGATGAGTCTCACACTGTTTTAATAATATCCTACTAATATAATTTTGAATTTTAATTAGAATATGCACAAAAGTCACAAGTTTATGAAAACTCAAGAGGATTATATATTGCTGATTTATCCAGATCAACAGAATTAGGTACCAAGTCCCAGGCAGAATTTTCTATGGGACAAAGCAAAATACAGGAAGTGCTCTACTACTTTTAATATTATAGTGGTTAGTAGGACAGAATCTGTAGACAGATTGCCTGATGTCCAATCCTGGCTCTGCCACCTATTACTTGTATGATTTTGGGTAAATATAAAGAAATATAATATTTCTGCACTTCATTTTCCTACTTGATAAGGTTATTAGGAAGATTAAACAAATGTATGTAAAATATTTAGAAAATTGGCATATGGCTCTCTGCTCTCAGTGTGGGAAGTGAAGAAAGTGGACAACTACACGCGAGTGGACTGCACTTCCACAGGATAAGCTTCCCAAACCTGCAGAGAAACACCGGGGGGAAAAAAAAACAGGGGCAAAAATCAATGGTGAATAGAACAATCTTCTGCAAAACCCGGAGAGTCAGAAATATACAATAGGGAGGGAGCGGAGTCTGCCGTGTGGATCGGCCTGCCGGCAGAAGCATTGGTTCTGCCTTGTGCAGGGAGACGATCCTTTCCTCACCAAATTTCACACTCACGCAGGCAGGGAAGTGCCTGAAGTTGGTGGGAAGTGGTAGCGTGGGCAGAAAGGATGTGTGGAGTAGAGTCCAGAGCAGGAAACATTTTGAACTCTCCTGAGCGCTCTGCCAAGTCAGTTTCAGGTGGGGAAGGGTCCGAACCCAGAGGATGCTTCCCCTGCTGCAGGAGTGAGCACGGAGACTGGCATCTCACTTCAGGATGCTTCCAGGACCAGGATGTGTGACGTGGCCCCTTTGCAGGATGGGGGATGGACATGTAACACAAAGAGACAGACAAAGAAAGACACTGACACACATAAAGACGGTACAAGACTGCAGGGCCGGATGCCCCAGTCACTTTATTCTTATAGTCAAAAAATCAAAGTTACTTCCTTATACGTGACCACCCAGGCATTGCAACAATGACCAGAGATTCCAGAACACGTAGCCTAAGGACACACATGTCCCATGACTCGGGGTCTTAATGGGTTGCTTAAGCCTACGGCCATAAGCCAGAGTTTGAGATAAGCACATATAAGCAATGCAGCCACAAAGGGGAACTTTGTTCCCATTCCTTCCGGACTGGCCCCCTGCAGCTGTGCCTGTCTTAGGTTGCCCCCCCCCCGCATGAAGGGACTTACCCGTCATGGGCTAAACAGCCATCCCATGAGCTCAGGTGGTACCCATAAGGGCAAGGTGTTTATCAAGTGGCCTCCAGATCCGCAGGGCTGTGGGGCTGGGCAACATTTGCTTACATGCAGAAGATCAAACTTTTTGTTATGCCTTCAAGCAGCAACCCTGTTTGTTAGGTAAACCTAAGTAGGAAGGTATGACTCTTATGCCGCTCTGAGCTGGGCACGTATTCCTTCTCCTAAGATTAATTCTTAAGCTGCCCAATTATATGGCAAGTCTGCTACATCTCCCCCTATTTTTTCTTATTTTTGCAGACGAACATGCTGAAACACAGCCATGACATTTTGTTTCTGCTGTTGTTGGATCACTTGCTTTCTCTTCCAGCACCTATAAATTAGAAGCACAATACATGATAAAAACAAGAGGATGCCTAGATTACTTCCAATACTACTAAGCATAGTTTTTAAGGAGGCCACGGGGTTGGCCTGAGATAATCCATTAGCTAAGCTGGAGAAGAATTTCTCATTATTAAACTCCGTCAGATTCTCTTGAAATGTAGAGGTTATTTCTTGTTCCAATTTTTTAAGGTCATCAGTTAAATTCTTACCTCCAGTCAACAATTTTCACATAGACTTCCAATGTTGACTGCTATTGAAAGGGATAGGAGTAACACAAAACTATGAGGAGTTCCAGTTACAGCGGAGAAAAGACTGGGTCGTAAGGACCTGAATCTGGTCTCCCAGCCACTGAACTGTGTTTTGTAACTGAATAATCTCGCTCTCAAGGCAAGTATCAATCTCCTGCTGATATTGCCACAATTTGTGTGAATCCTCATGCCAGTCACACACAAAGTCAGCAGTTTGTACAGAGTGATGTAAGGCTACTCCAGCTACAGTAGCTGAGGAGGCAATAGCAATCAAGCCAACCACTGCCATAATTATGAGACTGACAAATCTCTTTGTCCTGCAAGCCAGCGAAGAAATCTTATTTAAGAGAATGGTGACTAGGGCTGAATTGCCCAAAGTCGAGATAGACTGACAGGCAACCAAATCTCTGTGCGGGCCTTGAGGATATACAGGCTATGTTGGGAT
>VBSM01003018.1:9924033-9937738 GCA_008086735.1 Cheirogaleus medius
AAAATCAAAGTTACTTCCTTATACGTGACCACTCAGGCATTGCAACAATGGCCAGAGATTCCAGAACATGTAGCCTAAGGACACACATGTCCCATGACTCGGGGTCTTAATGGGTTGCTTAAGCCTACGGCCATAAGCCAGAGTTTGAGATAAGCACATATAAGCAATGCAGCTACAAAGGGGAACTTTGTTCCCATTCCTTCCAGCCTGGCCCCCTGCAGCTGTGCCTGTCTTAGGTTGCCCCCCACCCCCCGCATGAAGGGACTTATCCGTCATGGGCTAAACAGCCATCCCATGAGCTCAGGTGGTACCCATAAGGGCAAGGTGTTTATCAAGTGGCCTCCAGACCCCCAGGGCTGTGGGGCTGGGCAACATTTGCTTACGTGCAGAAGATCAAACTCTTTGTTATGCCTTCAAGCAGCAACCCTGTTTGTTAGGTAAACCTAAGCCGGAAGGTATGACTCTTATGCCGCTCTGGGCTGGGCACGTATTCCTTCTCCTAAGATTAATTCTTAAGCTGCCCAATTATATGGCAAGTCTGCTACAGACGGGGGTGTATACCTTCTAGGAGGCTCTGCCCTTAGAAATCACGGAAGTTTTGGTTGGTGCTGGGTAGACAGAGAGTGCAGTTCTCAGCACCTAAATGGTTGTGACTCAGCGAGTTGGGGAAGTAGTGGGCTCAGCGGTGGTTTGGAGACAGTCTGCCAAACCCAGCCCTGCTTTCCGCCCTGCAGGCACCTTCCACACTGGTGCTGGGATGGTGGGCAGCTGCCACTCTGTAGCTTGGATATGCTGCAGAGAGTTGCTCTGGAAGCAGTCTCAGACCTCTTCCCTGCCCTAGCCTGGCTGAACGTGTCAAGCATTTGGAAGAGGGAAATAAGGAGATAAAGCCATTTGCTCCTCCAACCCCACCCCAGGTCTTCCCATTACAGGAGCTTGGGCTCAGACTCTGCATTTAAAGGCACGGAAGGGGGAGAGGGGTGGTGTGTATGGCTGTTTCACCAGATTGGACTTGAGCGGTCTCCTGCCCCACCCAGCAGCCTGCGCTCTGTGCCCAGAGAGCAGAGCCCATCTAAGCAAAGCAGAATTGTAAAGGAGGCTGCTTTTCCAGATGTGACCTGGGGAGACATTACCACCCACACTCTCCTGCAACTTGGGCCCGGGTGCTTCGTGCCAAAGGGACTGACTCCACCCCATGGTGGAGTTGAGAAAGAGGCTGTTCAACTCGAAACCCATGTCGCAAGATTGTTACCTCCGCTTCGCTTCCACCTCCCCACGGGCGGCTGATAGGTGGTGCTAGCAGTTTATCAGGACAGCCTTTCAGGCTGAGATCCATTTACACCTCTTTACTGTGGCCTGATAGCCAGGGCCTCCAGCCAATGGGGAAGCCCTATTCCCGGGAATTGTGGAGGGGTGAGAAAGACAACTGTCTGGGCTGAGATCTGCTGGGTTGAAGATGGCCCTTGGCAGTTACCAGGCTACTGGGGTTTCGTGTGGAAGGGACTGATCCCACCACTGCAGGGGCCAAGTGGCATGGCAGGTCACTTTCTGGTCTGGGACCCTCAGTGGGCTACATCAGGGCTTCTCCAACAGCCCTGAAGTTTAGGCCACATACAACTTGACAAACCCCATCCTTGGAGGAGTAGGAGAATGAAAGTAACCTCTTCTTGGGCTGAGACATCACATAGTCCGAGGAAGTGCCTTTCACTCAGGCCAGTGGGTTATCTTCCCCTCTGACAGGGCAGACTCTGCTCTTGGGGGAGAGGAAAAATGAGAAAAGATGTTTCCCAGTCTGAGATTTGTGGCAGTCTCATCCATTGCCTCCCCCCCAGCCCACCAAATCAGACTCAGCCCTGGAAGGTCAGGAGAAAGGAGAAAAATCGCTTTCCCAGTATGACTTGCTTGAATATGTGGGACCTTGGAATTAAGCAAAAGGGGGCAGAGTGACGTCTACATACAGCTGGTTGGTTTTGATCATCTGATAAATTCAGAACCCATGGCTTGCCCTTGGCACCCAGATTGTTGCAAGCTTCTGGGCCTGTGGTTCTGGAAGGAAAATCTTGAACATATTCCTTAGCATTTGCACCAATTGACTCCCAACACCAGGAGCTCCTCCCCAAGTGTGATTAAAGATCTCTGAATAACATATTAACAGCTCCTCCCTTGCTACAGATCAAGCAACCTCTGAAGTATTCTCTCTTAGGCTCACTGATACCTGATACTACTCTCACCCCACCTAAAGTAGTAACAGGAATCTAGGAACACTTAGAGTGGCAGAACATTCCCTAAAGACTGAAATACCTATAAATCCTGTTGGCATGCTTACAGCACAATACAAAGGGCTTGGAATACCTTGATAACAGACTTCTCCTTTCAAATCACAGCTAACAAAAGAGAGAGTAATCTCAGAGCCTAAGATAGTGCCTCCCACCTCAACCTAGTGGTTGATAGCGCACTTGCACTCACAAGAGTTATCTAACCCCTGGGTGTCTAAGCAAGGGGCCCAAAACCACTAACGTCTGTAGGCAGAAGGTGAAGACATCAGGTAAAATATAACCCCACAGGCTGAAACTCCTCTAAGATGATACAGGACCAGAGCATATATCCCAAGCTTGGCCAAGGATCATTCCTTTGGAATCCCAGAATTTAGCTCATAATCCAGTCCCAGCACCTCTGGTCATTGACAAACAATCCAGATGAGAAAGAACCAGCAAAAAACAACAGGAAACATGAAGGATCAGAGAGAAAGGTCACCTCTAGAAGGAAATACTTGATCTCCACCAACTGACACCAACTTATATGATATGATGAAACTGATGCAGGAAGAATTCCAAATATGTATTATTAGAAAACTCAATGGAATTGAAGAGAAAATAGAATTGCAACACAGAGAAACCACAAAAACAATTCAGGAAATTAATGATTAATTCTCAAAGAAATTGAAATAATACAGAAAACCAAACAGAAATCCTGGCAATGAAGGAAACATTCAAGAAACTCCAAAATACAGTGGAAAGCCCCAAAAACAGAATGGATCATGCAGAGGAAAGAATCTCAGAGCCTGAAGATTATGACTATGCACTAAACAAATCAGAGGAAGAAAGGGAACACAGAAACAAGAGACAAGACCAAAGCTTACAAGAAGTGTGGCATTATGTAAAAAAGCCAAATCTCATATTGATTGCGATCCCAGAAGGGGAAGAGGAACATTCACAAGGGCTGGAAATCTTATTACACGGAATACTGAAGGAAAATATGCCAGGCCTGGCCAGAAATTTTGATATCCAGATACAAGAAGCACACAGAAGTCCTGGGAGACTCAACGTGAAAAGGCAACCACCTCGTCACATGATTATTAGGCTGACCAAAGTATACATGAAAGAAGCAATCCTCTGTGCAGCAAGAAGAAAACAACAAATAACCTACAAAGGAAAGCCTATCAGACTAACAGAAGACTTCTCATCAGAAATCTTACACCAGGAAGGATTGGGTGCCTATCATTAATCTTCTAAAACATAATAAAGCCCAACCTATAATTCTTTATCTGGCAAAATTAAGTTTCAACTATGAGGGAGAAATAAATTCCTTCTCAGACCATCAATCACTGAAGAATTTGCAAAGACCAGACCAGCCCTATGGGAAGTATTCAGACCTTCCTAACACTCTGACCAGAGCAATAAACACTCCTCAAATTAAAATCTTTAAAGAGTCAAAGGCGAGAACTTGAACTGCATGATGGCTCAAGGTGAAAGACAAGGCTTCAGGACTTCACCCAACAATAAGAATGGAAATCTTTCTCCAATTTAAATCATCTCAACAAATGTTAATGGCTTAAACTGTCCTGTGAAGAGACATAGACTGGCAGGGTGGATAAAAATTCACAAGCCTAGTATCTGCTGTCTACAGGAAATACATCAAACCCACAAAGCTGCCTTCTGGCTGAAAGTCAAGAGATGGAAAACTATTATCCAGGCATACAGAAGACAGAAGAAAGCAGGGGTAGCTATACTATTTGCAGATAACATAAGCTTTAAGATACCAAATATAAAGAAGGTTAAAGATGGCAACTTTATAATGGGGAAAGGGAAGATCCAACAAGAATATTTAACAATTCTTAATATTAATGCACCCAATGCAGGAGCACCTAATTACATAAAGCAAACCTTGTCTGATCTAAAGAGCATGTTAAACAATACTGTCATAGTAGCAAGGGACTTCAACACTCCACTTAATTAACTGGATAGATCCTCCAAACAGAAAATAAGCAAAGAAATAATGGGCTTAAACAGAGGTCTTGATCTAATAGGTCTGACAGATCTCTAAAGAACATACCACCCAAATAAAGTTGAATTTACATTCCTCTCAGCAGCCCATGTATCCTTCTGAAAAATTTATCACATACTGGGCCACAAATCAGATCTCAAAAAATTCAAGAAAATACAAATTATACCATGTGTATTCTCTGACAATAGTGGTATAAAATTACCATTCAATTCCTATAGAAACACTCAACACTTCACAAATTCATGAAACTAAACAATCTATTACTGAAGAATTATTGGGTCAAGGAGGAAATTCGGAGGGAAATCAAGAGTTTCTTTGAACAAAATGATAATGGAGACACATGTTTCAAAAACCTGTGGGATACAGCAAAACCATACCCGACAGGAAAACTAATAGCAATAAATGCTCACATCCAAAAAACAGAAAGCTTAGATACTGACAACGTAATGAATAGACTCAAGGAATTAGAAAAAGAAGAGCAAACGAATTACAATCCTAATAGAAGAAAAGAAATAACTAAGATCAAATCAGAACTAAATGAAATTGAGAACAAGATAATTATACAGAAGATCAACAAAACCAGACTGGATTTTTGAAAAGATAAACAAAATTGATAGCCCTCTTGCTAGATTGACAAGAATTCAAAGGGAAAATACTCTATTAAACTCAAAAAGAAATGAAAAAGGAGAAGTCACAACAGACATGACAGAAATACAAAACATTATTTTTGACTACTATAAAAAAATGGTACGCCCAAAAACTACATAACTAGGAGGAAATGGACAAATTCCTGGAAACATACAACCCCCCTAAGATCACCCAGGATGTAACAGAATTTGTGAATAGACCAATCTCAAGCTCAGAAATTGGGGCAGTAATTAATAACCTCCCCAAATGGAAAACTCCCAGACCAGCTGGGTACACTTCAGAGTTTTACCAAACATACAAAAATGAACTCATATCTATACTACAGAAATTATTTCACAACATTAAGAAGGATGGTATCCTTCTTAACTCATTCTCTGAAGCCAATATCACATGACAACAAAGCCATGATAGAACACAACAGAAAAAGAAAATTACAGACCAATATCCCTCATGAATATAGATGCAAAAATCCTCAGCAAAATTTTAGCAAATAGAATTAAGCAGCACATCAAAAAAATAATTCACCATGACCAGGTGGGCTTTATTCAAGGGATGCAAGCCTGGTTCAACATAAGGAAGTCTATAAATGCAATTCAGCTTATAAATGAAAACAAGAACAAAGACCATATTATTCTCCCAATAGATGCAGAAAAAGCATTTGACAAAGTCCAACACACCTTTATGATAAAAACTCTTAACAAAATACACATAGGCGGCTCATACCTTAAAATTATCAAATCCATTTATGACAAACCCACAAACAATATCATACTGAATGGGGAAAAATAGAAACCATTCCCTCTTCAAACCAGAACTAGACAAGTTCTTCTATTGAACATAGTGCTTGAAGTTCTAGCTATAGCAATCAGGCAAGAGAGGGGTATTAAGGTCATCCAAGTGGGGGTAGATGAGATCAAGCTCTCACTCTTCACAGATAATATGATATTATATCTGGAACACCCCATGGTTTTCTCCAAGAGACTCCTAGACTTGATAAATGAATTCAGTAAAGTCTCAGGTAACAAAATCAATATACACAAATCAGAGGCATTCATGTACGCTAATAACCCTCAAGTCAAAACTCAAATCAAACATGCAATACCTTTTATTATAGCCCCAAAGAAAATTAAGTATCTAGGAATATATTTAATGAAAGATACAAAAAACTTATACAAGGAAAACTACAAAGTGCTAAAAAAAGAAACTGTAGAAGATGTAAACAGATGGAAAAATCTACCTTGTTCATGGATTGGTAGAATCAATATCGTTACAATATCAATATTACCTAAAGTGATTTACAGAATAAATTCAAACCCCATCAAAGTATCATCATCATTCTTTACAGAACTAGAAAAAATAATTCTTCACTTTGTATTTAACCATTAAAAAATCTCATATAGCCAAAGCAATTTTATGTAAAAAGAACAAGCTTGGAGGCATCGTATTCCTGACTTCAAGCTGTCTTATAAAGCAATAATAATTAAATCAGTTTGGGACTGGCACAAGAAAAGAGTCATCGATTTTAGGAATAGGATTGAGATTTCATAGATGAAATCATCTGCATATGGTAACCTAATCTTCTATAAAGCAGACAAAAATATACATTTGGTAAAATAATCTGTTTTCAATAAATGGTTCTGGTAAAACTGGATAGCTACATGCAGAAGAATGAATCTGGATCCCTCCCTCTCACCTCTCACAAAAATTCACTCAAGATAGATAACAGACTTAAACCTAAGGCATGAAACCTTAAGAACCCTAGAAGAAGATGTTAGGAAAACCCTTTCAGACATCAGGTTAGGCAAAGAATTCTTGAAGAAGAGCCCCACAGCAATCACCACAGCAACAAAAAGAAATAAATGGGATCTGATCAAATTAAAATGCTTCTGCACAGCCAAGGAAACTATCATTAGAGCAAATAGACAACCTACAGAATGGTGGAAAATATTTGCTCTATACACTTCCGATAAAGGTCTCATAACAAGACTCTATCTAGAACTCAAAAGAATTAACAAGAAAAAATCAAACAACCCCATCAAGAAATAGGAATGCACAGAACGTTTTTCAAAGAAGACAGAATGATGACCTACAAATATATTAAAAAATGCTCAAAATCTCTAATCATTACATAAATGCAAATCAAAACCACAATGAGATATAACCTATCCCCAGTGAGATTGGCCTGTATCAAGAAATCCCAAAACAACAAATGCTGGTGAGGATGTGGAGAGAGAGGAACATTCTTTCACTGCTAGTGGGACTTCAAATTAATGCAGCCTTTGTGGTAAAGAATTTGGAGATATCTGAAAGAGCTAAAAATAGAAATACCATTTGATCCAGCAATAGCATTATTAGGCATCTACCCAAATGAGCATAAGACATTCTATTATAAAGACATCTGCACCCGGATGTTTATGACAGCACAATTCACTATTGCAAGGACATGGAAACAACACATTTGCCCATCAATTTATGAGTGGTTTATTAAAATTTGGTATATTTTTACAATGGAATATTACTCAATTCTAAGAAACGACAGTGAGCTAGCACCGCTTATAGTATCCTGGATTAAGCTCAAAGTGAGGTGATACAGAAAAATGGGCTCCATATGTACTTGCCATCAATTGGTACTGACTGATTAACACTATGGTGCTCAATTGGTGGTGGTGTTCATCAGGGATCCGTGGGTTGAAGGAGTAGACTCACATCTTAGCGATGTGGTAAGCATTGTGGAGGGGAAGAGCATACCTCTAACCCTTGCTAGCAAGAGGTAAAGATATAAAATGTAACCAAAATATTTGTACTCTCATATTTTCTTGAAATAAAATTTAAAAATTGGCATATAGTAAACATTTAATAAGTATTAGTTAGTGTCATTATGGAATGAAGGCAAAGCTATACATATGAGAAAATCCATAGTCCAAAGAAGTGTCATTATCAAAGAAGAATGAATGAAAACAAATGAACTGGACATTAAATACAAGCTTTAAAATATGAAAAACAACAAGGGGAATGATGAAAATGAAATATTATATTCAATATCTTAAATTATTGGATTGAGAATATTGATTAAAATAAATCCAAGTATTAGCACATTGAAAATATAATTAAAATGGAAAACTTTAGAAAATACAATTATGAATGAAAGAGAAAACTCAAGATATGCCATCAGAAATTAGAGAGTACATAAAATTATCAATAATGCTGGTGATTAAATTTTATTCATTTTCATGGTCTTGTCATTTGTCTCTAGAAAAATTAAGTTATTTGTCTGGAGACCAAACACAAGTGAGAAGATTCTAAGTTATGTATTTAGAGCCTGGTTTCTTTATATTTCTCTGAGGCAATGACAATGTGAGCAGCTGACTGACTCAGGTAAGAGTGAAAAAAAGATGGCAGAGAGATGGGAAAGTAGAAAGCAAAAGGCAGGTACCTAGGAAGATGTTTAAAACTTTAAGAATGTGAAAATATTTGGAATAGAAACTTTGAGTTTGCAAGCTTTACATATTTTTATGTTCTAATATATTCTTATGCACTTTCCCTGTGTCTTCTAATGGTGAATAAATATTACTTTTGAAACTATCAGCCTCGTTCAGCTGAATTGAGGGAAACAAGAAACATGGTTGGGCCAGAGACTTAGATGATTTGTACCACAATTTTAGGAGCTAGATATGGTGACAACTTAAAAGAACTCTAAGGGTAGGGGGTTTTGGAAAATGCCATTTCCTTTTAATTAGGACATTATTTAATAGTCATTTCCATAGTGTATTTGTTTCTAGCACCCAGGAGATTGCTTGCCACATGCTAAGTGCTGAGTATATTTTTGCTGAGTGATTGATCCCTTTCTCATACAGGCAGACTGAGTACTTCTTCCATATTATCCCAATAATGGTCCTCTAGTGAAGATAACTTTAAGACAGAAATGAAGCAAATGTGTTTCAAGGTTGCTGTTGCTTTTAGCAAGGTGGCCCTAGTTAGACCAGTAAATATTTCTGCTCTCAGTATCTACTGGTCTTTTGCCTTTAGTGATATTTTCCAGGCACATATGTGCAAATGGAATTATTAGTGTTTGACTAGAACTTTATTTACCAAACACATCCCATCAGAGTAGACTCTAACTGTCGCAACCAGTGACAAGTGTCATCCTCCTGGGATGCTCCAGGTAGCAATAATGACAGCACTAATAGCTCGCAGTTACTAGTGCAACCACCAGTATCCAAAGTAGCAATTTAAAATCAAGTGTTATGCTATAGGGACTTTGTAGGTCATACTGATATTTCCACTAATAGCCCACAATTACAAGTGCATTCAGGCTTGTAACTTTGCCTACTCCTGAGATTACTAGGCATGATTTTCTGCCCAAAATTAAAATGTGCATTTGTAATTATACAATGTATATGGAAGCATCATGGTTTATTTTAAAAGGCAAGGAAGGACTTAAGAACCAGATAGTCCTGGGTTTAAATACTCTTTGTCCTACTTACTAGATATTTGACTTTTGCAAAGTTATTTTTTTCTCGCTGAATTTCTCACCTGAAAAAGGAAACTAATATCTATTCTGGAAAGCAGTTGAGTATAGTGATTAAAAGTATAGGTTCTGGACCCACTCTACCCACCATGGCTAGTACATGCATGCACCATCAGGGGAACTGAGGACAGACTTGTCCTACCCATGGCCTATACTGCCAGTGCTTACACACATCATTTGGGGTCCTGGGGATCAATCTGCACTACCTGCCAGCACTAGTGCACAATATACAGGGGTTAACAGATGGGCCTTCCCTTCATATCACCAGTGACTGTGTATGCCTCCTTGGTGACTGTCCCACACAGCCTGTTGCCATCACCACTTCTTTCACCCATCTGCCTATACCATCTAGGGCCCCGGAGACTGGTTTGCCAACACTACTGGTGCCCATATGCAACATTTTTGGGGCTGTGTTTTGGCCTGCCACTGCTACTGATGCTGTCAGCATTACATATACCACCAAGGGGCCTAAGGACACTTCCACCCATCTAGCCCAACATTGCCACCACAAGCATACAAGCAAGTTACCTGAATCAAGGACCAGCCTGCCCAAACCTACCACCATCTGTGCCTACACATGCTACCTGAGGGCCCAAGGACCAGCATGCGCATGTTCATGTCCCCAACAAAGTCTTTCCATAGCCTCCACTGACATTTGCAGCCTAATCCACTGAGGACTTCAGAGACATCATTGACACTGATTACAGCTGAATAATCATATAGAAACTATAATATTGCCTCCACCAAGAATCAAAGCCAGTGCACCCTACCTAACCAACACTATAAGACACATATACAGGAAAAGTCTTTTTCTACAAAAGACAATTCATAACATGGGAAGAAGTGACTGTTAAACCAGATGCAAAGATGTGAATGTAAGGATACAAGAAATGTGAAAAAGTAAGAAACATGACACTTTCAGAAGAACACAATAATTATCCAGTAATAGATCCCAATGAAAAGGAAATCTATGAAATGCCTGAAAAATAATTCAAAATGATGATATTAAAGAAACCTACCAAGGTACAAGATAACAGAGACAAACAATACAATTGACTCTTCAGCAACATGGGTTTGAACTACATGAGTTCACCTATATGTGGATTTTTTTCAATAAATACAGTCAGCCCTCCATATATGTAGATTCTACATTTGTTGCCAAATGTAGATCAAAAATATAGTATTCATGGTATGAAAAACCCATGTATATAGAAGGCTAACTTTTCATATATACAGGTTATGGAGGGCTGACTGCAGGACTTGAGTTTGCATAGATATTAATATATGTGGAGGATACTGCAACCAATCCCACACATATACTGAGGGACAAGTGTATAAAGAAATAAGAAAAACAATTCATGATCTGAATGATAAATTCAGCAAAGAGATAGAAATCATAAAATATAACCAAACAGAAATTTTAGAAATGAAGAGTTCAATGAATGAAATAAAAATAAAAGAAAATACAATAGAGAGCTTCAACAATAGATTATATAAAGCAGAAGAAAGAATTTCTGAACCTGAAGATAGGTCTTTTGCAATAGCAAGACTGGAAAAAAAAAAAGAAAAGGAAAACAAAAGAAAAAGGAAAAAATGAATGACGAAAGTCTGTGTGACATATTGGACACCATAAAGCAAACAGATATTTGCATTTTAGGAGTTCCATAAGGAGAAGATATGGACAAAGACATTGAAAACAAATTTAACAAAATAATTGTTGAAGATTCCCAAGTCTTGCAAGAGATAAAGACATACAGATATAGGAATCTCAAAAAAGTCCAAATATGTCTAACTCCCAGAAGTCTTCTCCACATCACATTATAGCAAAATGTCAAAAGTAAAAGACAAAGAGAAATTTCTAAAAACATCAAGCAAAAAGCATCAAGTTACACATAAGGGAATCCCAATCAAACTAATAGGATTTCTCAGCAGAAACCTACAGGCTAGGAGAGAATGTGATGATATATTCAGAGAGCTAAAAGAAAAAACTATCAAGAATATTATACCCAGCAAAGCTATCCTACAAAAATAAATAAATAAAGGAGAAATTAAGTCAAACCAGACAAGCAAAAACAGGAAATTCATCACAACTAGACCAGCCCTACAAGAAATGCTTAAGGGAGTCCCACACCTGGAAGTGAAAGTATCATATCTACAGTCATCAAAACACACAAAAGTATAAAAATCACTCATGGAACAGATACACACATGAAAAAGAGAAAAGAGTCAAATGTTACAACTATAGAAAACCACCAAACCACAATGATAAACAATAAGAGGGGAAGAAAGAAATAAAGGATATACAAAAGAAACAGAAAACAATTAACAAAATATCAGGAATAAGCTCCAACCTATCAACAACAACCTTGAATGTAAATGTATTGAATTCCCCATTTAAAAGATATATAATGGATGAATAGATTAAAAAATGACCTTACTATATGTCAACTACAAGAAACTCACTTTTACCTGTAAAGGAACGTATACAATGAAAGTGAACAGATGGAAAATATATTTCACATAAATGGAAATCAAAAGTGAGCAGGAGTAGGTATACTCATTTCAGATAAAACAGATTTTAAGTCAAAAACTGTAAAAGAGATAAAGAATGTCATTATATAATAACAAATGGATCAATTCAGCAAGAGGAAATAACAACTCTAAGTATATATACACTTAGCACTGGAGTACCCAGATATGTAAAGTAAATATCATTAGATCTAAATGGAGAGATAGACTCCAATAGAAATCATGGTTGGGGACATCAAAACCCCACTCTCAGCATTAGATAATCATCTAGGCAGAAAACGGACACACAAACACTGGACTTTAACTGCACTTTAGACCAAATGGACTTAACAGGTATTTACAGGACATTTCATCAAACAGCTGCAGAATACACATTTGTTTCATCAGTACATGTAACATTCTCCAGTATACACCATATATTAGGCCACAAAACAAGTCTCAACAAATTTTAAAAATAGAAATCACATCACTTATCTTCTCAGACCACAAGAGAATAAATCTAGAAATCAAAAACAAGAGGAACTTTAGAAACTATAGAAATACATAAAAATTATACAACATGCTCCTGAATGACCTTTGGGTCAATGAATAAATTACATAAACAAAAAGAAAATTAAAAACAATTGAAATAGATAATTATTTTTTTGCAATTAAAAACTATTTTATTTATAATACACACATTTTTCTGGGTCGCAGCAGTTGCTCCTGTACTTGCCCTTTTCAAAATATGAAAGGGAAGCAATAGAGTAGGAAAAAAATTTAAAGAAGAGTAACAGTAGCAGCATTAAATAAAATAACAAAATTTTAAATGCATTGAAACGAGGGGGGAGGAAGGGATGGGTATACACATACATAATGAGTGTGATGCACACCATCTGGGGGATGGTCACGCTTGAAGCTCTGACTCCTGGGGGGAAACGGGGGCAAAGGCAACACACATAACCTAAACAGTTTTACCCCATAATATGCTGAAATAATAATAAAAAAGATATGGAATCAAAAAAAATTAAAATGCAAAAAAAAGAAGAAACTTCAAAAAAGGAAACAGTATTGTGCAACTTTCAATTATACCCGTAAAGTGTACTGCCTAAATATTCACTGATAACATTTTCCCCATGTTGAAAACACAAAATATACTTATCAGCATTTTTTGATATTTAAACAAAAAGACATTCACTATTGTAACCCTGGCAGTTCTCTTCCAGTATTTTTTAACTATTTAGATGTATTTTGTGGGAATATTTATTCACATAATTTTACTTAATACATTTCTTTCTATACAAAACTGAATTTAAAACTCTCTATATAACATTTTCAATACAGTAATAACACATTAATAAACTATAAATTAACAGAATCTTCATATTTACTTTGAAAAAAATCATTTATCAAATGCTAACCTCCAGATTTTCCAGAAAATTAAATATGCAAATTGCTATAAATCTGGCAACCCAATTAAATTTTGATTTCTAAAAGTATATAAAATCTCCCTCAAATTATTCCAAGTTTCACTCCAAAAAATTTTACTTTATCCTTTTCTAAAGTTATTAAGCTTACAACTTGTTAAACAGTCTACCCAAATGCAGGAAAACTGCCTGGAGATGCAAAGCACAACAAAATAATTATGTGAAAAGAACAAACAAAAAATACGCACTAAGACAATAAGTGAAGTAACCCAAGAATGGAAAAACAAGCACCACATGTACTCACCAGCAA
>VBSM01003018.1:9964632-9978330 GCA_008086735.1 Cheirogaleus medius
TGGGCACTTGGGTTGTTTCCATGACCGTGCAATAGTGAATTGTGCTTCCATAAAATTTTGGGTGCATATGTCTTTATAATAGAAAGTCTTATGCTCTTTTGGATAGATGCTCAACAATGCTATTGCTGGGTCAAATGGTATTTCTATTTTTAGCTGTTCGAGGTATCTCCAAATTCTTTTTCACAAAGGTTGCACTAATTTGCAGTCCCACCAGCAGTATAAGACAGTTCCTCTCTCTCCACATCCTCGCCAGCATTTGTTGTTTTGGGATTTCTTGATACAGGCCATTCTCGCTGGGGTTAGGTGGTATCTCATTGTGGTTTTGATTTGCATTTCTCTGATGATTAGAGATGAAGAGCATTTTTTTATAACTTTGCAGGCCATTATTCTGTCTTATTTGGAGAAGTTTCTATTCATTTCCATTGCTCATTTCTCAATGGGGTTATTTGATTTTTTCTTGTTAATTCTTTTAAGTTCTAGATAGATTATTGTTATTAAACCTTTATCAGAGGTGTAGAGAGCAAATATTTTCTCCCAGTCTGTGGGTTGTCTGTTCTAATGATAATTTCCTTGGCTGTGCAGAAACTTTTTAATTTGATCAGATCATATTTGTTTACTTTTGATGCTGCAGTGATTGCTTTGGGAGTTGTGCTCAGAAATTCTTTGCCTAGACCAATATCTGAGAGGGTTTTCCCAACATCTTCTTCTAGGATTCTTAAGGTTTCATGCTTTAAGTTTACGTCTGTTATCCATCTTGAGTGAATTTTTGTGAGAGGTGAGAGGTAGGGATCCTGATTTCCTTTTCTGCATGTAGCTAACCAGTTGTCTCAGCACCATTTATTGAAGAGAGGTTCTTTTCCCCATTGTATATTTTTGTCTGATTTATCTAAGATTAGGTTACCGTGTACTGATGGTTTCATCTCTGGTATCTCAACGAAGTCCTAGCTATAGCAATCAGGCAAGAGAGGGGTGTTAAGGGAATCCAAGTGGGGGCAGATGAGATCAAACACTCACTTTTCACCAATGATATGATATTATACCTAGTAATCCCCATGGATTCATCCAAGAGACTCCTAGATTTGAGAAATTTATTAGGTAATGTTTCAGGTTATAAAATCAATATACACAAATCATTTGCATTCATATTTGCCAAGAACCATCAAGCAGAAACTCAAATCAAAAACACAATACCCTTCACAATAGCCCCAAAGAAAATTAAATATCTAGGAGTATACTTAATGAAGCATATGAAAGATTTATACAAAGAGGAGTATGAAACACTAAAAAAAGAAATTGCAGAGAGATTCTCTTCCCCATTGTATATTTTTGTCTGGTTTACCAAGATTAGGTTACCGTATACTGAGGGTTTCATATCTGGTATCTCAGATCTATTCCAGATATCGATTCTTCTGTTCTTGTGCCAGTCCCAGGCTGATTTAACTATTATTCCTTTGTAGTACAGCTTGAGGTCAGGAAGACTGATACCTCCCGGTTTGTTCTTTTTACTTAAAATTGCTTTGGCTATATGAGGTTTTCTTTGTTTCCATACAAATGAAGAATTATTTTTTCTAGTTCTGTAAAGAATGCTGGTGGAATTTTGATGGAAATTGCATTAATTCTGTAGATCACTTTCGGAAATATTGACATTTTAACAATATGGATTCTACCAATCCATGAACAAGGTAGATTTTTCCATCTGTTTAAGTCATCTGCAATTTCTTTTTTTAGTGTTTCATAATTCTCCTTGTATAAATCTTTCATATCTTTCGTTAAGTATACTCCTAAATATTTACTATTCTTTGGGGCTATAGTAAAGAGTATTGCATTTTTGATTTGAGTTTCTGCTTGATGGTTCTTGGCATATATGAAAGCCTCTGATTTGTGTATACTGATTTTATACCCTGAAACTTTACCAAATTCATTTATTAAATCTAGGAGTCTCCTGGATGAGTCCATGGGGATTTCTAGATATAATATCATATCATCGGCAAAAAGGGAGAGTTTGATCTCATCTTCCCTCATTTGGATACCCTTAATACCCTTCTCTTGCCTGATTGATTGAACCAGGATCCCTACCTCTCACCTCTCACAAAAATTCACTCAAGATGGATAACAGATTTAAACCTAAGGCATGAAACCATAATAATCTTAGAAGGAGATGTTGGGAAAACCCTAACAGACATTGGTCTAGGCAAAGAATTTTTGAAGAAGACCCCCAAGGCAATTGCCACTGCAGCAAAAATAAAGAAATGGGATATAATCAAATTAAAAAGTTTCTGCACAGCCAAGGAAACTATCATTAGAGCAAATAGACAACCCACAGAATGGGAGAAAATATTTGCTCTCTACACTTCTGATACAGGTCTGATAACTAGAATCTGTCTAGAACTTAAAAGAATTAACAAGAAAAAATCAAACAAACCCATTAAGAAATGGGCCTTGGAAATGAACAGAAACTTCTCCAAAGAAGACAGAATAATGGCCTGGAAACATATAAAAAAATGCTCTACATCTCTAATCATCAGAGAAATGCAAGTCAAAACCACAATGAGATACCACCTAACCCCAGCGAGAATGGCATGTATCAAAAAATCCCAAAACAACAAATGCTGTTGAGGATGTGTAGAGACAGGACCACTCTTACATCGCTGGTGAGACTGCAAATTAGTGCAGCCTTTTTGGAAAAGAATTTGGAGATACCTCAAACAGCTGGAGATAGAAATACGATTCGACCCTGCAAAAGCATTGTTGGGCATCTTCCCAAAGAGCATAAGTCATTCTATTACAAAGACATCTGCACCTGAATGTTTATCGCAGCACAATTCAGTATTGCAAGGTCTTGGAAAAAACCCAAGTGCCCGTCAATTCATGAATGGATAATTTAAATTTGGTATAGGCTCACAATGGAATATTACCCAATTCTAAGAAATGACAGTGAATTAACACCGTTTATGCTATCCTGGATTAAGCTTAAGCCTGATATTGAAAGTGAGGCAACACAAGATGAGGAAAATGAGCTCCACATCTACTCACCATCAAATTGGTTCTGACTGATTAAAACTATGGTGCCCAAATGGTGGTAGTACTCACCAGGGAGTCGAGGTGGGGGGAGACCCACATCCTTGGGATATGTTGAGCATTGTTGGGGGGGAAGGGAATACCTCTAACTCTTCTTAGGGAGAGGCAAAGAAATACAATGTAACCAAAATGTCAAAGAAAAAAATACAAAAACCAAAATCTTTTATGCGGTGGTGGGCAGGTGGAGGGAGTGGAAGAGTGTATACTTACATAATGGGTGTGACACGCACCACCAGGGGTTTGACATGCTTAAAGTTCTAGCACAATGGTGGGGTGGTTGGCAGGGGCAATATAGGTAACCTTAATAATATCTGTACCCCCATAATATAGTGAAATAAAAAATAAATAACATTAAAAAAATTAAAAAAAAACAAATTGCAGATGAGTCAAACAGATGGAAAAATCTACCTTGTTCATGGATTGGTAGATTCAATATTGTTAAAATGTCAATATTACCTAAGGTGATCTTCAGAATCAATTCAATCCCCATCAAAATACCACCAGCATTCTTTACAGAACTAGAAAAACTAATTCTTCACTTCGTATGGAACCAGAAAAAACCACACATAGCCAAAGCAATCTTAAGTAAAAAGAACAAACCAGGAGGCATCAGTCTTCCTGACCTCAAGCTGTACTATAAAGCAATAATAGTTAAATCAGCCTGAGACTGGCACAAGAACAGAAGCATTGATATTATTCTATTGTTTTACCTTTACTATTTTTTTTAATTTCAGCATATTATGGGGGTACAAATGTTTAGTTTACATACATTGCGCTCATCCCCCCTCCCCCCAGTCTGAGCTTCAAGCGTGTCCATCCCCCAGATGGTATGCATCACACTCATTATGTTTGTATTTACCCATCCCCTCCTCCATCCTCCCATCTGCCCAACACCCGATAAATGTTATTATTTATGTGCACTTAGGTATTAATCCGTTAATACCAATTTGCTGGTGAGTACATGTGTTGCTTATTTTTCCATTCTTGGGATACTTCACTTAGTAGAATAGCTTCCAGCTCTATCCAGAAAAATACAACAAGTGCTGTATCTTCATTGTTTCTTACAGGTGAATAGTACTCCATGGTATACATATACCACATTTTATTAATAAATTCATGTATTGTTGGACACTTGGGTTGTTTCCACAACTTTGAAATTGTGAACTGTGCTGCTATAAACATTTGAGTGTACGTGTCCCTTTTGTAGAGTGTCATTTGATCTTTTTGGTAGATGCCCAGTAATGGGATTGCTGGATCAAATGGTAGATCTACTTGTATCGCTTTAAGGTGTCTCCATATTGCTTTCCACAGAGGCGGACTAGTTTGCAATCTCACCAGCAGTTTATGAGTGTTCCTATCTCTCTGCATCCACGTCAACATTTGTTGTATTGGTCCTTTTTTATAAAGGGCATTCTCACTGGAGATATCTCATTGTGGTTTTAATATGCATTTCCCTGATGATTAGAGATGTTGAGTGTTTTTTCATATGTTTGTTGGTCATTATTCTGTCTTCTTTTGAAAAATTTCTGTTCATGTCCTTTGCCTACTTTTTGATAAGGTTCTTTGATTTTTCCTTGCTAATTTTCCTGAGTTCTAAATAAATTCTAGATATCAGCCCTTTATCGGATTGTAGCATGCAAATATTTTCTCCCATTCTGTGGGTATTCTGTTTGCTCTCTTGACAGTTTCTTTGGCTGTGCAGAAGCTTTTTAATTTGATCAGGTCTCATTTATTTATTTTTGCCGCTGCTGTGACTGACTTTGGGGTCTTCTTCATAAATTCTTTGCCTAGAACAATGTCTAGAAGAGTATTTCCAATGTTTTCCTCTGGAATTCTAATAGTTTCACACCTAAGGTTCAAGTCTGTTACCCAGCGTGAGTTGATTTTTGTGAGAGGTGAAAGGTGTGGATCCTGCTTCAGTCTTCTACATGTGGCTATCCAGTTTTCCCAGCACCATTTATTTAATAAGGATTCTTTTCCTCAGTGTCTGTTTTTGTCTGCTTTGTCAAAGATTATATGGCTATATGAGGATGGTTTTATATCTGAGTTGTCAGTTCTGTTCCACTGGTCAATGTCCCTGTTCTTGTGCCATTCCAAAGCTAATTTAATTACCATAGCCTTGTAGTACAGTTTGAAGTCTGGTAAATTGATGCCTCACTTTTTGTTCATATTGCCTAGGATTGCTTTTGCTATAGGGAGTCTTCTCTGGTTCCATACAAAGCCTAAAATTATTTTTTCTGTATTTGTGAAAAATGATGTTGGTATTTTAATAGGTATTGTACTCACTCTGTAGGTCACTTTGGGTAGTATAGACATTTTAACTATGTTGATTCTACCAACCCACAAGCATGGTATGGTTTTCTACCTGTTTATGTCCTGTGCTATTTCCTTGCTTTTGAGCATTTTAATAAAAGCCATTCTAACTGGGGTAGGGTGATATCTCATTTTGGTTTTAATTTGCATTTCCCTGATGGTTAGTGACATTGAGCATTTTTTCATATGTTTATTGGCCATTTGCATATCTTCTTTTGAGAAGCCTCTGTTCATGTTTTTGCCTGCTTTTTAATAGGGTTGTTTGTTTTTTCTTGATGATTTTCTTGAATTCTTTGTAAATTATGGATATTAGCTCTTTATTGGGTGTATAACTTGTGAATATTTTCTCCCATTCTGTAGTTTTCCTATTTGCTCTGTTGATTGTTTTCTTAGCTGTGATGAATCTTTTCAGTTTAATCAAATCCCATTTATTTATTTTTGTTGTTGCCATGATTGCCATTGTGGTCTTAGTAAAAAATTATTTGCCTAGGCCAATATCTAGAAGAGTTTTTCATACATTTTTCTCTAGAATTCTGATGGTTTCATGTCTTACATTTAAGTTTTTATCCATTTGAATTAATTTTTGTGAGTGGTGAGAGGTAGGGATCCTGTTTTATTCTTGTGCGTGTGACTATCTAATTTTCCCAGCACCATTTATGAATAGTTCTTTCCCCAGTGTATGTTTTTGTCTACTTTGTCAAAGATCAGTTGATTGTAGGTAGATGTTATATCTTGGTTCTCTGTTCAGTTCTATTGGTCTGTTTCTCTATTTTTGTACCTATACCATGCTGTTTTGGTTACTATAGCTTGTAGTATAGTTTGAATTCTGGTAATGGATGCCTCAAATTTGTTCTTTTTGCTTAAGATTGCTTTGGCTATTTGGGCTCTTTTCTGATTCCAAACAAAGATTCTTGGCCCGTGTTTTTCTTCCATTCAACCAGCCTATGACTTTTAAGAGGAGCATTCAGTCCCTTAATGTTTATTGATAGTATTGTTATGTGGGATTTTGATCTGTTCATCCTTTTGGGTACTCTCTTATTGCTTTCT
Organism: Cheirogaleus medius; assembly: GCA_008086735.1. NCBI lineage: Eukaryota > Metazoa > Chordata > Mammalia > Primates > Cheirogaleidae > Cheirogaleus > Cheirogaleus medius. Next base: position 9,971,071 of record VBSM01003018.1, read on the forward strand.
GTTACCTCTTGTTTTATTGTTTTATAAGAGTTGTGAGTTTTGGGGTTTTTTTCTGGGTGATTTTACACTGGTTGGGCTTATTCGTGTATAATGCAGTTCTGAGTATTTCCTGCAGGGCAGGTCCAGTCATGGCCGATTCCCTCAGTGTTTGCTTGTCTGGAAAAGACTTACTTTCTCCATCAGTTGTGAAACTTAGTTTTGCAAGTTTCAAGATTCTAGGACGGCAGTTGTTCTATTTAACTTGATTGAAGATGGGGTCCCAATCCCTTCTTACTTGTAAGTTTTCTGCAGAGAAGTCTGCAGTTAGCCTGATGGGTTTTCCTTTGTAGGTTACTTGATGATTTCGTCTTGCTGCTTGCAGAATTTTCTCCTTCATTTTGACTTTATCCAGGTTGATTACTATGTGTCTCAGACATGACCTATTGGCTATGAATCTTCCCAGTGTTCGATGTCCATCTTGTATCTTATATCTGAATTCTTGTCGATACCACAGAAGTTTTCCTCAGTAATTTCCTCAGATAGGTTTTCCATGCTTTTTGCTCTTTCTTCTTATCCCTCAGTGATGCCTGTATTTCAAATGTTACTTCACTTCACATGGTTCTGTATCTCTCTTAGTGATTTCTTGTACTTTTTAATACTCTTCTTTGCCTCCTTGAATGACTGGGTTATCTCAAGAGCCTTGCCTTCAAGCTCTGAGATTCTATCTTCTCCTTGGTTTAGCCTGTTGTTGAAGCTTTCTTCTTTGTTTTGAAATTCCCTAAATGACTCTTTCATTTCTTTGAGTTCTAGTATATCCTTTCTTATGTTATCTAGCTCTCTTGTGACTTTTTCATTTTTTTTTCATTGATTTCATTAAATTCTTTTTGGCTTCTTTTTGATGGTTTTCAACTTTCTCTTCAATTCCATTCATCTTATTTGCCATCCATATTCTGCATTCCATTACTATCATTTCAGCAATTTCCTTATGGGTGGAGTGCACTACTGTAGCTTCATTGTGTTCCCTGGGGGGGTGTCAAACTATTTTGTTTTCTCATGTTGCCAGGGTCTTTTGTGCTGGTTTCTTCTCATCTGGCTCTTCTTCTCTTGTTTCTAGGTTAATAGGATTGCATGGCACCTGTTCTCTGTTGCTGGGGACTTTCTCAAACCAAGTGCAAAGGTGACGACTGCTCAGGGATGCAGGGTCCTGTGTTAAATGTTGGACCTCAAGGAGGTCCTGCCAGCCCAGAGGTATTGGTGGAGACTCAGTGGTGGGGTTTTGGGGTCCAGGCACAACTCTGGAGTCTCAGGGGTGGAGGTTCAAGCCCAGAAGAGACCCTGTAGCTACAGGGGCAAAGCCTCAGACTCAGGCATAGCAAGAGCTTCAGAGCTGTCTCTAGGGATTTCAGGGTCTGAGCCACCACCAATATGGGGAGCAGTTTCACCAGTGTGGAGACTGCTGATGCTCACTGACGCAGGTAGGGGTTTGTGTAAGTGGAATAGGGTTTGCATAGGTGGGCTGGAGCATCTGGTCGATCATGGCTCTCCACCCACACCTAGGACCCACTGAGGCAGTCACCTCAGGCTTCCCAAGTGGTGCCTGTGGCATTTGGGGCTCCTCCTCTCTTCAGATCACATGCTGGAGAGGAGGTGTGCTTGGTCCCCAATCACAGGGCATGAAATGGGGAAGCATCTGTTCTCTCCCCAACCTGGTGGTGATGATGCAAAGGCTACTGCTAGAAGATTGGGTCCAGAGAAGACCTGACACCATGCTTCAGAGCAATCAGGATGGTGTCGGTTGCAGAAACCTACGATTGGCAGCCAACAGCTCTCTGCTGCTTCTGCTCTCTGGTGGAATGTCACTGAACAGACTCTGGGTGGCTCCTTAATTAGTCCAGAGGTCTGCAGTGGAAGAGGGAGACCCTTCACAGATTGAGATGCCTGTAACTTTGGTTTCTCTCCTAAAATGTAGTGTCCCCTCAGGTTCCTTCTATCCTGGTGTCTTTACCTCTTCCCAGTAGTGTTAATTGTATTGGGATTGCCAGCTTAATCTCCAAGATAGTGGGTGATGCTTGTGAGTAAGAATCTTCCATGCCCTGTTTGATTGAGTTGGTAGATGCTGTAATGAGCTATAGAGTTTTACTCCCTGTCAGTGGTTGATGCTTTCAGGAAAAAGCCAACTACAGATATATTCTTTTGTGCCTGTAATAAGCTCTAGTCCCTCAGGAGAAGCACTTGAGTGCCACAGGCTTTGGTAGGGACCCTGTAGCTCCCAGCTGATTGTGTGTTCTCCACTACAGCAGAGTTTGGTGGAGGAGCATGGCTGGGTGAGGTTAGGGTGTGCAAGCCTAGAAGGCTTTGCAGTTTGGGGAGGGATCAAAGGTTGTTTTCCTGGCCACTAGGGGTAGCCAGTTGGAGGAGGCTTGAAGCAAGCTCTCCAAATTGTGATAAAAGCTTGTGAGGAAGGGTTTGTAATTCCTGAGAAGCTATGGGAGTGAGATTGGCCCCTCTTGCTTCACCAGTGTCCTCAGGTGTCTGGGCAAACGGTCACATGAACATGCTGCACTCAGTTGCTATGGCACTGCAGGCTGGGATCATCCCTGCCAGGGGACCTGTCCTAGTCTGACAGCATGACTTTGAGCCTCAACAGGGCTCCAAGGTTGTTTACCCAGCTTCTAGGGAAATCTGCTGTGAGGAGGATCAAGGCAGGCTCTCCAAACTGGAAAGGCTGCTTGTGAGGAAGGAGCCACAATTCCCTAACTGGCTATTGGGAGTAAGTTCTACTCCTTTTGTGTTACCCCTGCTTCTGGTGTCTGGCTGCAAATGGGTGCCTAAACACACCATGTTTCCTTGCTATGGTGCTGTAGGCTGACATCTCCCCAGCTAGGGAACTCGCCCTAGTCCTACAGCATAGCTTTCCTGTTGGGAATATGATTGCTTCCCCATATCACATTTTGTACCCCCACTGTATTTTCCCATCAGTTCTGCCCATGTAGTCTCCCTTGCCTCCTGATTCAAGCTCCCGAATCCCTCCCCCCATGTCCCCTAGCAACCCACTTGAGTCCTGGGGACATGTGATCCAGCCTGCATGTCTGACCTATTGGCATGCATCTCTGGGAAGTGCTGGCAGGCAGGAAGCCCCCAGACTTGGCACCCTGGGTCCACTGCAGGTCCTCAAGGGGAAAGGCATGGGCCCCATTCTCTGTGGAAACCTCAGATTTGGGGGTGCACCAGATGGGGAGAGGCGGCCAGTGGCCAAATTCTCAGCTTAAACTGCTCAGTCAGTTGCAATAGGTGGGAGAGGGGCAGGGAAGAATAAGTGACTGAATGGAAGAAAGCCAGCTGTCTGGCCTCTTGGGTCATTCTCCTTGGAGGGGAACATAGCAGAGAATGTCCAAGCTCTGGGATCACACAGGTTCTCCCCACTATTCCATGGTTTGCCACAATTATTGGTCTCATGGGAGTGGAAAAGCTTCCAAGTAACTTGGTAGAGCACTGATCACTGAAGGAGTGTGGGAAGGAGAAAGGGATCCCCCCGTTCCCTCTTCACTGGGCTCCGAGCCTCCCTGGGCTTGATCCTTGCTGATATCTTTTTTTCCTTTTTCCTCTTCTTTCTCTTCACAGTTTTCCTCTGTGAGGTCCCCAGCAGGCTCTGGTACTTCTTCATCTGACCTACACCTGAGCTGTGTCCTTTCTCCCCTCTCCTTTATCCTTTACCCTTCTTTCCCTCCTGGACAGTCCAGTAAGTGATGCCGCTATTCAACCATCTTTCAGTAATCCCATATTTTAAAATCTCTTTTATATATGCGTTATATGTTGGAGTACTTTTAATTCTTGTTTGAATTCTTCTTTTTTGATGACAATTATTAAAAGTTTATGCACACACATATATGTAGTCAAGCACTTCATAATAATGTTTCCATCAACAATAGACAGCATATATGATAGTGGTCCCTAAGATTATAATATTGTATTTTTATTGTACCTTTTCTATGTTTATAAATGTATGGATACACCAATACTTATCATGTGTTATAATTCCCTACAGTATTTAGTACAATAACATGCTGTACGGGTTTGTAGCCTAGGAGCAATAGGCTATACTTTACCATACAGTTTAGGTGTATAGTAGGCTATACCACCTAGGTTTGTGTAAGCACAGTCTATGATGTTCACACAATGATGAAATTGCCTAAAACTGTCTTTCTCAGGACATATTCCTGTTGTTATGCATGTCATATGTATGCATGACTGTATACGTATTCAGATGGCCTTCTGTATCCACAGGTTCTGCATCTGGGGATTCAGCCAACACCTTGTTGAAAATATTTTTAAAAAACAATAAAAAATAACAGTATAATAATAAAAATAATATAAATAGACAATGCAGTATAACAACTATGTACATAGCATTTAAATTGTATTAGGTATTATAAGTCATGTAGAGATTATTTAAAGCATGTGAGAGGGTGTGTACAGGTTATATGCAAATACTATGCTATTTTATATAAAGGACTTGAGCATCCACGGATTTTGGTATCCAGGGAGTCCTGAAACCAATCCCTTATGGATACTAAAGATGACTCTATTCCTCTGAACTTTCCTGTATTTTACAGACTTTATTAAATTTAATACAATCATCATGGCCACACCGTGATTTAGGAGCCAGAAACCCACTGTATATGTGGGGTCAATTAAGGACCACAATCACCAGATTTCACAAATAAAATTTTACTCATACACAGCCACACCCACTAATTTACATATTGTCTATGGCTACTTTTGTGCTAAAGCAAAAAAGATTTATATAGCCTACAAAACCTCAAATATTTGCTAATTGTCTCTTATATAAAACGTTTGCTGACCCAGTATTTTGTTTTACATATCAACTGAAGTTCAGTAACCTGCCCAAGTTAACACTGCTATATAGGTAACAGAGCTGAGATTTCAATCAAGCCTCCCAGATTGTAGGGATCCTGATTATTATGACTTATTTGTCATACAAATTCATAACCTGATAGTGCTGTCCTTAATCTCAAACTCCCACCAATGATCCTTAAGGTTAATGCTTCTTTTCAAACATATTAGGTATTTCATTTTATTTTCATTTATACAAATCAAATATTCAAAAAGCATGGAATACTTCTGAATACTTATTTTGATACATCTCATCAATTTCATATTAACTGCATTAATTCTCTTTTTTTTTATTTCAGCATAGTATGGGGATACACATTTTAAGGTTTCAAATATGCCCTTGCCCCCCTTTCCCCCACAAGTCTGAGCTTCAAGTGTGACCATCCCTCACAGGGTGCACATCTCACTCATTATGTATGTATATCACAACCCTCCTACCCCCAACCCAATACCCCATTAATGTAGTTCCTATGTGTCCATTTAGGTGATGCTCAGTTAATACCAGTTTGTTGGTGAGCATATGTGGTGCTTGTTTTTCCATTCTTGAGATACTTCTCTTAGTAGTATGGGTTCCAGCTCTATCCAGGAAAATACAAAATGTGCTATATCACTGTTATTTCTTAGAGCTGAATAGTACTCCATGGTATACATATACCACATTTTATTAATTCACTCATGAATTGATGGGCACTTGGGTTGTTTCCACAGCTTTGCAATTATGAATTGTGCTGCTATAAACATTCGAGTGCAGGTGTCTTTTTTGTAGAGTGTCCTTTGATCTTTTGGGTAGATGTCCAGTAATGGGATTGCTGGATCAAATGATAGATCCATTGTATCACTTTAAGGTATCTCCATATTGCTTTCCATAGAGGTTGAACTAGTTTTCAGTCCCACCAGAAGTGTGGGAGTGTTCCTATCTCTCCGCATCCACGGCAACATCTATTGTTTCGGGACGTTTTGATAAAGGTCATTCTTACTGGAAATAAGTGATATCTCATTGTAGTTTTGATTTGCATTTCCCTGATGATTAGAAATGTTGAGCATTTTTTCACATGTTTGTTAGCCATTATTCTGTCTTCTTTAGAAAAGTTTCTGTTCATGTCCATTGCCACTTTTTGATAGGGTTGTTTGATTTTTTCTTGCTGATTTTCATGAGTTCTAAGTAGATTCTAGTTATCAGCCCCTTATCAGATGTATAGGATGCGAAGATTTTCTCCCATTCTGTAGGTTGTCTGTTTACTTTCATGACTATTTCTTTGGCTATGCAGAAGGTCTATACTACCCAAAATGATCTAGAGATTTAATGAAATACCTATTAAAATCCCAACATCATTCTTCACAGATATGGAAAAAATAATTTTACACTTCGTTTGGAACCAGAGAAGACCCTGCGTATCAAAAGCAATTCTAGGCAGTAAAAAGAAAATGGGAGGTATTAATATGCCAGATATTAAACTATACTACAAAGCTGTAGTAGTTAAATCAATCTGGTATTGGCACAAGAATAGGATTATTGACCAGTGGAACAGAACTGAGAACCCTGATATAAAACCATCCTCATATAGCCATCTATCTTTGACAAAGCAGGCAAAAGCATACAATGGGGAAAAGAATCCCTTTTCAATAAATGGTGCTGAGAAAACTGGATAGCCACTTGTAGAAGGCTGAAGCAGGATCCACACCTTTCACCTCTCACAAAAAATTAACTCACACTGGATAACAGACTTAAACCTAAGGTATGAAACTATTAGAATTCTAGAGGAGAATGTTGGAAACACTCTCCTAGACATCATCCTAGGCAAAGAATTTATGAAGAAGACCCCAAAGGCAATCACAGCAGCAACAAAAATAAATAAATGGGACATGATCAAACTAAAAAGCTTCTGCACAGCCAAAGAAATAGTCTTGATTCTCTTTTTTATAAATAGTATATAATTTTTCATTTATTTTTTCTTTGACCTAATTGTTGTTTGTAAGACTTTCTTACTTTAAGAGGTTAAATTTATTTCTTCATTAAAATATAAATTAAATGTTCTCTAATCATCAGGGAAATGCAAATCGAAACTGCAATGAGATATCACTTATCTCCGGTAAGAATGGCCTTTATCAAAAAGTCCCCAAACAATAAATTTTGGCGTGTATGTGGAGAGATAGGAACACTCCTACACTGCTGGTGGGACTGCAAACTAGTTCAGCCTCTGTGGAAAGCAAAATGGAGATACCTTAAAGCAATACAAGTAGATCTACCATTTGATCCAGCAATCCCATTACTAGGCATATACCCAAAAGAACAAAGGACAATCTAAAAAAAATACAGCTGCACTCGAATGTTTATAGCAGCACAGTTCACAATTGCAAAGTTGTGGA
>VBSM01003018.1:10004549-10016507 GCA_008086735.1 Cheirogaleus medius
TTCAAAGAAATTCTTGATTTCCCTCAGAATTTCTTCCTTAACCCAATAATTTTTGAGGAAAGACAAGAGATAAAGTTCAAAGTAACTCAAAAGGATTTGTTTGCTAACTACATGTATATGAAGAGTGGAGGATGAGAAATTTGTAGTCTGCTTTGATAGTGACATTATTCATGGCACAAGGGAGTATAGTAGGTGGAAAAAGTTAGGGTGATCAGAAAAGTGTATTAAGTTTTGGAGAGCAGTTTTGATGATCACTGGATATATAAGTAAAAAGTGCAGCTGGTAGTTGAGTGTTTGAGTCTAGAATTCAGGAGAATGAACAGGAATAGAGATTAATATTTGGAAATCATTACTACACATATGGACCTTAAAATTCAACAATGGATGGAATTTCCCAGGGTTGTGAAGAGAAAGGAAAATATAGCTAATAACTGAATATTGGTGGAAATTTATATTAAAGAAACTAGAAAAGAAAAAGTTCTGTGAGAGAATCTGCCAACCACGAAAGAGAAAAAAAACAAAATTCAGCTGAAATATCTAGCATGTGATTCAATGAAGCCCTCTTAATATTCTTAGAAAAATGAAAGGCAGTGTCACATGTTGCAGGGAACTTAAAATGACCTAATTTTCCTATTTATCTGTGAGAGCTGATGAACTTTAATCTCAGATGTAAAGGTTGTTAATTCTGCCAAAATTGAGTAGAATACTGGACATTTACACTGGAACTTCAGTGACATATTACTGTTGATGTTTTGTGTGCTAATCTCCATTTAATGTAGCCTTTTAAATGACAACTAGCAATCTCACTAACACATAGAATTTTAGAACACTTCCTAATAATGAGTAATAAATTAAATAAAATGGACAATACAATGATTTTGGAATATGTATGATGAGAAATTTTTGTCTATGTGTATTTTACATTTACCCTCAAGTCCTAAAAGTGAGTATATATATATATATATATGTGCGCTTGTCTGTGTATGTGTGTTTGTGTTCCCCTAAATTTTAGTGTAGGAAAACCAAGGATGTTCAATATGATTTTTTAAAGGCTGACACTGCAGATAAATTGCTTATTTGAGTTACAGTGATATTTCATCCTAGGGGAGCAGAGGACACAGATTCAGATACATTCTGTTTTGATGATATCTTTGGTTGTGAATTCTTCCATTTGGGATTCATAATTACAATGTCCCAATACTTGATGTTATTCTCAGCATTCAACCCTCTGATAAATCTGACTACACAAAACGGCAGCTGGTCCACTGGCATTGAACTGCTTCTGGTGACATAATTTCATGATTTTTTTAGAGTCTCTGAAAGAGAGCAGCTGCTCAGAGCTTCAGAAGCATTGTGCATGGGGAACTTTGCTCACATTTTCTCTAGGGACAAGGAGGCTGTGTGGGGTGACAATCCATGAGCATTGTCAGGTTAATAACTGTATCATGGAAAATGTCTCTTTGCTGGTCTTAGTCCCAATGCTTAGTGAAATTATAAGCATTGTGAGACAAAAAAAACCTTCATAATGAAATAAAGGTGAAGATCAAGAAAGAAAAATTTGGTTTATCCAAAGTATTTTTTAATTCAATCCCCAAATGAGACCATATTAGAAAAAGAGAAAATATTATAAAACAGATGGAAAAATCCAGGTTGTCTGAAGGCAGATGCTAGTACTTTAAATGGAATTAATTCTCTTAGCACACTTTCAGGTTAGATTTTGTGAAAATCTGTTTCTTTTGCACAGTGGGGAAACAATTTGCATCTGACCTTGTAGTGGAGAAAGACCATGCTGATTTTAGGACAGGAAGAATTAAATGTGAACCATAAAATTATTACTCTAACCAACACTATTTTAAACATCTTGTAAATGATTCAGGCCACCACTTGTCTGACCCAAAGGAATAACTTTCTTTCAAAATTTCCTAATAAGTCCTGTCTTATTGGAAGTAGTTAAACAAGGGATGGATGGATACATTCTTCATAAACAGCCCTTTATGGATCAGAAAAAAATTGTACTAACATCACGCTAAATCACCACAGCACGTAATTGCAGAACATCAAGTGGACTGAAAACAATATAAAGAAGTAGCCCCAGGGTCATCTTCTGTGATGATTAAATGGTTCTGTATTATGATTGTGGTGGTAGTTACACAAACCTACACATGCAATAACATCACATAGAACTGTATGGAAACTCTGTACCACTGTAAATCTCCTGGTTTTCAAATTGTATTATAGTTGGTAGCATTTAACCATAACCATAAGTGAAGACTAAGGCACCTCCTTCCCTGAACCCTGGAAAAATGGGGCCATATTGGTTTATACAGGAATGAGCTGACTACTTCTCTACCCATATCTCCAGTCACACCTTTGGAGGAAAATAACAAATCTTTGTATATCAAACCCTTTAAAGAGGGTTATGCTGAATATTTTCAGAATAGGAAAGGTTGGAGTCTATCTAGTTCTTTGAGTAAAGCAAGGGTATATGGTTCTAATCTTGTGAGAAGATGGTGGCTTTTTTAAAGACATTGGATGGAACCAGAGATTGGGTTTTATATGAGTGCTAGGGGGCTTATATTTCACTGTAATATAGAACCAACCCCTGAGAGGTGATGAAACCTCTGAATAAGTGGTATATGAAAATATAGATGGAGTGGGAAGAGTAGCATGTGGTTAGGAATTAACACTAAGCCCCCTAGCTTTGGGAGCTAAGGTAAAGATCCCGTTTCTCATGCTTGCCACAGAAATATTGGTGTTTTCCATGTTAAATGGATCATGTTAATTTGGATAATAAACATCTCTAGGATGACCACCATATCTAAGAACAGGGCCACCTATCCTGGTTATCTAGCACAATATAAATCTGGGATTATTTTAAACCCCATGTAATCAGAAAGGGGGCTCACATAATGAGTGAGATTAAATTTTCCAATAGCCAGAATAGATGTTTGAAGTAGATTTAATTTGATTCAGAGAAATTTAAAAATGTAATTTATTTTTCTTCAAAAAGTTGGTAGAGTTTATAATAAATATATTATACCTCATATATATTATAAGATCCATAAGCAAGTGTTAAAACACTTTAGACAAGTTAAATTTAACAGTTAATTAAACAAATGATGATTTGTGACTTGGGCAGGCCCTAGAATAAGAGAAGGTTCAGAGAGACTCCAGTGCTTCCACATAGAGAGAATTTCTGGACAGAAAAAGGGAAATTACATAGAGAAAACGTAATTAAGGTACAGAAACAGCTGCATTGATTACAACTCAGCATTTGCCTTATTTGAACACAGTATGAGAAGTTGGCTGCCTGTGATTGGCAGAAACTCAATGATTGGTACAAGGGTAAGTTACAGTCTGCTTATATATCCAGTTAGGTGACAGCTCACTATATATCTTTAGGACAAACTTAAAGTATGTTAAGGAGGCATATTTAGGGTAAACTTAATTCAACACAAGGGAGAACATGCCACATGTAGTGCACTTAAAGTCATTCAGAATCTTAGGGGTGCAGTGTCATATAAGCTAAGAACTGGAGATTATTAGGTAGCAAATTAAAGGAATAAAGAAGTGAAAAGGTATCTGGATAAGTGCATCACAGGCCTAAGAAACATCATGTGCAAGAATAGTTACCAAATTTGAAACAGAGAAGAGAGGACTGGGTTGGAGAATTGGCATTTATCAGCATATATGTGATAATAAAAAAAACCATGGGAATATTTAGAAAGAAAAGAGAAAAAATCTTAGGACAAAGCATCAATACTTAAAGAAGGGCAGAGAGGGAAAGCTTGCAAAGGTGATAAAGAAGAAGACACTAAAGGAATGGCAAACAAACAACCAGGAGAATGTAATATCATGCAAGCCAAGAAATTAATACTTTAAAGACAGGGTTGTTAACCTAGTTAAATCCTGTAATGAGTTCAATTTAGGCTAAGAATTAAGCTTGTTTGTTAGATTTAGATATTAGGATGATATGATATTGGTGGCCTTGGCAAGTAAAATTTAATGTGTAGTTAAGGCAGAAGCCAAATTGCAGTGGGTTCTGGAGGGGATAGTATGTGAGAACCCAGAGAAAGAAAACGTTGACTACATTTTAATAGTTTGGACTGGTAAGCAAAGTAGAATAAGAATATAATAACTTGAAAGTGATATGGGTTTCAAAAGTGCAGTATGGAGACCATATCTTCAGCATTTATAAGAGAGTTATAATTTCCTATCTTAAACATTGAAACCTCCTAACTCAAACACATCATTTTGTATAGTGTGACTATTGAATCTGTGGGAAAATTAAAGGAATATAATAAGAAATTATTACTTAGAATTTTTCATGAGGCATAATTGGAGAGAATGCATTTATTCAACCCAGATATACTGAGTATATTCTATATGTCAAGCACTGTGCTGGTTGCTGCTGGACATGGAGATACAGAAGGCAGTGCTCTCATTCTCATGAAATTCAAAGGCTACGTGGGATAGAGCTGTATATCAGAGGTCCTGGTTTCCATATCAACCTTATTAACTCCTTAATTTTAAACATGGAAGGGCTTCAATTCTGTTCGGATTAGAACAAAAAGCCTGAAGTCTATATACACAATGATGTTAAGGTTGTGAATGTTTGTTTCAACTTTGATTCTCTAGCCTATTTCAGTTAATTGATTTCTGAGCTCTAGCTTAGAGAAGGCTACAAGAAGAAACTGAAGAAGCCATTAACACCAGAACATAAGAATACTGAGGGCTCTATAAACCATGGAGAGGCTTCTAACTTGTCAGCAGCAGTGGTACTTAATGGGAGAAAATTCAGAGAAGAAGAAGAAATCATATGGTAACTATTACATAGTAGCATAGGTTTCATTTACAAGCATGCTTGAACTACCTCACTGGTTCTTTCAAATATAATTGAGGGTGGGATGTTCATAGAAGTCTGAAATTGGAATTAGTAAGTGGAAAAAAGAACAAACCAGCAAAATATAGGTTACTCTTGTTATTTTAATTCCATTTAAATATAACCCCAGAAACAAAGCTCAGACACACAAACAAGTAACCAAAACACACAGCAGAATTAAATACACATTAGCAAGAGGTGCAAAGTAATTATGAATTAAAAACATGCAAGATGTAATTCCAAGTAGGTGAACAGAGAAAGCTTTATGGAGGATGTGGAATTTGGATATACTGGAGAGATGTGATTGTTTCTTATGTTCTCGTGGTCTAGGTATTTAAACAATTGCACTTAATTGGCACCAAATAAAATGTTACAAGTAGCCATTTGGGAGTGTGGGAGATGTCACAATATGCCACCCCAAAATATGAAGGAATGTTGAGCTGAAGGCAATTAAGAAAAAACTGATGAAGAATAACTCTCTGCCATTCCTCTATTTACCTAAAAGCAAGATATAGATTTACAAAGACAAAAGGTACCTCCCACAGACACACAAGGGAGAAAAATGTTAAGCACTGAAGACAACGTTAGACTGTTACTGGCCTGGACATGATACCAGAGGAATTTATATTAAGAAGCTTTATTAACTAGCCTTTATCTGTCAGTTATTTGTCTTCCCATAATTTGCTACCACTAGAGACTCAAAGTCCTTTTCCTTTGTCTTGTCACTTCTCTAAAAATTTACTATTCTTTGTTGTAGATTCTATATAAGCTGGACTTCAAAGCAACCTCTTTGAGGACTACTCCTTCACTGGGTGACTCCCATATATGTGTGAAATAGTGCTAATAAACTTGTTTGTTTTTCTCCTTAATCTATCTTTTGTTGCAGGGCTCCATTCCAAATAAGAATTTATGAGAGATAAAGAAAAAAAAAGTTTTATTCCCCTACAGGAGGAAATCAAGTCAATTCAGAATAAAAATATGACTGGGAGAAATGGGGTTAATTTGGGAATGCTTCCTGACAAAGACTTCATGCACTGAAAAAATGTTCTGTCCTGAGAGGGCAACAGGAAGAACTGCTTCACAGGACAAAAAGCAATGAGTTGATTGTAACTGAAATGTAGGAAGCAAGATGAAAGGCTGCAGCTTGGTAGGGCCCCCTGAATGAAATTTGAATTTAACTCAGAAAACTGCTACTTGACCTCAATATTTTAGAACCTAAAAAGGTACTCATATATTTTAAACTTATCCTGGATTGTATTCATCTTTAAACCATCACAAACTCATTTCTGTCTGCATTTGTGTTCCCTGGATAAAGCTTTGATTCATAACACAGAATAAGAATTAGACCAAGTCATATTTAGAACATAGAGTTTTATACTTTCAAAGAGACTTATAATTTTAAATTTAGAAAATGTTCCTATGAGATGTTCATTTTTTAACCTACTTTTTTCATTTAAATTGGAGTTAAGCTATTTTTCCTCATTCAGGCATAAACCCTTTAAGCAAATTTATATACATTTGCAATGTACATGGGGGAATAATACAGACCTGTGTGTTTATAATTTTAAATAAGTTTACTAAATATTAATTTATAACATTCCCAATTTGAAGGAGATTTTAAAATATTAAATTATTTAATAGCTATTTATAGCAACTGATCATATTTAATTAAGATAAAGGTCAGCTTGAAGTATCTTTATTTTTCTGAAAGGTAGCCAAAACATTGGTGGGAACTTGAATTTCAGAACAATGTTTTTCACTTTTTGTAGTCCCTTTTGTATATATTTGAAATTCTAAATGTAAATAATTTTTCCAAGAATATTTTAGCTTTGTTTTATTTACTTTTGCTTTAGCAGCAATTTTCCATTTGATAGTTTCATAAAACCATACCTTCTATGTAGAATACAGGATCATAATATTTTAATCTTTAACTCTAAATAAAATGACTAGTAATTTCCTATCTACAGAAAAATTGGTTGATAATCACCAAAAGTTTGACAATTTTAAATTTGCACATTTACAGTAAACTTTTCTGCTAGGTCTGAATTTTTACTGAAAATCTATTTCCAAGCTATTTTTGCAACAGGAAATGTGTGCTACTGACACTTTGTCACTAGAGTAGTTTAAACTGAGATGGTGAAACAATACACGTGGTGTTACATCTTTTAGAATACTGCAAGTAAGCATGAAACCATTCTCAGCTTTGCAATAGGTTTCTGATAGTTTTCTGTTATCAGTAAAAGATGTGAGTAACAGAAACATTCATGAAAGATACAAGTACTTTAAGTCATATGTACCTCAAATAAGAGTGTCAAGAAGCAAAATATCTTGACTATTTAATGCCTTTTTGCTATTAACTGAAATACACACAGAGGTTTACTGCAGCAAAGGATACTCTTACCAGTTCTTCAGGAATATGTCTCTGCTTGCAGAGCTGTATGAGAGCACCCATCAACAGTCTTTACCAGCTCCACTACAAAGGCGGGTCAAGGAGCCCTCACTGAATTTCAAGTTCTGCTTACATTAAAGCTCTAATGGAATGACAATCTTAATAAGCATTTACTAAAAGCATGAGACTTATCTTCATGTATACTTGAAACTAGACATACTTCTGCTCTGAATTTCAGTCATTCCTCCCTTAAATGGAAAAAAGTACCCTGTCTTATCAGTGATTTAACAAAGATACATTTGGAGATAATGTCCAAGAGGGATAATAAAAGAAATTCACACAAGCGTGTTTTTTTTTTGTTTTTTTGTTTTTGGAAAAATTATTTTATTTAAGTTATTGCGTCATCCTATTCAGGAACTTGGTATGCTTTTCCATTTTTATTTATTTTTTTTCTATTTCAGCATATTATGGGCATTTTTAAAATTTATTGGCCCATCTTTCCCAAGCTGAGCCATAAGGAGAGGATGGCATCTGACATATATAAAATGGGCTAAGGTTCCTAATCCTTGTTAACCTCTTCTTAAATTTCATAGGAGGGCATAGGGAAATATAAACATCTAGCCAAACACAGAAAGTAACTTTTTTCAAAAAACTCTTGTCAATTAAGGGAGTTCTTAGATGGAAATGACCACATGAAATTTCCCCCCTTTGGCCTAGTTTTGAACTTTGCAATTGGGATTGTGAGCTTTGCTCAGTTTTGTGTTGTCACTTTTATTTAATCCCTTCACGAATCTTTCACCAAAAATGAACTCATTTTAAGATGAAATGGCGAATTAATGTAGTTACATAATCCAGCAAAGACATCTAATTTGAGAGTATGTCAATTAGAATGTGGCAGGCCCTCTGGCCCTTGGAATCAAAATATCAATCTGCTTTTGTATAATTTTTTGTTTCTTGTGTTTAGGTTTATTTGTCTTCACATGTCTTTCACTAAGAAGTTTCTATTTTTAACTTCCTTCATATCAGAGGTCAACATAAGCATTATAACGTTAAGCACTATAACGTTCATGATGGAAGATGAAAGGCAAAATGAAAGTTTAGTTCTGGAATTCCAAGCGTGGGACCCCAGGCACCCCTAGGTAGACTGTTTCCCCTGAGACCAGCAGGCAGATGGTTTCAGCAGTGCTGAAAAGAAGCCATGGAATTGATGCTATTTGGAGCCTTTCCAGAGGTGCGCCAAGTCATGGAGTTAGTGCCACTAAGATAAGCAAGAGTTCACAGTGGGAGTGAAGTTCTTTTCTATGTTACTTCAAAATAAGTGCTAAATTAGAAAGAGTGGGCACATCAGAATTGGTATTTCCAAAAATTGTTTTTTAAAGTTCACTGTATCAGCTTTTTCTGTGCTTAGTTCTGAGTGTGATCTGTGGTTGGTTTTCTGGTAGAAATAACCCTGTGCTTGTGTATTCTGCAGATTGATGTTTAGACTTTTGCCTTCTCAATGCAGAACCATGATTAAAGACGGCAAGAAGGGATCTCTCCTGTAGCCAGGATGAAGGCAGACATGTGTGCGTGTGTGCGTGCATGTGTGTGTGTGTGTGTGTATGTATAAGGGTTAGGGTCAGCAAAATCTACTGGGTGGGGTGGGCACAAGGCAATTGCTCTTCCCTATAGCATACTACTCTCATAGAGAGGGACCTTTATGCAAGAAAGAAGACTAATTGTTCCAGGTCCTCATTATCATCAGGAGAATTTAAGGAATGACAGTTTATTGCTATAATCCAATGTTATTATTTCTTTCCTATCCTTATTGATGCGAGAAAGATTTTCCTCAAAGGAGAAACTACTGAAAATGAGTGGTAAACAGCAACTCTTAAGAGCAGCCAGAGAGGAGGTCAGAGCAAGAAGGTGGACGAGAAACACCGCCAGAGTGTCTCTGAAAAGACAGCTTCTAGAAGATATTAGAAGAAAGAAGCAAACAGACGACCATACATCGGACGGGGGTTGGATGGAGGGGCACCGGAGACTACGGGAGACTCCACGGGAGGAGGTTGGAAAGGAGAATTGGGAGAAGAGACCTCCCGAGCCAGCGGCTTGGAGACCAGCGGCAAGTGTAGGTGGAGCGGTTAACTTCCCCTGCCTTGCATCTCGGACTGCTGGTGGGCTCCCCAGCGGTTGGAGAGACCTGTGGACACCAGTCCAGAGAAGGCCGCCGCCAGCGAGCGGTAAGCCTGTAGCGGATGCGGCACCAGGCTCCCAAGGCCCTTGGGGCACCTCCTTGTGCACAGTCCCAACCGCGCGGCAAGCGCCATATTACTGCACTCTCCCCTTCCCCACCCCTACCGTGGCTACCGAGAGAGACAATATAGCCACCAGCCGGAGGCATCTCCAGCGAATGGGACCTTCCCTTTTGGGGCCCTATAGCTGTCTGAGGGGTACTCAGATGGGGAGCTCCCTACCCGCCAGCCCTCCCAGGTGCTGCTGGCCTGGTCATTGCAGAAGAATGGGGCGGACCCTGAGGCTGAGAGACATTGAACCAGCTTGGGCTTCCCATGGGGGAATTAGGACTGGCACTCCTCTCCCTGGTGGGGTCAGGGATTGAACTCCAGGGCCCAGAGGTCAGACCTGCTGACCAAATCACATTTCCTGGGGAACAGAAGGAATATTGGGAAGGAGCCTACTAAGGTGTGTGTGCCTTCAGAGGCAGATCAGCGTGATTGAGGGCAACCCTGCTCCCACAGGGAGGCCATGGGCCCAGCCCAGGAAGCGACCCAGTGCAGGGAAACACCCGGGCTGCATCACAGCTAGGGGAGACCCGGGGGCCTGACATCTGGCCTGCTGGCAGAGGCCCAGAAGAAGCCGCGGAGTTGGGGAGGGTGGAAAGGAGCGAGGCCTGCTCAAGACTGCAGGTCTCAGACAGCCCCACCCCCACACGCAGGGTGTGGTCGAATCTCACCCACAAACACCACCTACAGGCTCAGAGACTAAACAGGGTGTGTCATTATCTGAACAAAAACCTAAAAGTAAGAAGCAACACCTAATCCAGATGGGAAGAAATCAGCAAAGGAACTCTGGAAATATGAAGACCCAAATGGAAAGCACACCACCAAGGAGGAAACTCAGCTCCTTAGAAATGGACAGCACCCAAAACCAGACCACTAAAATGACAGAAGAAGAATTTCGAGCATGGATTGTAAGAAAATTCAATGACTTGCAAGAACAACTGGATAACCACCACAAAGAAAATGCAAAAAGACTCCAGGACATGGAACAAAAATGCACTAAAGAAATTGAAACAATGAAGAAAACTCTAACCGAATTCCTGGAAATGAATTATCAATTCAGGGAACTACAAAACACAGTGGAAAGCCTCAAGAACAGGGTTGATAAAACAGAAGAAAGAATCTCAGAGATTGAATATAACACCTTTCAATTAAATAAATCAGTCACAGAGATAGAGCAGAGAAATGAGAGAAAAAAGCAAAGCTTACAAGAGATGTGGGATTATGTGAAAAAACCTAATGTGATGGTTATACGGTTACCCGAAGGGGAAGAAGAAAACACTCAATGGTTGGATAAACTATTTGAAGATATAATAGAGGAAAATTTCCCAGGCCTTGGTAAAAATCTTGATATTCAAGTTCAAGAAGCTCAAAGGACCCCTGGGAGATTCAATGCAAACAGGAAGACAACAAGACATGCAGTCATCAGACTGACCAAAATATCAACTTAAGAGGCTCTTCTAGGAGCTGTAAGATGAAAGAAGCAAGTAACATACAAAGGAAAGCCAATCCGAATAACGCCAGACTTCTCTACTTAAACTTGACAAGCAAGAAGAGACTAGGGCCCCATTCTCACTCTTCTGAAAAAGAATAATGCTCAACCTAGAAGCTTATTCCTGGCAAAACTAAGTTTTGTCTATGAAGGAGAAATCAAGACATTCTCAGATAAGCAAAGACTGAGGGAATTCGCCAAGACAAGACTAGCCCTATCAAGAAGTACTCAAAACAGTGTTACCCATGGATCAGCACAATAAACGCTCATGAATGTAAATCTACTCAAAAGCTAAAGATCAAGACCCAGATACCACAATGGCTCAAAAGAGAAAACAAAGCAACAAAGTTCAATCTAACATTATGAACAGAAATCTTCCCCACCTATGAGTTCTCTCAATAAATTTGAATGGCTTAAACTCCCCACTCAAGAGACATAGGCTGGCCGAATGGATAAAAAAATACAAGCCAAGTATCTACTGCCTTGAGGAAACACATCTAAACTGCAAGGATGCAGTTAGACTAAAGGGAAATGGGTGGAGAAGAATATTTCAAGCAAATGGAAGCCAAAAGAAAGCTGGAGTGGCAGTACTGATTACAGATAACTTAGTTTTAAATCAACAAAAGTAATAAAAGACAAATAGGGTCACTATATAATGGTGAAGGGTACAGTTCAACAAGAAGACATAACAATTCTAAATATATATGCACCCAACCTAGGTGCACCCAGATTCATAAAGCAAACTCTACTTGATCTAAACAAATGGATAAACAACAACACCATAATAGTCGGAGACTTTAACAGCCCACTGACAGCACAGGGCAGAACCGCCAAACACAAAACCAACAAAGAAATAATGGAATTAAACAGAACTCTAGAACAAATGGGCCTGGCTGACATTTACAGGACATTCTAC
>VBSM01003018.1:10040802-10079971 GCA_008086735.1 Cheirogaleus medius
AAAAAAAAAGCCACTTCTCAAATTCAGACTCTATTCCTCTGCTGGCATATTGTATAGCCCCCTAAATGGCCTTTCTACTTCCAATATCTCTGCTTTCATTTTTCACATTGTTATTCAATATACCTTCTAAACATGTAGATCTGATCAACCTTCTGTTCTATTTCTAATTTAAAATGCTCTGTGGTATACATATTCTGGTGCAAAACCTCATACAATATAACCTCAATGTATCTTTTCAGCTTTATTTTCCTTCTAATAATATTGACATTTGCCATACATGGGGGGAAAGGCCTCAATTCTTCCAATTTGGGCCTTAGCTCCAGACTTTATCACATCCAGGAATTCTATACTTGCATTCCCATTCCCATGCTCTGAATTTATGGTCCTATTTACCTTAGAAGACACAATTCATATGTTTCTTCCTCCATAAAATCTTCTCATATCTCCAAATAGTACATAATTTCTCATTACCTTTCACATAAAACTTTCACAAATGTGCAAAAGAACCTTTTTATTAATTTTTTAAAAAATCATTTAATGAGTCTCTTGAGTTACTACTATGTGTGAAGCACAAGGGTTGTCCCGGTGACCAATAGAGACCAACTCCCTACTTTTAGGAGGCTGGCATTCTATCAGTGAAATAAATAAAAAAGGCCCCAGTTAAGAATATACTATCATGTTACAAAGTTCTATGACTTCAGATCAGCTCATCAGGAAGGACCTCCCTAAGGAAATGACATTTGAGTTGAGGCCTAAATGATGGGCAGAAGCTGACCATGTGAAGTTAGTAATAGAAAGCATTCCAGATACAGTCAACAGCAAGTAAAATTCCCTGAAGGGCAGAAAAAGTATTCAAGGGAAAGAAAAGAACTGCATTTCTGAAGTGCATTGAGCTGCTATTTAGATACTTACTAAGCATTTACTATGTGCAAGGTGCTCAACAAAACAGAGATGCTCCTTGTTCTTAAGTGGAGTCAGTATAATGGACCAAACTTATACTGACCTAACAATAACACAAATGCATACTGAAACTGTGTTAAGCTATATGAAGGAAATGTAAAGGAAGAGAATCTGATGTGCTTTTGAAGTAGCAAAATGGAGATTTCCAGGCAATTGTCATATCTGTAGAGGTCAGAGAAGAGGTTTGGGCTGAAGATATTAATTAGACCTCAACACATAGTTGAGTAATTAAAGTCTTGGCTAAAAAAGGGGCTCAAGATGAAGACCTGTGGAAACCCAACATTAAGAATCAGTTGAATGAAGATCAACTCACCAAACAGCCCAAAAAGGAGAGGCCAGAGAGATAGGAGGAAAACCAGAGTACCAGAAGCTGAGATGTAAGAGCTTTAACAAGGAGGGAATTAAGACTTTGGTCAATACTGTTGAGAGATCTGAAAAGTATCTACTAGATTGTGCAACAAGGAAGTCATTTGTAAAGCTGAGAGAAATCAGTGTTGGTGGAGTGGTGGGGACAGAAGAGAAACTAGAAAGTGTTAAGGAGAAATGAGCGGGAATGAAGACATGATTTATAGACACTTATTTTCAGGAACTTGGCTATAAGCAGTGATAGAGAATTAGCTACTAGAATAGCCTTAATTAAAGTGATCTCAGCATCATTTGCGTATTACCAAATGGTGTAAACTTCTTCATTGATTTAAAACTCTTTTTTCCTTCTCTTAATTATGTGTTATTTGATCGCCACCATTATTTTCATTTTCAACCACTGTAAAAGAAGTGAGCTAGACATAAGTAACTATTCAAAGGTCACACAGCTTAGAAATAGGAGAACTGAGTCCAGAAGCTATGCTTTCTGATTGCAAGTTGAATGTACTACTAGAGGCTACCACCAGTCTAAACCCATATTCTAAATCTCTCCTTAAAATAAAAAGAGTTGGATTCTCCTGAAGGAAATTGCTCACCAACCTGTCAATGATGGCTTTAGGGGTGATTTTCATATTCTGCAGTGATTTTGAATGAGATCCTATAGGCCGACATGTAAAGTCAATTACCTAAAGATGACAGCTTTCAATCACAGATCCTTACCAATAGCTCTACACCTAGGGCTTTCATTATCATCAGTTACATAGAAACAAATAATTTTTGGAGATGCAAATAATTATGTTTTCCTCAGGAATTGGCTTTGAAACACACACATATTTGCATAACAAATATTCAGTTTTTAAAAATTATAACAATAGTAAGTTATCCATAATCACATTTGTAATTGTTTCTGGTGCTCTAAACCCACTATAGAGAAACATCTGTGAGTCATTATAAACTTATAGCACGAAAGAGTTAGAATAGACTACAGATGTGTTGGTACCCAACATTGTCATGGTTCTATGATAGAAAGCACAATACTGTAAAATACTTTAAAGAGAAGAAAAGACTATTGTGCATTGTTCCTTTATGTAAAAAATATCTGGAAGTTTTCTTTCTTTTTCCCAGTTCTAGGATAGATATTATATGAGTATAATGGAATACACATCATTGTCTATCGCCCTACTATTTTGCTAATTTGAGGGAATTCTCCCAAGTAATTAATTTCATAATATTTACCTGCAAACATTCCAATATCCAGTATTTTAAAGGAATTATGAGTAAAAACCCTTTAGTCACAAAGTTGCATTAAAATGTTAAACAGAAAGCATTACCTGACACAAGTTAAACTTTGGATAGCTTGTATGTAGACACCAAGATGTAAAAGGGTAATCTTAGTCTAAGAAACCCATTTAACTTAGTCACTGTCTTTATCAATTTATTCCTTATTCATGTGTGGGGATAAAGCCACTTCCTTAGACTTTCAAACTACATTGATTACCCTTTGGCTGCTTTGTTCACATTCTGAATATTAACTGGACTTCACTACATGTGCCAAGCCTTGGCCTTGGTCAGGCATGTTCTCTCTCAGCTCCACTTTAGTATGTCCATCATCCAGCCTTCTCCATAGCCACCAGTATCACCAGAACAGTACCTGTTTATGGCTGGTCAAGTGGAAGGGTATACATCAACTCTTCTGAATTCTGAAAAAAAAATAGGTTCTGAATATTAAAGAGAAAAATCCGTTGGAAAAGGTCAGTGTTAATCGTACTCATATTCATTGTGCTGAATAAGGCACAAGGCAAAGAGCACAGGTGCTCCTTCTTCATTGTCATTTATAGATTTATAGTTTAAGATACATAGTATCTATCTGTGTATCTTATATGTAAATATACATATATGTATATATAATATGTGTACACACTCAGGAGAGTATACTAGAGAATAAGAGAGTAAAACCTGACACATGTCAAGAGGAAGAGCAAAGGAACAATATGGTTTGAAGTACAAATGGAAACAAAGAGTGAGTAGAGAGATTAATCAGAAAGGAGAAAGGATACTGCTCTATAAATAAAATGCATATTTTACTCTTCTTTTAATCAATAGTCTTTATGTCTTTAAAACAGTTTTAAATTTAGAGAAAAACTGCACAGATAGTACAGAGAATGCCCATATACCCCCACTTCCCCCTCCCTACCCCTGGTTTCTCCTATTATTAACATGTTCCATTTGTGTGGTATATTTGTTAGAATTAATTTACTGTGATAATTGATACATTATTACTAACAGAAGTCCAAGTATGGATTTACATTAGGGTTCTCTCTTTGTGTTGTACAGTTCTATGGGTTTTGACAAAAGCATTATGTCATGTATCCAACATTACAGTATGAGATGGAATAGTTTCACCACCATAAATTCCCTTGTGCTTCACCTATTCATCTCCATTTTACTCTCTTTTAAACCTATCATTAATATATTAATTATGCTATCAAGTTCAAATTAAATCAAGTGTTTTAAATCAATTGAATTTGTTAATGCAAAGCAGAATTATAACATGTAGATATCTTTCTATTTTTATTTTAACATATTTAAAAAGCTGTCAAAATAAGTTTTCAGTATATAAATAATGTTTTTAAGAGCATGAGGTCATGGATATTTTAACTATTTTGATTGTGATAATGATTCCACAAAGCATATGTACATCAAAACATCAAGATGTACATCTGAAATATAGTCAAGTATATCCATAGTTTTATTATTATTCAGTTTATTGTGCTTCACAGATAATTCATTTTATACAAATTGAAGGTTTATGACAACCCTGGTTCAAGCAAGTCTACCAGTACTACTTTTCCAACACTTCATGTCTCTCTGTCACATTTTGGTAATTTTCAAATATTTCAAACTTTCTCATTATTATTGTATCTGTTAGGGTGATCTGCTGTGATCAGTGATCTTTGATGTTACTATTGTAATTGCTTTGGGGCATCATGAACAGCTACATAATATGGCAAATATCCATAAATGTTGTATATTCTAGCTTCCCCACCAACCAGCTATTCTCCATCTCCTTTGGCCTCCCTATTCCCTGAGACACAATAATATTGAAATTAGGCAAATTAATAACCCTACAGTGGTGTTCAAGTGAAAGGAATGGTTGCATATCTCTCATTTTAGATCAAAAGCTAGAAATGATTAAGCTTAGTGAGGAAGGCATTTGGAAACCTGAGTTAAGCCAAAAGCTAGGTCTCTTGCACCAAACAGTTAGTCAAGTTCTGAATGCAAAGGAAAAGTTATTGAAGGAAATTAAGAGTGCTACTTCAGTGAATACACGAATGATGAGAAAGTGAAACTACCTTTTTGGTGATTTGGAGAAAGTTTTAGTGGTCTGGATAGAAAATCAAAAACCAGTCACAATATTCCTTTAAGCCAAAGCCTAATCCAAAGCAAGGCCTTAACTCTCTTCAATTCTATGAAGACTGAGAGAAGTGAAAAATCTGCAGAAAAAAAATTTGAAGCTAGCAGAGGTTTGTTCATGAGGCTGAAGGAAAGAAGCCATCTCCATAACATAAAAATACAAGATGAAGCAGAAAGTACTGATGTAGAAACTGCAGGAAATTATACAGATCCTGTGAAGATAATTGAATAAGGTGGCTACACTACACAACAGATTCTCAATGTACATGAAACGGCCTTCTATTGGAAAAATATGCCATCTAAGACTTTCATAGCTGGAGAGAAGTCAATGCCTAGCTTCAAAGCTTCAAAACACAGGCTGACCCACTTGGTAAGGGCTAATGCAGCCAGTAATTTTGAGTTGAAGCCATTGTTTATTTACCATTCTGAAAATTCTAGGGTCCTTAAGAATTATGCTAAATCTACTCTGCCTCTGCTCTCTAAATGGAACAACAAAGTCTGGATGACAGCATATCTGTTTACAGCATGGTTTACTAAATATTTTAAGCCCATCGATGAGGCCTGATGCTCAGGGGAAAAAAAGATTCATTTCAAAATATCCCTGCTTATTGGCAATGCACCTAATCATCCAGGAACTCTGATGGAGATCCACATGGAATCCTGTTTTCATGCCGGTTAATTCAATATCTGTACTGCAGCCCATGGATCAAGAAGTAATTTAGATTTTCAAGTCTGATTATTTAAGAAATACATTTTGCAAAACTATAGCTGCCATAGATAGTGATTCCTTCCATGGATCTGAGCAACGTAAATTGAAAGCGTTGTGAAAAGGAGTCACCATTCTCAATGTCATTAAGAACATTCATGATTCATGGGTGGATAAAAATATCAACATTAACAGGCATGGGGAAGAAGTTGATTCCAACCCCCATAGATGACCGGAGTGATTCAAGACTTCATTAGAGAAAGCAACTGCAGGTAGTAAAAATAGCAAGAGAACCAGAATTAGAAGTGAAGCCTGAAGATGTGACTGAATTGGTACAATCTCGTGATAAAAGTTCAACAGATGAGAAATTGCTTCTTATGGATGAAGCTTGGTGAAGATGTTGTGAATATTGTTGAAATAACAACAAAAGATTTAGAAGATTATATAAACTTAATTAATAAAGCATTGGTATAATTTGAGAGAACTGACTCCAACTTTGAAAGAAGTTCTGTGGTGTGGAAAATGCTGTTAAACAGCATGGCATACTAAAGAGAATTATTTTTTTTGAAAGTAAGAGTCAATGGATATAGCAAACTTTATTATTGTCTTATTTTCATAAATTGTCACAGACCCCCTAATCTTCAGCAATTGTGACCTTGATCAGTCAGCAGCCATCAACACTGAGGCAACACTCTCCACCAGAAAAAGATTATAACTCACTGAAGGCTTTGATGATGGTTAGCACTTCTTAGCAATGAAGTATTTTTAAATAAAAGTATGTACATTGATTTGTTTATGTCAATAGTAGGTATAATACTATTGAACACTTAATAGACTACAGTATAGTGTACAAATATCTTTTATATGCACTGGAAACAAAAATATTCATGTGACTCACTTTATTGCCATATTTGCTTTATTGCAGTGGTCTGCAAATGAACCAACAATATATTCGATATATGTCTGCACAATTTTTATTTTTCAATCATATTTCAACAAAGCTAGAAAAGAAGAGTACAAAGAAGGCACACAAAAATGAGATGAAATTTGAATTAATCAATAGAGATATATAAAGCAAATTTGTTTTTCTGAGGGCTATGCCCAACAACCCTTAGAAACATATTTTGCAGAATATTCTCTGCAGATTCTCTCTAAGGTCTCTCTATGATATTTTTGTTTTATTTTCAAAAGCTATTAGCCCACTAGAATTCATTAAGTTAGAATTATCACTGCTGTAAATCATTAACATACACCATAAATGTGTAATAAATTTTAAATTATAGTGTTTACAAACTGTCATTATTTTGAGAGAATGACTTAGACTCATTTTAATTGTGGATTTCTTAAGCAAGTGTTCAAGCTACATTCTCGATCTTTTCCAAGTTAAATGTTCATAGCAATGTGTCTAACTGAAATTCTAAGAAAAGTATTAAATTTATATCACCAAACTTTGTGTTGCATTAGGCATAACTCAAATTCAGAGTAGCATATTTTCCATCTTTAATAAGACTGGGAATCTTTGATTTATGTGAAACATGAAGCATAAATAGCAATTTATTAGCAGCTTCTGATAAAAACTTAGACACATTTAATTCTTTTTAATGGAAACATTATGTTTGCAGTAACTATTAGAATTTCTTAAGTGGTTGAATCATGGTTAATCCAATAAGTGCACTCATACACATGCTGTGCATGAAAAAATTTGGAGTCAAGAAGAATAAAATGACTCTGAGAATCATCTTTCTAACTTACCTGCAAGTGTTGCCAAATGCATTCTGACAATTGTAATGTTTTCAATTTGACCAGATATACAGGCAGTTCAATTTAAACTGTTCCATTTTACCAATTGACCATTTTGTACTGAATGCAATTCTTATGAGAAGAGGGACAAGAAGTATGCAATAACAATATACAGTTTAAAAGATATGACTTGTTTATATTTTAATTTTTAAATGACAGTAATAGATAAACATAAAATCATTAATGCCTTAGGAGAGGTAAGTTTTACATATCTCTTATAGTTTCAAAATGTTTACCCCTTGTGTTCATAAATGAAGCATAAGAATAAGAATTATCATTCATATAAATGAGATATATTTTTTAATCCACAGTCAATAACATGTTAAGTTTTTTTAGGTATACAAAATACCCTTAAAGTTTTAAGGGGAGAAGAATTTCTTGGTCAATTATGATTTTTAATTTCTTCCTTTTTCCAGCCTGTCAATGTTTAAGGAAGAACTAACCACTGTATTGGCAAAGCTAGGAAGTACATCTTTTCATTTTTGGACTTCGTCCTAGTGCCAGTTTTTTTTTTTCTTTCTTCTTTCCTATATAAATAATGTCACTGATGTCAGGAAAAAAAATACAAGGTTTTCCATCATATGCACTTCATGCTTGATCATTCTTCCTTTTCTCTTGTTCTCCCCTCCCATCCCCTCCTCCTCCTCCTCTATCTCCTCCTCCTCTCCTTCTTTTCCTTCTTCTATTCCTATCTATCTTTCTGACACACACACCACACACACACACATACACTTTCTTTGTGGCCACCCTGAAGAATTAGATGTCAGACATTTTCAAAATTATTCACAGATCTTTGACTAGGGCAATATGCAATAGGGTCTTTACTGAAAAATGTAATCTATGTCTCCATATTTCAGAACAAATTTATAGGTTCAACTTCTACTCAGGTGGAAAAGTGATTCAGTGTTCCTTTTGTATGTGCTCAAATATCCCATATCATGTACTATATTACTTTGGCTTCAAGTGCTTCCATATAAACATCTCTGCTATGTTTCACTTATGTTAGAAACATATATGTATATTAGTTTTACATTTCAGTGGATTTTTTGAATTTATATTCATTAATTAATTCATTAATCCAAATACTTGACTATCTTCTTTTTGCCAGGTACTCTGCAAAGCAGTAGCGGTACACATATAAATGAGACCTTCTTGGACCTTCCCTCAAGGAGATAACAATCTAATGAAGAAGAAAGACCCATAATGTGATACTCAAACAATCACCACTGCATGTTCCCTCAGTATTTGTTGTGACCTTGAGAATCATAAATATAATGTCTTGAGTGAAGAGACCAGTCTGATTTTCAGGTAAATGGACTGTTCTATTGGATGAATAACATAGGTTAGTACCAATGGAGAAGTTACAATGATATCCAAAGTCACTTTGATGTATTTTATAACATTTTACTTCTAAACCAATTTTACAACAATTTTAATGACAACTCATATCCTGTGATAAGCAGCTGTAACACTAAAAAATGACTTAGTGTTCCTTTTTTGTGTGCTGAAATAGCAAATACTATGTTTAAGTATCAGAGGTATTACAGGAGTCTTGCCAGGTTTAGAAATATTTTGGCAGTAAACTCCAGTGCCTATAAGAAATATGTGGATTTTTTTTTCAATTTTATAGGAGCAAAGAAGACAGAAAAAATTCACACTACCTAGAAGAGTCTGGTAAGTTCACAGCAGAAGCAACGTTTTATTAACCAATTCAACAAATATTTATTGCATACCTACTATGAATAAAGCAAAGAGAGAGGTAGTTTTACAAATATGTCTTACAGAGGAATTGAAAACAGAGGGATGAATAGAAAAAAAAATAACAATATTGTAATATCTAACATAATCACATCAATAAATATATTAAATTTTAATGGAATACATCCATTACATTTAATTACCTGAATTAAAAAAACATTGTCACAATCATTAAAATAACATGAAACAACTATAAGTTGTCTATAGGAGACATACTTTAAATTAAAAGACACAGGGAGGTTGCAAAAAAATGTATGTAAATACATTTGCCGTACAGACAGTAACCCTGGGAAAGCTGTAATTGGCTATGTTAGTATTGGATAGATTTCAAGGCAAAAAAATATTACCAGGATAAAAGGATGAAATGAAACATAATGACATCCAACTTAACTAAGATATGATTCTTGCATATACCCAGGACCAGTATTTCCCAAAGCATATTTTGAGAAACACTAGCTCAATGAGAAAATCAAGAAAGAAAGGTCTTCTTGGTCAAGATTGGGATATACTTTCTTTAATCTACCTCACTCCTTCTTGGACATTTGAGATAACAATTAGACAGCAAGTGGATTATAGACTCTCAGGTATTCTGTAGACAAGAATATCAGTTGCCTCTGTTTAAATGGCTTTTTCTCAAACCCATTTAATCATGGAGAATTTTTTTTAGTTTGTTTATTTTTCACATAACACTAATAATATCCTCTAGAATACAATATTTTGAGAAAATTAAGTTTCTTGAGAGAGCTTTCTCTAGAGCACTCAGCAAAGTGTATGAAATACTATGAATATTTAGTCAACGTTTGGTGAACAAATGTATTGATAGACACAGAGATAGAGATAGTATTTTATATACTTTTTGTTACACTTGCCTCAAAAGATTAAAATGCCCCAGGAGTGTCCTTATGTTTCTACAATGTATACAACTAACTAACAAGATTAATGACAAAGAGCATTGCTATGTTAAATCTCCCTCCCATGCTGAGGGATGATGGTCATTCTTTCCTACAAGGCCAGATAAGACTTGTAATTAAGGTGACATATCCCCCCAAAATTAGTCAAATTATGTTGTAAACTGAGGAGACTGAAAAAGTCAAAGCCAATTTTACTGCTTGCTGTGATAATTTGGGCCAGAAGTATACTACTAAATATGAGTCTGGGTGAAAGTGTCAAATGCTAAGCAAGAGAATTGTTACCAAATGGATCAGAAGAGCAAATGTTGCAAAAAAACAAAAAACAAAACGAAACAAAAAAAAACATAGAGTCCCGTGAAATTGAAAAGTCAGAAAAGAGAGCAAGAGATAAATATTGAACAGGGGTATGAGAGTAGAACTGAACAATTCAAGAAGCACAGGGTCAAAGCCTGTTTATGTCTGAATTCCTTTGCATACATATGGCCCCGCACAAAATGAGAAATTTAAATGCACCAAGGTGAGATGTGGGATAAATATAAGGCTGCTTACACTGTAATACACTAGATTATAATCATATATCTTGAAGAAAGTTTTCGTCAACGTAGAATGCATGCAACCTCAGTTCACAAACTTATATACATACTGGAGAAAATTGGCGGCATGGGATCAAATAACACGAAAGTTCCTCTAGATTATGCCTAACAGGAACAGAGAGACTTGTGGATTTTAAAAATTGTCTTTTTAAGATGGCAGACAAACTACAATAAAAAAATAAATCTCTGTTTAGGAATTATGGACCAAAAGTAATACTTAACAAGCTTGTCTTTCCTGGTCACAGTAAAGATGATTAATAAGAGGTTGAGAACATCAATAATTAAATTACTGTCAGTGATATAAAGAAAATATCATCATTACAAAATGTAACAAGGGCAAAGGATAGCACTGGGTTTCTGGGGAGAGAGAGAGAGAGAGAGAGAGAGAGAAAACATCTAAATTCAATTAGGTCCAGGCTTTGGAAAGAAGAATGCAGGGATAGATCCCTTCAAGTTGCTGTGTGAGGCAGGAATACGATTTTTAGGCAATGGGAGTAAAGCTCTTATCACTTTTTGCTGTATATCAAAGATAAACAACTTACTGTTGGAAGTTTGTCAGAGCCTCAGAGCATGAGCAGGGTTGAGGGGCTTTTCCATTTGTATTCCGTTTACTAACCCTGAAGACAGTTATGAATCAAGCTACTATAGATAGAGATGCATTCAGACATTTGTTTTTTAACTTTCTTATCCTTTCTCCTTTAGGAAAAATATTTATAAGTATTTGTTGAGTGCCTGTTATGTGACTGAGACTATTTTGGAGTAGACCTAATACATTACTTCATAAAAAATTCCCATTTTTTGGAAGATCCATATACAATGATTGTTTCCCTTCAAGAGAAAGGGCAGAGAAATCTCCTTGAACAAGAGAGCTCACAATAATGCTCATTGGAGGCTTCATCAAAAACCATCCAAGGTAAATACTCATGAAGACATGGAGTTCTACATAATGTGAGTATTAACCTTTGTTTGTTATTATTGTCTTCAGAGCAAGGCAATTCAGGTATTACAAAATCTTTAGAGTTAGCCAATTAGAAGTCAATGTTTACAATAACAACAAAATCAATATGCAGCCATTATGCTTTGTTTTACTTATTTGCTGAGGTAATAAAATTTGTTTGTTAACAGCTAAACATTAACTAATATATTTAAGGAAAGTGTTAGAAAAGACCAATAGTGAAGTTTAAGAGGATACTGTTTATATGAAGTTTATAACTATATAAAACAATATGATATATTGATTAGAAATTCATCAATATGTAATAAAAGTATAAAAAATAACAAGAGAAAAATAAACAGCAAAATTAATAGTCATTTCTGTAGGGGTGGAGGTAATTTAGCATAATTAGCTTTTTTGCCAATAATTGCAAGGAATTTAACATAATTGGATTTTCCCCCCTAAACTTGTTTTGGATATATAGGTATTTGTTGTATTTATAGCATATTCCATTAAATGTTCCATTATAATATTTTCAAATACACATAGAAATAGTCATTCTAGTAAAATTGACTCTTATATGCTTATCTTGTATATTCAACAATTATTAAAATGATACTGTATTTTGATTCATCTTTCTTTGTTCTTTTTCTTCTTAAAATATATTTTAAAGAAAATCAATATGTACTTTTAAGAAACATAACAATGTCATAAGCACTATTAACCAAAATAATAGTTACTCCTTAGTATCATGTACACCAAAAGTCTATAAAAAATCCTTCCCCTAATTGTCTCAAAAATTTATTTTTCATAATTGATTTGCTCAAATCAAGATAAAAATGAGGTCCACACTTAATATTTAGTTGTTTGATCTTTAGTCTCTTTTAATCTAAGGTGTTCTTCCCTCTCATTTATCTTTTCATTCTATTGACTTGTTGCAGCAACTGGGTCAGTTCCTAGAGGCTGTTTGTGCCTTCTTTTTGGTATGTCTTGAATATTTCATACATTTTAAAATATTTAAGATGCTATTGTGGGCCGGGCGCGGTGGCTCACGCCTGTAATCCTAGCACTCTGGGAGGCCGAGGCGGGTGGATAGCTCAAGGTCAGGAGTTCAAAACCAGCCTGACCAAGAGCGAGACCCCGTCTCTAAAAAAAAAAAAAAAAAGATGCTATTGTGTTGAAAAGGTTAAGTATGCCATGCACACAGTTGTTGGCCTTTTGAGGCATGATAAGATGATAGAAATAGTGAAAAATCAATTTTCTGGCACTATGCACTTTGTGTGTTACAGAAGTTGTGCCTGGATTTTCTTTGTCCAAAAAAAGCACTGTGTGATGAGTAGGCATATGTGTGAACATTCGTAAATGGGAGATGCCTTACTTAGAAGCACCAAATAGTTGGAATTTGGAAGAAATGGCAATTTGTGAATAGCAGAACCTCCACCTATTTTTTTTCCAATGATAAATAATCTTTTGATATTGACATAAAGATAAAATTTATTTTATTTAAATTTAGCAAATATTACTTAACACCTAATATATGCAAGTCATTGTTATATACTGTGCATTATTATGTACTGTACTTCATTGGATACCAAAAGGAAGATTATTATTAATAATAACAATAGCTGATATTTATATAAATTATTATTTAATTTAATCTAACTGTCCCAACAACTCTATGAGGTACCATTGCATTTCCTATTACACAAATGATGCTCAGAGACACTAAGCAACTTGTCTAGGGTCTCATAGATACTAAACTGTTGAAAACTAATTATAGCTGAAATCCCTTTTGTTTGAATTTGATCTGATTTCAAAACAGAGACTTTTAAGCACTATTCTATATACTGGCTCAAATATAACTGTAACTCACATGTGGACCACAACAGCGAGGACATCCTGCTTCACAGTAATCTGCTTAATTTGACCTAAATTTCAGTTTAATGTCTGGTGCTAGTCAAAAGCCCATTCCCTCATTCTTTGTGATTTCAAGTGGATTATTTCCACACACCTCCCCTCCTCTTCATTTTGCTCACTAAACCCTGAACACTGAATTCATTTCTTTCATTAGTTTCCCTATAAAAAATATGCCAACATCCAGCATATTTTTGTTTGTTTTCCTGAAGAGATGAGGGTGCACTCTCAAAGAGTATTTCTTGGTGGTGGAGCCTGGACCCTCCTACCTGTCTCCCAACTCCATCCTTGCATTCTATTTATATCCAGGTCTTTGGATATCTGGGCTTCTGCCATAAAGTATGATGAACCCCACCCCCCCGATTAGTACAAATACTATCCTGAGAAGAATTATCCTGGCAGCTGTTAGAATAAATATATTTTCCTACTATATGAGAAGCCTTTCCAAGGTTCCTAATCTGTGGGAGAAACATATACTTTTCTAAGTGAATACATCGCACAGCAGACAATATTAGAACAGGGAAGCTTAGAACTCTTCGAAGTTTCCTCACAGACCATCACAACAGCTTTGGCAGGATTTCTAATTTTCCTACTTATAAGGAAACCAAGTAAAAAGAGGAGAGCTTAACCACTCTACAGAAGTTCTTCATTCACCTGTCTCAATTGGACCTCCTGAGACTGACTTCTGGTTCATGTCCATTGGCAGCAGTAAATTAATACCATTTCTTACTCTTTTGACTGGGACCAGTGAAATTTCTGCTTTAAGAGAGTTAGAAGTAGTATTATCATGTAAATACTATTAGCTAACAGCACCTCTCATTAACCTCCCAACTGGATTAACCTCCCGACTAGGATTGGTATATATCTCAGGTACTACATTACTTTCCCCAATTTATCTATATTTCCTTGAAAAAGTTGGTGCAAACATAGCACTGTGTGTGTGTGTGTGTGTGTGTGTGAGGTAAATTTAGAAAATGTCAAAATAGAAAATAAAATTCTCAAGGAAAGCTTTATAGAATTTACTAGGCTTTTTCAAAGAAATCAATATCATACCTCAATCATAGGCAAAAGAAGGTGCTATCATTTTTATCTTAAATTGCTTGTAAACAAAGAACTTTCAAGCCTTAGTACAATACAGTACTAATATTTTTTCTTTATCAATTTTATTGAGGTATAATTTATATAAAATAGAGTACACCCATTTTAGGTGTACACTGTGATGGCATTTGTCAAATATACCTGTTTTATCATCATCACAATCAAGACATCGAACATTTCTATCAGGCTCAAAAGTTTCCTCCTGAGCCTTGTGGTCAATCCCATCTCTTGACCCATGGCCCAGCCAACCAGTGATCTATCTATTGCTATAGATTAATTTTGCCTTTTCAAATTTCATAAAAATAGAGTCATGCAGTATGTCATATTCTTTGACTAACTTTCTGAACTCAGCATAATGATTTTGAGATTAATTCATATTGTTGTGTGTATCAGGGGTTCATTTCTATTACTGTATTCCATTGTTTTCATATATCACAATTTGTGTTTATATTCACCTGTTGGCGATACTTCGGTTGTTTCCAGTCATTAACTATGATGAATAAATCTGACATGAACATTTATGTACAGAGTTCAGTATAGACATAAGCTTCCTGTCTCTTGGATAAATGCTTAGGAGTAAAATTGATGGTTTGTGGGGAAGTATGTGTAGCCTTTTAAGAAAATGACAGCCTTTTAGAGTGGTTATTCCATTTTATGCTCCCACCAAAAATGTATGAAAATTCTCGTCATTCTGAACCTTCTTCAATATTTAGTGCAGTTATTGTTTTTAATTTTAACCATTCTAGGGAGTGTGTAGTGGTATCTCATGGTGGTTTTAATTGCATTTTTCCAATGACAAATGATGTTGACCATCTTTTTATATGCTTACTGGACATTCACATATCTTCTTTTATCAAGTGTCTGCTTAAATACAAATGTATCTATTTTATCTGGATCCTTGCCTGCCTATTATTGAGTTGTGTTAGTTATATATTACATATATCAGTATCTAAATATTAGATACTGATATAAATATTTTGCTTTTATTTCATGTTAAATAAAATATGAAAAAAATGTACTCTAAGGTAGAATTTTATAATTTTAGATTTTATGCTTAAGCATATAATCCATTTCAAGTTAAGTTTTGTATATATTGTGTATATTTTGGTAAGAGTCATGGTACTTTTTTCAAGTGGATATCAAGTTGTTTCAGCATCATTTATTGAAAAGACTAACATTTCCAATTTCCCATTGGCACCTTAGTTTAAAATCAATTGAATATATATGCATGGGATTATTTCTAAACTTTCTATTCTGTTCCTATAAATTACTTATCTATTTTTATGCCAATAATAAACCAGCTTGATGACTATATCTTAATAGCAATTCTTGAAATTGGGCACAGTAATCCTATAATTTTGTCTTCCATTTAAATTATTGTTTGGACTATTCTGGGTCCCTTAAATTTTCATATTTATTTAAGAATGAGCTTGTGCATTTCTACAAAATTATTCTTTTCTGGATATTGTAAAATATATGCAAAGTAATCAACAAGCCTACAGCCTCTTCTAGAAAGCCAAAGGCTGCTGAGCAATATTCTAATTTAGCATAGATTAAATACATCTTAAGTGTTTCTAAGTATTTTGCAAGCATTTGTAATGATAAATGGGAGATTGGGTATGATTTTTAAACAGAAAGTGTTATGTGGGATTGTGTGCATATGTGTACATACTGTATATGAATGTGTATATATACATATAAGGGAGGGTGGGGTAGAGAGAGACAATATTTATTATTTAAAAGAGTATATTTGAATATATTGCTAATAGTCCAGTGATAGCAGAATTTGCACCAGTTAACAAAAGGCCCATATAAAATCCACTGAAATGTTGGACGTTTGAGATTAGTAACACTTGACAGTGAAGGAAACTGTTATGCCTTTGGGTCAAATTTGTATTTCTATGTGTAACATTGAGTTAAAGTTTTCTGCGCTTCATCATTCAAGAAAAAAATCACCTTAAATTGCTTATGAATTATTCATGAAGGAACAGTAAAATAAAAATAAATCCTATCATATTAACTTAATATATTGTTTTACATATTCTGATTTTGTTAAATTTTCTTTATGTGTATATCACTAGTATGTCTCAGCGTTTTGGTTAAAGCATCCATGGTCACATGTCTTTATTCTTTTCTACAGGCCCCACTAGTGACAAATCAGTCAAGAAAAGTCCAATTTATATCTTTTATGGTTCAAATTCTATCAGGATGTGCCATCATATCCTATTAGATACTAGTGGTGCAGTAACAGGGAAGATAAAGAGGTTCTGATATGTGCTTTGAATGCTAGGATTTTTTATAATATTAAGAATGTGACAGTTCAATGGACTTCTGATACCTGAAAAGCTGCTTCTAAAATTCCTGGCTGACCCATTCTTTCTAATACAGGGTATCTGTACAGTGTACTGGGTCTGAGACAAAAGACTTAGCACTATATCACAGAGTAAATTTCCATATCCTCCAACCTTTTGAAATGTATTCATGTAAAATTTTATGTGAGGCTTCTATGACCCTATCTATCCTGTCATTCTTTAGAAGAGCTTGTTCCTAAAGAGTGGTGCTAAGTCCTATATAGCAGATGGTGCTCATAAACAAATTTGCTCTTGTGAAGACCCAGGCTTGGTAAGTCACTGTTTTATTATTTGATATAATCCATTGACAAACTGGAGTAGATGCAGAGACCACCACAATGTCTGAGTCCTGTGCACTGTTAGGTGAGGAACTATAAATGTAATTGTGGACATTCAACATGAAAACTTGTAGATAACATCATGATGGTCTTCATAAACTTTGTGTGATTCCATGTGGATGAATAATTTGGAAATAAAATGTGTTAATTTTCAGATCAAAGTAGGAAAGTTTTAAAAAAAATAATAATTAGAATTGTGGAAAGAGCTATCTCATGAAGTGATGAGTTAAAACGTTAGAATTCTTGGACAGAGTATGGGATAGATTTGAAGTCAGAATGAGAGCTGGTATCATATCTGGTTCCCATCACTTACTAACTTTGTGAATTTAGACAAATTACTTAGAATTTCTTTGCCTCAGATTCCTTATCTGTAAAATGGCATAACTCCTAGAGTCATATTGCGAAAATGCATGACACTGTGTCTGTGAGGCACTTATCTCAGTGCTCAGCTTATGGGACATTATTGCTTCACTGTCACTGAAGGTTCTCAGCTTAGTTGAATGCTCATTTGAGGGACTGTGGCAGGAAGGCTTTCCCAGGTCTAGTAGGAAATTCAACCTAGTGATCTCTTCCAACTCCACAATTCTGTCTATTGTATTTTAATTAGTAATGATTATTTTCATCTCAAATCAGACTATCATATTATAATATGGCATATATTTTGTGCAAAAACATTCAACAACTCAAATATTTAATACCCACTATATGGGTAAGTATAGAAAGTCATAAAAATCTACTCACAAGCTCAGATGATTAACAACAGTAAAATCTGATCACATTTCCTCTGTTTATCTATTTTAATAACTTATGCTTGACTTACGAGTTTGGAATGAATGCCAGATTGCACCTGTATTTAGCACTGTAGCCAATTTCCAGCTTTAGGAAGTCATAAAGTACAAGACATGCTGTATTAGGTCTGCTCAATTGTTCAGCTGACTCTTCTGACAGCAGCAAAACAATTTGGTGTGTGAAGAAAATGCAAGTTGTCCTCATAAGTTTAGGAGCTGAGTTTGAGTCTCCTTATTCAGCTGTTTTATATCTTACATCAGTGAATTGATCTAAACCTTTTCTGAAACCTTTTGTACATTTTTAGCCTATAAAACATCTTCATTACCAAATACTCAAGTGCAAAATAGCACTTACCTTTTTTTTTATCTACAAAACAGCCTGCTCTCAGGATGTTCCTGGTGCTAATATTAGATTAATATGTGGATTTTATTTGACAAAACCTCTGCAATTTTCTTCTATTTCAATAAGTCATTGCTCTATAGATTTATGTTTGACTTTTTAGACTGAAGATTGGAA
The DNA here is from genome assembly GCA_008086735.1 of Cheirogaleus medius. Taxonomy (NCBI): domain Eukaryota; kingdom Metazoa; phylum Chordata; class Mammalia; order Primates; family Cheirogaleidae; genus Cheirogaleus; species Cheirogaleus medius. The sequence continues at coordinate 10,059,248 of VBSM01003018.1, forward strand.
AACATTTCCAGTCAAGCTACATTTTTTTCATCTTATATAGCATATGCTTTGTGGACTGTCCATGAATTTTGCAAGATTAAATTTCTCTTCTTTTATAAGCCTCTTTGAATTTTCTGGCTCTATTCAGTATTTTTGTGGCTTCTTTGGATCCTCTTATTTCCAATCACTTACTGAACATCTCTGCTGGGATGTCCTATAGAAATTTCAAATATCAAATTCAACACCCCCAAATTGAACTCAACATCTCTCCAATCTGCCTAAACTTGCTCCTCCCCTACAGTTCCCATTGCATTTAGCCTCATGAAAGAATTTTGAAAGTCATCTTACACAACTTCACACACTTACCCAGATATTTATCACTTCTGGTACTCTTCACTTCCTTCTGTGCATTCATGTTACATCCAGTGCCATTTCATTTTTTGCATAAGTCAGGTGTGATAACAATGAACTGATTTTTTCTTCTGCCATCTCAAATTTGCTGTTGATACCATACAGTGGATTTTTTCATTTCTGTTGTGCTATTCAAATCTATAATTTACATTTGGTTCTTTTAGTTTTGTTAATAATTACTAATATTTATTGAGCATTTATAAACAGGTAAAGCACTCTGTTAAGCTGTGTTAGTTATCTATTGCTGTGTAACAAATTACTCCAAAACTTAGTGGCTAAAAACAAACAAAAAATATTTTCTCACAGCTAGAGAAGGTATATTGGAGTGCTCGAAACCAACCTCCTCGGAGAGATGTCTTCCTCAAGCTCTGTCTCAAGAGCCGTAAAGTCTATTTGCCATCTGGCAAACTTCTTCACTCTAATTGGCTCTGATTATCTTAGGCCAACCATCCCTGAATGCAATCACTGGTGAGGGGATTGTGTTACTATAATAGCTTTGATTAAATAGTATTCATTTCTGGAGATGAAGACAATTCTCCAAACTGAATTGCTGCTACTTAATTGTGTGTGTGTGTGTGTGCGTGCACACGTGTGCACATGTTATTCTCCCACGTGTGTTAGGAGAAATGGAATGGATTCTGTTGATTCAAATATAATTTTCAATAATATCTTTTTGAAGGGAAATTTTGTGGGTACTGATTCAGTTTCAGTAATAGCAGCTGGTTTAATGAGGTTTTTATTTCTTCCTAAATTAATTTTGGTAGTTTATAATTCCCTAAGAAAATATTCACTTGTGACTTTTTCAAATGTATTGACAATATGCTATTCATTATCACCTTTTTCACTCCTTCTACTTTTCCGAGTTTACTCTTCTGTACTTGAGTTGAATGTTTAGCTCCTTTTAAAAAAATCATTTAAAAATGGATTGATTTAAGATTATACATTTCCTCCCAATCCCCATTCAGTTATATCTCACAAATTTTGCTCTGTAGTAGTTCTCCCCCCAATTTACCATTGGAGACACATTTGTTATCCTCTGTGTATCTTATTCTTACTATGATTTCCTCTCAAGGGCACAAATTGTTTAGGGGTATGTTTTCCAATTCCAAATACAAGGGTGTTTTTCCTGAATTTTTATGGTAGATTTTTTAATTTAAATGCATTGTTGTTAGAGAATGTAGTCTGTATGACATAATTTTGAAATTTGAAATTCATTAAGACTTTCTTTTTAACCTAGAAATACATAGTCAAAATATTTATATTTCCGTTTTTGGTTTGAAAGTAATGTCTGTTTTCTACTTGAGGGCTGGATTGAAAACAAACACAGATATATATATATATATATATATATATATATATGTGTGTGTGTATACACATACATATATATATACATATATATATAATTACCTTTTCATTTAATATGTGAGTTTAATCAAAAGTAATATATTTGGGTTTATTTTTAAAACTTAGGTGTAGTTTTGTTTTTTCCTGATTTACTTGATATTTATTTTTCTTTTCTGTCTTGTTCTAGATTGATAGCATTTTATTTATTACCTTCATATTTTCCCTTGATGGTTTGGCAGTTATAGATTTGGTTTTTCTTTTATGGCTATTGTTGAAATTGTAACATAAATACTTACACTTATAATTTTCTAACAGTCTAAGTTATTCAATATCATGGATCTTTTCTGAAAAAATAAGACAATTTTAGCAATGTCCTTGTTTTTGTTGTATCAAATTTTATTTTCACAATTTTAAAGGGTAATTTAAAATTAGTATTTTTCACAATACTTTCCAATTTTATTTTTTCATTGTTAATTTCATTTCATCTCCTCCTTCTAGATTCATTTTTCTTCTTGCAGAACTACATTCTTTACCAGTTATTTCAGTGATGGTGTGTGAATTATGAAATCCCTTAGTTTTCTATGTCTGAAAATGTCCATTTTATTCTCATCTTGAATTGTCACCTGAGTTTAAAATCTTAGTTACTTTTCTAAATAGCAAGTAGGAATACATTTGATTATTGTCTTCTGCCTTGCATAGCTAATGTGTAGGCTGAACATTGTTATTCCTTTGTGAGTAATCTTTTTTTCTTTTTATTCAATTTTAACATTTTTTAAGAGATGAAATCTTACTATGTTGCCTAGGCTGGAGTGGAGTGGCTATTCACAGGTATAAGCATAGTGTACTGTAGCCTCGAACTTTTGGGCTTAAGGGATGCTCCCACCTCAGCCTCCCTATTAGTTGGGAATATAGGTGTGCACCACTGTACTCAACTAAAATTTAACACTTTTAACTTATTCATTTTTGATTTACATTAGAAATCACAGTATTTTCTTCAATTCTGGAAAATTTCAAGGTGTAATCTATTCCAATGTTATAACTCCCTGTTCTTATTTTATTTCTCTCTTGTTGTTGGTTCATGATTTCTTGATTTTCTTTTTAGTGGGTGTTATCTTTCCTTGGAGTGAAACAGTATATTACTCATACCATAAAAACATCTTTCAAATTTGACTCCTTATTTGCATATCCACTGCTACATCATGTCATCATGTCTCAACAGTGCTGTTATGTCAGCCTCCTAACTTGTCTCTCTGTGTGTAAATTTCTCCTACTCCCATCTAACCTCCAGTGGCTACCTGGAGTATTCTTTTCAACACACAACATTTTGCTGTCTTAAACATACTTGTAAGAAAACTCCAAATACATTAGCCTGGACTAAAAGGTCCTCCACTTTCTTGCCATGGGTCTTCAAGTTCTTCACTGTCTTGTTTTGGTGTGCTTTCAATGATATCTTCCTCTACTTCAACAAAATGTATGTGGTTACCAGTGAAATTTTTACTATTCCACAACTTTTACACAATTCCTTAACCCTTGTGATGCCATATCTATTTGAAATGTCTTGCCTCTACTTTCATATGGAAAAACACCTCATCTTGGCATAAATATCACTTATTTTGGTAAAATCTTCTCCAACTTCCTCAAGCAAAGTTAATGTTTCCTTTTCTATACTTGTAATTTTTTTTCATACTTTTGAAATTATATTTATTTCATTGCATTCTAATGATCTATTCACACATTTTCTTTCTATAACATCTTTGCAAAGCAAACATGATTTTTATATATGATAGAAATTTTTAAATGAACAATTTTTTTCATAGAAATGTTATAAGCAAATAGTTATTTATACCTAGTATTTACCTAGAAACCATTATAAATCAAAATATGATGAAAAAAGATCATTCTTTGCCCTTGCAATGGTATTATAACTAAGGGTTGGTTGTATGCACGACCAAGAACTTCGTATGCAGTAGTCAATACTTTGACTATCATTATGTCCTGAATGTAAAAGTATAACTATAAGCCTTCATGTGCATTTAAAATAGTAAAATCACACTCGGAGTTTTATGAAATGATAATTAACATACTGTAAAAGTTGATTATACAAGGAGTAACAATGTACCATAAAAGTGTATCAATACATAAATTTACAGCTCTACTTTGGTCATTTATTTGTGCAGTATTTATAGTTAATCTATGATAAACCTAACCTAAGCCTTTAGTTAAGAATTATATTACTTTCTGCCTTACAATTTAAAAGCTATCAGAAGTTCATTTGTATCACTTAACTTTCTTAAACAAACTCATTTTTTTACATACTGTCTTTGGTATCCATGGTTAAATTTACCAGGCACTCAAAAGAATTCAGGCAGTCCCTACATGTTTTGGAATGTACTATTACAAGTAGTTGGTAAGTAAAGGTGTATTCTCAATGATGATAATAGTTATCCATTGAATAAATCATTAAGTTATTCAGAAAATATGTATTAAGTGTCTAGTACATGCTAGAAAGTGCCATAGGTTCTGGGGTAGAGCAGTAAACACAAAAGTTAAAAACAAATCCCTGGCATCACAAAGCTGATATTCTAGTATGAGAGACAAATAATAAATGAATAAATGCATATATAAACAAACAAATTACTAAATGAGGTATGTCAGACGATAATCAACATTATAGGGAAAAGTATAGCAAAGAAGAGGGCTAGAAAGTCACAGAGGGTGGAGGAAGGAATTGTCATTTTAAATAGGAAGGCATCGGTTAACCTCACTGAGAATGTGACTTTAAAACAAGAGTGAAAGGCTTTGAGTGAACCAATCACATAGATTTCTGGGGTGAGAGCATAAAACAGAAGAATTAGCAAGGTAAAACTTGCTTTAATTTTTTTCTTCTAGCAATTATTGTGACCTAACATACTATAATTTACTTATTTATCTTGCTTATTATCTCTTTCTCCCACTAGAATGAACATTCCACAAAGGCAGGAAATTTGGTCTGGTGTGTCTGTTCTTTCTTCATTGCTGCATTCCTAGCATCTAAATAGTGCCTGGAACATGGTAGGCACATGGTAGACACATGATAAATGTTTGTTGAATGAACGAATAAATGAATGAATGAAAACATTTTCTTATCATTTTGCATAAAATAAAGAGTGCTAGAGTACTATATGTTATTATTGCAATATCTCATACATTCTCTAATTGATAGCAACTAGAATTTCTTCTCATTCTTTTGATGGATCATCCTCTTCTCTCTGACCTTGAATCCATGAAGGAACTTGAGGATTGGTCCTTGAACCCTTTCTTTTCTTCTCTGCACCTAATCCCTAGGTGATATCCTGACCAATTGTCTAAGATGCCATGTATATGTTATTGAATCTCAGTATATATCTTCGCTCCAACATATCCCCTGAACTCCTGATTCATATATCTAACCAATTACTCTGTCATTTTCATTTAGATGTTTAATAAACATCTCAAAATTATGAGGTCTACAAGCAAACTCTTGATTTTTTTTTCAAATATAAATCTCCCCCAGTAAATAAGAGTTTCATTAATTTTCTCAGGTCCCCCAACCTGGCATCATCCTGAGTCCTCTTCCTTTCCTATCTTACATCCAGTCTATCAGCACATAATGTTGCTCTAGTTTCAAAAGTACTCCAAATCTGAGCACTTTCCAATATGTCTACTGCTACCACCATGGACCATTCCACCAACATCAGGCTCCTAAACTACTATAGAAAATTTCCTAACTGATGCTCTGCTTTCACTCTTGAACTCTTACATATCATTCTTCTCATAGAAACTGGAGTAAAACATCTAAAACATAAATCAAATCACACCACTCCAATGCTGAAAATACCTCCAATGGCTTTTGGTTTACTTTAAAATAAAAACCAAACTCTTGCAGGTATAGAGTGCAGCATGGGAGGGCCACGCCCACCTGGTCAGCCAGCACTGTACAATCAGACCCACAGGAGGGTGCTCGGCTTCCCCACAGACCTCCACATCCACTCTCCACAGAATCTGTTGTCGCATGCCTGAAGTCAGTTCAAAATCGTGGCATGCGACAACAGATTCTGTGGAGAGTAGACAATTACAGAAACATTCTGGACTCTACGGTGCTCTGTGCTGGGACTACACTGACCAGGAAGGGACTGGTCTGAGTGGTTGCTTCCCGCAACAGCAACTGCAACTGCCACTGTACCAGGGAGTTTGAAGACAGGCACCTTGTCCATGGAGGTCAGTGGAACCAGTACATGGGAGGTGAATGATGAAAACTGGACTCTGCACTTGGAAACCAACAGGGATTCAGGCAGCTCCGGGAGGGACTAAGAGAGCCAGGTCCTCTGGTGGCGGACGTGAGTCTGTGGGACTTTGATGCCAAAGTATTAGCTGGCAGCCTGTTGATTCAGCCTGCTGAACCAGCTTTGGCTGACTCTTAAGTGCTTGCCCTCAATGCTAGCTCTCCAGTTATGGGCCGCCACCATACTTAGGGTCCCCTGTCCAGAGACACTGCTGCAGCGGCAGTTTTGGTCACCATCCCATCCCCAACACGGGGACTTATTACCCGGGTGCAGCAGACTCCAAACTTAGAGGCATGGAGAAGTGAGAAAAGCTGTTTTCCCTGTACAGTAGACATAAATTTACAGGACTTTGGAGCCTAAGAAACAGTCAGCAACTTGTTGATTTGGCCTGCAGGCATGGCTTAGGCCATCTACAAAGAACATAACTCCAGGATTGCTCTCTGTGTCTGGGCAGCCGCCAGCATTGGGATTTTTGGACAGGGAAGGAAAAACCTTCCAAGAGACCTCCCCAATTGCACCAGTTGACTCTTCCCATCAGGGAAGGGATGCACTGAGATTCAAGGTGAAGGGTTGGAAAACAAACTTCCAGGCAAATGGAAACCAAAAGAAAGCTGGGGTAGCTATTTTTATATCAGATAACATAAACTTTAAAGCAGCACAAGTAAAGAAAGACAAAGATGGTCACTATATAATGGTGCAGGGAAAAATCCAACAAGAAGTCTTGACTATTCTTAATATTTATGCGCCCAACACAGGAGCACCCAGGTACATAAAGCAAACCCTGATTGATTTAAATAACATGATAAACAGTAATACCATAGTAGCTATGGCATTCAACATCCCACTGACAGAACTGGACAGATCCTCTTTTTGCAGAAAATAAGCAAAAAAAAAAAATGAACTTAAACAGATCTCTAGAACAAATAAGTCTAACAGATGTCTACAGAACATTCCACCCAAACAAAACTGAATATACATTCTTTTCATAAGCTCATTGAATTTTCTCTAAAATTGATCACATCCTAGGCCACAAATCAGATCACAACAAATATATAAATATAGATACTTTTCTGTGTATCTTCTCAGACCACAATAGAATGATATTAGAGAGCAGTTCCAACAGAAACACTCACCACTTCACAAAGTCATGGAAATTAAACAATATATTACTGAATGACTGTTGGATCCAGGAGGAGATCCAGATAGAAATCAAAAGATTCTTTGAACTAAATGATAACAGGGACACAATTTATCAAAATCTGTTGGATACAGCAAAAACATTTCTGAGAGGAAAACTAATAGCATTAAATGCACACATCCAAAAGACAGAAAGTTCACAAATCAACAAACAAAGAAACTATCTCAAGGAACTAGAAAAGGAAGAGAAAATCAATCTTAAACTCACCAGAAGAAAAGAAATAACTAAGATCAGAGTACAAAAAAAATTAAATTGAGAAAAATATCTCTAAAGATGATTGGTAAAATAAAAAGTTGGCTTTCTGAAAAGGTAAAATTGACAATCCTATATCTAGATTGACAAGAACTGGAAAGGAAATGACTTTAAAAAGCTCACTTAGAAATTAAAATGGGGACATCACAATACACATCACAGAAATAAAAAATATCATCTTTGTATACTATAAAAAATCTTTGTGCCCAAAAACTACAAAAGGTGAAGGAAATGGACAAATGTTTAGAAACACAGCCTCCTAGGCTTAATCAGGAAGAAATAGAATCCCTAAACAGACCAATATCAAGCACCAAAGTGGAAGAAGCAGTAAAAAATCTTCCAATTAAAAAGTCCCAGACCAGATGGCTTCACACCTGAATTTTACTGAACGTACAAAGAAGACCTCACACCTACACTGCAGAAATAATTTTACAACATTGAGAAGGATGGAATCCTTTCCAAGTCATTCTAGGAAGTCAATATCACCTTGATACCAAAGCCAGGAAAGGACACAACAAAAAAAGAAAACTACAGATCAATATCCCTCATGAATATACATGCAAAAATTCTCAAAAAATATTAGCAAACTAATTTAATGGTACATCAAAAAAAATCATCATGACCAGGTGGGCTTTATCGAGAGATGCAAGGATGGGTCAACATACACAAATCTATAAATGTAAAACACCATATAAATAAAAGCAACAACAAAGACCATATGATTCTCTCAATAGACACAAAAATAATTTGACAAAATCCAGCACACTTTTATGATAAAAACTCTTAACAAAATAGGCATAGATGAGTCTCAAAATTATTAAAGCCATATATGATAAACCCACAACCAATATCATGCTGAACAGGGAACAATTGAAAGCATTCCAGCTTAGAACTGAAACCAGAAAAGGTTACCCACTGTCACCACTTCTATTCAACATAGTGTTGGAAGTCCTAGGCAGAACAATCAGACTAGAGCAGGAAATTAAGTGTGTTTACATGGGGGCAGAAAAGGTCAAACTCTCACTCTTTGCTGAAGATATGATACTATATCTAGAAAATCACAAAGATTAAACCAAGAGACTCCTGGAATTGATAAATGATATAAGTAAAGTCTCTGGATACAAAAATCAATGCACACAAATCAGTGGCATACATATATGCAAATAACAGTCAAGCTGAAAATCAAATTAAAGACATAACACCTTTCACAGTAGCATCAAAGAAAATTAAATATTTAAGAATATAGTTAACTAAAGAGGTAAGAGATCTGTATAGGGAGAACTATAAAACACTTAGAAAAGTAATTGTAGAAGATATAAACAGATGGAAAACCCTACCATGCTCATAGATTGGCAGAATCAATATTTTTAAATGTCCATAATATCTAAGGTGATCTACAGAATTAATGCAATCACTATCAAAATACCATCATCATTCTTTGCAGATCTAGAAAAAATTAATTATATGCTTCATATGGAACAGAGAAGACCTTATATAGCCAAAGCAATCTTAAGCAAAAGGAACAAATGGGAAGCATTAGTCTAGTAGACTTCAAGCTTTATTACAAGGCTATACTAATCAAAACAGCATAGGACTGGCACAAGAGTAGAGATACAGACCTTTGAAACAGGACTGAAAACCTAGATATAAAGCCATCCTCACATTGCTATCTAATCTCTGACAAAGTAGAAAAAATACACACTGAGAAAAAGAATCTCTATTCAATAAATGGTGCTGGGAAAACTGGATAACCACATGCCAACGATTGAATCTAGATCCCCACCTCTCACCTCTCACAAAAAGCAACTCACAATGGATAACAGACTTAAACTTAAGTGGGAAACCTTAATTCTAGAAGAAAATGTTGGGAAAACTCTTATAGACATCAGCTTAGGCAAAGAATTCATGAAAAAGATCCCAAAGCAATCACTGCTGCAACCAAAAAAATAAATGGGACCTGATCAAATTTAAAAGCTTCTGCACAGCCAAAGACACTATCATTAGAGCGAACAGACAACCTACAGAATGGGAGAAAATATTTGCATGCTACACATCTGATAAAGGGCTGATAACAAGAATCTATATAGAAATTAAGAAAATTAACAAGAAAAAATTTAAAAACCCCATTTAAGTGGGCAAAGGACGTGAACAGAAACTTTTCAAAAGAATACAGAATGATGGCCAGCAAACACATAAAAAAGTGCTCAACATCTCTATTCATTAAGGAAATGTAAATCAAAACCACAATGAGATATCACCTAACTCCAGTGAGAAAGACCTTTATCAAAAAGTCCCAAAACAATAAATATTGTTGCAGATGTGGAGAGATAGAAACACTCTTACACTGCTGGTGGAACTGCAAATTAGTACAACTTCTGTGAAAAGTAATTTGGAGATATCTCAAGGAACTAAAAAATAGAAATACTATTTGATCCAGCAATCCCACTATTAGGCATCTACTAAAGGAAAAAAAGACATTCTGTAATAAAGACATCTGTACTTGAATGTTTATGGCAGCACAATTCACAATTGCAAAGATGTGCAAACAACCCAAGTGCCCATCGAGTCGATTAATAAAATGTGGTATATGTATACCGTGGAGTTCTACTCAACCATGAAAAACAATGGTGAACTAGCACCTCTTACATTATCCTGGATAGAGCTGGAGCCCATCCTTCGAAGAGAAGTCTAACAAGAATGGAAAAACAAGCACCAGGTGTACTCACCGTCAAATTGGTACTAAATTATCAACACTTAGGTGCTCACATGGAAGTAATATTCATCGGGTGCTGGGCGAGTGGGAGGCGGGTGGTGGGCATGGGTAAACTCACAACCAATAGATGCGGAGTGCACTATATGTGAAATCATGCCCTTGTAGCTCTGGCTTGAGTGAGGCAAAGGCATTATATGTAACCAAAATGTTTGTACCCCAATAATATTCTGAAATTAAAAATAAATATATAAAAGAGTCAAAAAATTGCTATTAACTGATCAACACCTAAGTGGACATATAGGAATAACATTTATCAGGTGTCAGGCAGATGGGATGGGGGAGGAAGGGATGAGTATATACATACATAATGAGTGTGATGCACACCATTTGGGGGATGGACACACTTGAAGCTCTGACCCGGGGCAGGAAGGGGAGAAAGGCAACACAGGTAACCTAAACATTTGTACCCCCATAATATGATGATATAAAAAAATCCCATCAAAAAAATTAAAAATAAATAAATATAAACAAAAAAGGAAAAATAGTTGTTTTCATCTTCATTTCATCTTTTTCTAATGTTCTTACCTTCTTTAGATAAATCTGAATTTCTGACCTATATAATTTCTCTATTCCCTGAAGTATTTCTTTTAACATTCCTTGCAAGGCAAGTCTACTGTCAACATAGTCCCTCAATTTTTGTTTATCTGAGAAAATCTATTTCTCATTCAATTTTGAAAGATAATTTCATAGAATATAGTATTCTATGTTAATGTTTTTTTTTTCCTTTCAACACTGAAATATTTCACTTTGTTCTCTTACTGCCTGCATAGTTTTTGAGAAGAAGTCAGATTTAATTCTTATGTTTAGTCCTCTATAAGCAAGGTATTTTTCCCCCTCTGGATTCTTTCAAAATTTTCCTTTTTATTTTTTTCTGTTTTTTCCTCTATTATCTTTGATTTTGTACAGTTTGAATATAATATGCCTAGGTATTGATTTTCTTTTTGGTTATTTTTCCTGCTTGGTGGTTTCTAAGCTTCCTGGCTCTGTGGTTTGGTATCTGTCATCAACATGGGGACATTCTCAGTCATTGTTTCTTCAATGTTTCTTCTTCTGCCTCATTTTCTTTCTTTACTTTCTGGTATTTCCATTGCACTTGTATTATTAAAAAAATCCAAACTTTTTACCATGGTCTGAAAGACCTTGCATGATTTAGCCTTTATCCATCTCTCTTCCCTTTTTCTTATGCCTTTTCCTCTTGTTCCTTGAATCCACTCACGCTACTCTTGTAACTTCTCCTAAAACACAAAGTATATTACCACCTCAGGGGAACTGTTAGTTTCTTCTGGGTGGAATGTGCCTCTAGTCATGAATTTTTAAGACATATTGTTTCAATTTATTCATGTGTTTTCTCAAATATCACCTCTACAGAGAAGTGTCCTTTAACTAACATGTATTATAGTCACCATTCTACCCCATTCCTCATCCTCAGTCACTATCTCCTTGTCCTAGTTATTTTAATTCATAGAACATATTTAATATATGGATTATATAATTTATTTATTTACTTGTTTATAGTCTGTTTCCTCTATTTAGAATGTTAACTTCATGAGGGCAGTTACTTTTGCTGTTTTGTTCATTACTAACACCTAGAAGTCTTTTGTATATATACTCAATGAATATTTTCTGAATAGACGAATATAATACATCCATTTTCATATGCTTCATGACTCCCTTGAGACTAAGAAATCACATATAACATATATCTTTAATAGTCAGTTCCATGTTGACTGAGCAACACTCTTTTGTTACGTCCTGAGCTAGATAGCCATTGAGGATAAAAAGATGAAAGCCTATCCTCAGGTAGCTTAAAGCCCAGTGATGACTTGAAGATAGTCAGTTGTGATCATGTCCTTTCCTGATTCTGTTCCATGGAACCATAAAATGTGAATGTTTTTTCTCTGCATGCCCAGGTCCTATCACCCAGAATGTGCTAAGCATTCTAATCCAAAAATTAGAGTTAGAATCTATGGGAGAAGAAAGGAAGGAATAGTCCACTTGAAGGAAATCAGGGGAAATGAAGGAGTCAAAAGTTCCTCTCCTTTAAGGCATGTATAAGATTTTTTCCAGGATTAAGAGATTTTCAATGACATTTTGGGCAGAAGACAAGGCTAAGCAAAGGCTTGTGGAGGATGACAGTGTAAAATTTGTCTAATGCTGAGGACTAGAACCCTGGCTCATGGACTTGTTGCTTGTTTATGTTTGTTAGGCATCCCATATTTGGATTAAATTTGGTACCTGAAATACTCCAATTGTGTTGAGTTCCTGGATCTGGACACTACCTTGGATCACAATTCCACCATTTCTGTGTTAAATACCCGGGCCAGAACCTATTTCCTTTATGTCAATCTTTCCATCCATCTATCTGTCTGTCCACTCATTTTTCCATCCACCTGTCTTCTATCTAGCTACTATTTAGTAATGCTTTCTAGTGCAATCAGATACAGAGGAACTCAGTCCAGTGAGGACACAAATATATAGAAAGCTATTTACTAGGTCGTGGGGATACTAATAATTGAGGCATAGAATTGTTGAACAAAATGGACACCATTCTTATACTTAAGGGACTCACAGTCTAATGGAGAAAGATAAATAAATAAGCAATTACATTTCATTGTGGCAAGTGCTGATATGAGTAAGCATATGATGTTATGAGACTGCAAAACAGGTCACTTAACCCAACATGGAGTTATAGCAAAGGATTTTTGGAAACAGGCTGGCTAAAAGTTAGAATGTAGCCAGAGTAAGGATAAATATTTCAAGATGTAGAAGAAATTTCTAAAGACCTAGAGTTAAGAGAGAATAGCATATTTAGGAAATAAAAGTAGTTCACTGGAAAAAAATGCTGACACCTCCTTTGTTATGGGTTGAAGTTTGTCAAAAAAAAATCAAAAGCATGGTCAAAAGAATGAGAATTAAAAGCCTAACTAGGCAGGTACTGTGAGTGAAATTTGACTTCAATAACTTGGAAGCCAGTTACTGTGCTCAATTATTCAGCTTTGTTCAACAGGTTCTTATGTGCTATTTTAAAATGAGTTTATATGTTGGGTTTATGAAACATCTCAGGTCATGGAAACATTTTTTTAGCTCAAAGTGAAAGGTACTTAGAGAGAAACTTACCACTTAAATTTATAGCTGATAAACATTGTGAAATAAATCCAAACTATATTTCTCATACATTAGCCATGGCCCGTTCACGGGACGGGGGATGAACACAAAACACAAAGAAACACAGAAAGAAAGACACAGTCACACACAAAGGTGGTACAAGACTGCAGTGCCGAATGCACCAATCGTTTTATTTTTATACCCTAAAAATCAAAGTTACTTCCATATACATGACCGACCAGGCATTGCAGCAATGGCCATAAATTCCTGAACATGTAGCCTAAGGACACAGATGTCCCATGACTCAGGGTCTTAATGCAGTTGCTTAAGGTGATGGCCATAAACCAAAGGTTGAGATAAGCATCTATAAGCAATGCAGCCACAAAGGGAAACTTTCTGTTCCCATCCTCTTTGGCCTGGCCCCCTGTGGCTGTGCCTGTCTTAGGTTGTTCCTCCTCCAGGAATCTTACCCATCATTGACTACCAGCCATCCCATGAGCTCAGGCAGTACCCATAAGGGCAAGATGTTTATCAAGTGGCCTCCAGACCCCCAGGGCTGTGGGTCTGGGAAACATTTGCTTACATGCAGAAGCTCAAACTCTTTGTTATGCCTTCAAGCAGCAACCCTGTTTGTTAGGCGAACCTAAGCCGGAATGTATGACTCTCACGCCGCTCTGGGATGGGCACATACTCCTTCTCCTAAGGTTAATTCTTAAGCTACATAATTATACTGCAAGTCCTCAAGATACGTTTACTCTTAGAATGTGTTTATGAAAAGCTGTTTAGTGTTTCCAAAAGATTTATTAGTTGCTGGTAAGCTTTTTAGAAAAAATTGACTGATTTTGTGGGATCATGCAAAATTGAGTCAGCGATTTGGAGCTTTAGTCCTGATCCTACCACTGACTCACTTCAGGCCTATCTTTAAACTTTCTTTCTATATGAAGTCAAAATCTTTTTTCTTACAAAGAGAAAAAAATGGAGCTTCTTGAAGAGATTGCTCTATCTATACAAGTATAAATGATTTTTAGGAAGGTTGGGCATTCAAATTTTTTCATAAATGGCAAAAGTAACTTAAAGACTAAGACTTAAGTTCTTACCTGAGAAACTGAGACAGCAAAAAAGAGAGTCTCCAGAAAATCAACTAGCCCTAGGAAATACATGTATGAATGTTTAAGAAACTAATATAAATATTTAGATAGTAGTTTGCACTGGAATTGTCAATTGTTTGGACAGTTTGATATGCAAGGGATTGAACCATGTTCAAAGGTCCCCAAATACTGGGATGGGCACAGGTCAAGGCCCACTCTTGGAATTATGACAAACAAGTGAAGACCAAACAAAATTCCAATCATAATAACGAGGCAAAATTGGCAATGGGGAAAGGGTTGGTGAGACAAGTGATTTGGCAACAATATGTGCATCCACTAATGTCCTCTAAGGAAACAAGATCCAGGGTTTACTTATTAGTGAGGAAGATTTGAAGAGAAAAATGAGAAATTAGTCATTAAGACTAGGCAACTGGTTCCCAGGTCTACTAATTTCTGAGTCTGGGACAGTATTTGTCAGAGGTTCTTTAGAAAAACAGAGCCAACAAGCTATGTCTTTTTGCTCTGGGGGCCCCAAAAGGCCCAGGGTGGCCACCTGCTCCCAGATTCCTATGCACTGACCAGGGTGGGGAGGCCTTGGCTGGCTGGGTTTGCAGGACAGCGAGAGTACTTCTGTATTACAGGTTTTTCTGATAGAAGCTTTAATGGAGCGTTATTTACTTATCAAGGCCTCTTTGGCAAGCCTGAGGACTAGCAAAGGGTAGAAGGTTGAGGCTCATACCCTGAGTCTCTATACCCCTGGACTAGGGCAGAGGTCCCTGAGCTGTTCTTTCACCCCACCTCGAATGAGCTGAGGCATGAGTGATTTATTTATTGGGAAAGTGAGGGAGGGATGGAGACGGACTTGATAGCTATGAGTGGGTGGATGGTGGGGTGGGCCCTTTCAAGGGGGCCACTTCAGCTGCCCCCAGGATGGATATGAGATGGGAGAGGTGATTGGGGACCTTCACGGACATGGTGGGCAGGAGTGTCGAAGGGCCCCTCCTGTGGTGTTAAAGCGCCCCCACTCGTTGCTCTGCTCCAATCTGCACTTTGATTTGCATCCTAACAGCACTGTTCCCTCTTGCTTTGGTTTTAATAAATATTTTGATGATGTTAAAAAAGAACACATAGAAATATGGGGGAGGGGAGGGAGAGAGAGGGAGAGAGAAAGAGAGGGGGAGAGAGAGAGAGAGAGAGAGAGAGAGAGAGAGAGAGAGGGTTTGCTTGTTCTATTTTAAGAATTGGATCTCACAATTGGCTTGGGAAGTCCAAAATCTGCAGGGTTGGCTGGCAGGCTGGAAACCCAAGGAAGTGTTACAATTTGAGTCCCAAGATGGTCTGCTGGTAGAATTCTTTCTTCTTCCAGGGTGTTCAATTTTTTTTTAGTAAGGCCTTCAATTGATTGGATGAAGCTCACCCATATTCTGGAGGCCAGTCTGCTTTGCTCAAAGTCTACTGACTTAAATGTTAATCTCATCCAAAAACCACATTCACAGAAATATTAATAATGATGTTTGACCAAATATCTGGGAACTATAGCCTAGCCAAGTTGACAAATAAAATTTTCCATCATAGCCAATGACTTAGACGTTAAACCCCTGCTAAAAAAAAAATAGTTGACTTGGGCCAAGATAAACGCTAGAATCCCTAAGCACTGAAAAGATTATGATGTCTTCACCATATCTAATTGAAAAATATAATATTAAATTATGTAGTAACTTTTTGGATTGACAACAGTCTTACCTTCCTATATATTCTTGTGTGTCTATATGTGTATTCTCTGTTCTTCTGGTTCCCTAAACATATTTTTAGTGTGTCTAATAGGTAATAGAGTATTTCTTACCTATATGCTTCAGAAACTAAGAGTAAGTTTTTGAGGCTGCAAGACAGAGACATTAATGAACACAATTTTCATGTGCTTGGGATAAGAGAATCTAAGAAAATGCATGAACTAAAGGGAATCCTCTGTGTGTGTGTGTGTGTGTGTGTGTGTGTGTGTGGGCCTGGATTAAGATATTGATATTGGATGGTTTAGAAGAAACTACTAGTTGTCTACCCCACTATCTGTTCTCCCTTTCTTCTTTAGTAAGAAAACCCCTGATTTTAAGCTAGATTAATTACCCAAACAAGGCTATGTTTTCAGTCATTCTTGCTCCATGGTAACTAGGTTCTTATAAATGAGATTATAGTGGAAGTGCCATGCAGCAGTTTCTAGTCAAATTAAACAACTGCTAGTACATTTATTTTCCCCTGTATTCTCTGTCTTTCTTTTTCCTTCTGGCTTGAGTACAGGCATGATGGTTTCATACGAAGCAGCCATCATGGTTTCCAGCTACCCTTTGTCTCCTTGATTTGGTGAACCTACCATAACAGCTGTAACCTGAGATTTTCAGGACTTCTTTCATGTAAGAACAAAATAAATTTCTGTCTTTAAAGTATATTTTTATAATTTTTATCATTATATAGAACGTCATTTTAATGGAAAGGATGAAGATGACATTTAACGCTGTAGAGAACCAAGGCATAACAAGTTTGAAGAGCTCAACGTTAAGCTTTATTATATAAGTTTAAATCTATTGTGTGTGCTAGTTTAATATTACCAAGGATACTATTTCAGTGACTATCAAGATACTACACAAATATAATGATGTAGATTATAACAAAATACAGGGTAATAGTTTCAAGAATCAGTGACAACTTTTGGCTTCCCATGAGAGATGACAATTTTATTATTTCATTATCCAAAACCTCAGTTTTATAACTTTCTAAATTGAGCTAGTTCTACCTGATAAATTTACTTTAATGATTTGTATCATATTTAAAATATGGATTGAAAGAGACAGACAAGAGAAAGAGAAAAAAGAAAAAAAGTAAAAAAATAAAAATAATAAAATATGGACTTGAATTTATAAAGATACCATTGCAGTCTATTGATAGTATATTAAGGTGTCTTGTATATTTCATATTATTTCATTTTAACAGGTAAACATAACAGAAGCTGCCTCATATCAGAGAAGGTGGTGGGATCTGGGGTCATTAAAGAAAGGACCTTTCAACTATACTCACCTAGGACTTATCCTCGCAAAAGGCATATGGGGGCAGGATATGAAACACTGTAGTCTTACTGCTCTTGGGAAGAAAGCCATCTGGCTGGGAGTTTGGGAAAGAGGGAGATTTCTGTTTTGGGTTGCAAAATTCTGGAATGAAATCTTTATCTTGATGAGTTGAGAAGGAAGGGAGAGGCAAGAAGCAGTTTTGATTCAAATATCACAGATTCTCACCTCTCTTACCCAATTTTTATATTTTTTCTTGAAAAGATATTTATTCATTTACTTTTTTTATCCTAAGACCATTTCCAGAGAGTTTAAATTATTGTTTTAAAACATATTTTCACAAGTTTCATTTGTCAGTGGAGTTTCTCCTGCTTTTTTGCTGGAAATTGATTTGTGGGTTTTTTTCCCCCCTTGAGATTTACAACTCACTTAATATTCAATTCTGAATGGAATTTCACCTGTTTCTATTTTGCTATGCAGAACATTTATTTAGGTTTTTTTTTAAAAAAAAACCAATCAAGTGTTTAAATTTGGTGGTCTCTAGTTCACACAATTTTATGAATTAGATATTATTTCATATATTCCTGAATATATTATTAATGATGCTTTCTCTAAAGTCCCCTCTGCTTGTTTTAGTGAAGATTTTTCTCAGGTGTAGTTTTTATTCTGTAATCTGAGCTTTGTCCCTCTCTTACGTGCTGTTGATCATCTTCACATGGTTGGTGATTCTTTATTGTTTGATCTTTGCATTTGACATTTTGGGGGGAAGACTCTGCTATATATGTGCAATTTTCTTGTGGGAAATTTGTGAAGTAATTTTGGAAATTGTACTTGGAGAGAATAGGAAAAGGCCAGGATATGATTCTTGGATTTGTGCTTTGGTATGTAGAGTCTTGGGATTGATGTTATATGGTTAGTCACCCTGTCATTTTCCTGTGGGCCTCTTAATATCCCTCATTTCTCCTACCTTAGAGTAGATGCCCAATTTTGCAGCAGCTATCTCTTGTAAGTGATTTGGAATGCTGTTTTCCTTCATTAAGATGTTCTTATCTCCATTCTAATGTTAAGAGATTTATCATATTTAATGATTTTTCTAGAGCTGCCATTCTTGTTTTTCAACATGGTAATAGACTTGGTTTCCATATATATTTTCTCCATTTCTAGGGATTTGTGTTGGGAATTTAAGCCTCCAAAGTGTACTTAGCCCATCATCTTGAACCAGAATAAAGCATTCCTTTTAAATAGAATTTCTACCTAGGGTATACTTGATTCTAGTTTCTGGCAATAATTTATTTACAAAATGCAATGGCATTATATAGTAGAAAATATGCAGAATTTGGAATCAAAGAGATCTGGGTTTTAATCCTAACTCTAGTGCTTATAAGTCATGTCACCTTAGATAAAGTTACTTAACATCTCTGAATCTTAACTTATGCTTTGTACAAATAAAGGTAGCAATATCTCTGGCATAAAGGTTAGCTGTGAGAAGAAAAACAGGTAGCTAATGTAAAGTGCCTAGTATTTAGTACATCATTAATAGATCAAAATTATTATTTTTATATAGAGAAAAGCTCATAATTTATACATCAACTTTCTTTAAAAATCTGCAACTTATTCATCAATAAAAATCTAAATATAGTTTTTGAATGTTAAATCAAAATTTATGATGAAATATAGAACAATATTTTAAGTATACAATTATCATACATTGAAATGTAATTACAGGTGCCTGGTTTCTCATTTATAAACAGGAATAGATCCCTCCTGTGTTGCCTTTAAATTCATCTACCCCTTACTTGTTATAAAAGTTTTTAAAGGGATAGTGATGAAGAAGGAGTAATACAGATTTATAAATGATTGAAAATGGCCATATTTTAACTGGATAAGAAGTTAATTTTAATTTATCTTTCCTAACTTCTAGCTTTCTTGTTGTGAACTGCTTATGCCAAATTTTCTTGATAAAGTCATATATTTCTGTAATTTGTAAGCTTTTCTTAACCTCAAAACTATGTATTAAAAATGGTATAAAAATATCAGAGGAGAAAATTACACGACATTTTCTCAGATTGAATCAAGAAATAAACATACTGGTAAAATAAGTTAGGTAAAATATTAGAAATGAATAATTTGATTTTAAATCACAAGGAATAGAGTGCAATTGCTACTGGAGTTTTCTCAAACATTTTTAAATTATATGTATAATTATCTAGCTTTGTTTCTAATTACTTGTGAACTACCTCAAATCCCACATTTACCTTTGGAATGGGTCATATTGAACAATGGAAATTAAATAGGAAGATTTTTGTACAATAACAAGACAACTTAGAACAAGTACAATCTTTACTAAAGAGTATCTGGCATCCTGCTGTTCTCCTTAGCTTTTTTATCAGCAAAAGACATGTGAATCCAGAAAATTAATCCAAACTTTTATCTTTGTTTATCACAAAAACTTGATGACATTAATCATCACCTATTAGGTTTAAATTTCTAAAGAAAGTCCTAAAGAAAATGACTAATTCCTGCTATATATTTATCACAAGATTAATGATGGATATTTCCTTAATAAGCCAAGTTACCTGAGATGATAAGTTGAGATGATCAATTGCTGCTTTAAATTCTACCATTACAGCAACCCTCCCCCATCCAAGCATGCCTGATCTAGTCATTTCAAAACTCCATGGACCTTGGGATTCCATGTTAATGTATCTTCCAAGTACAGACACAAAAGAAAAATAAAGGAAGGATCTTCTGTTTTATATTTATCAAAGTTCTTGTGCAAAATTTCAAGAAACCAACCATGCTGACACCCTAATCTTGAACTTCTCAGCCTCTAGAACTGTGAGAAATAAATTTTTGTTGTTCATAAACTAACTCCTTTATGATATTTTGTTATAGCTATTCAAAAAGATTAAGATAAAAATTCCTACCAGGAGTGTGTGTGTGCTACTATAATAAATACTTAAAGTGTGGAATTAACATTGGAACTGGGTAATGAATATAGGCTTGGAAAAGTTTTGAGATGGATGCTGGTAAAAGCCTATATTGCTGTAAATCGAGCATTAAGAGTGATTCCGGTGAGGACTCAGAAAAAAGGAGGCCTATAGAAAAAGGCTCAGACTAAAGACTGAGCCTTTTTCTATAGGCCTCCTTTTTTCTGAGTCCTCACCAGAATCCTAGAAGAAGAAGTTGGGAAAACCCTATCAGACATTGGTCTAGGCAA
>VBSM01003018.1:10092484-10147775 GCA_008086735.1 Cheirogaleus medius
ATGAAGCCCACTTGGTCGTGATGGATTATTTTTTTTATAAGCGTCTGAATTCGGGTAGCTACGATTTTGTTGAAAATTTTGTGTCTATATTCATAAGGCATATTGGTCTGTAGTTTTCTTTTTTTGTTGCATCCTTTCCAGGTTTCGCAATTAGAGTTATGTTCGCATCATAAAATGTGTTGGGGAGGTTTGTATTCTTCTCGATGTTGTGGAATAATTTCTGCAATATAGGCACCAGTTCTTCTTTGTAAGTGTGGTAAAATTCTGGTATGAAACCATCTGGGCCAGGACTTTTAGTTTTAGGAAGATTTTTAATTGCTGTTTCTATTTCGGCTCTTGATATTGGTCTGTTCAGGAGTTCTATTTATTCCTGGTTGAGCCTAGGGAGGCAGCGTGTTCCTTGAAATTTGTCCATTTCCTACTGATTTTCCAGTTTGTGTGCAGAAAGGTTTTTGTGGTATTCGTAAATTATATCTTGTATCTCCTCGGGATCAGTTGTGATATCTCCTTTTTTGTTCCTGATGGAGCTTATTAGAGATCTCTCTTTTCTGCTTTTTGTTAGTCTAGCCAAAGGCGTGTCAATTTTGTTTATTTTTTCAAAGAATTCATTTTTTATTTTATTAATCTTCTGTATAGCTACTCTGTTGTCAATTTTGTTAAGTTCTATTTTGATCTTCTTAATTTCACTTCTTCTGCTGGGTTTGGGGTTGGTCTGTTCTTCTTTTCCCAGCTCTTTGAGTCAATTCATTAAATTTTCTGTTTGTGATCTTTTAGACTTTTGATTATAGGCATTGATGTAAATAAACTTTCCTCTCAGTACTGCTTTAGCTGTGTCCCAAAGGATTTGATAACTTGTCTCTCCATTGTCATTTTGTTCAAATAATTTTTTTATTCTGATCTTGATTTCTTCATTTATGAAATAATCATTTAAAAGAAAGTTGTTTATTTTCCACATTTTTCGTAGAAATGTGGGTTTCTGTTAGGGTTGATTTCTACTTTTATTCCATTGTGATCTGAGAAGATCCATGGTATGATTTCTATTTTTCTTAAATTTTTGAGACTTATTTTGTGCCCTAGGATATGGTCAATCTTAGAGAATGTCCCGTGAGCTGATGAGAAGAATATGTATTCAGTGGATTTTGGGTAGAATGTCCTGTAAAAGTCAGTCAGACCCAATTGTTGTAGAGTTTTGTTTAAGTCCATTATTTCCTTATTAATTTTCTGTTTGGAGGATCTGTCCTGTGCAGTCAGTGGGGAGTTGAAATCTCCTGTTATTATGAAGTGGCTTTTAATTCAATTTGCTTAGATGCAGTATGGTTTGCTTTATGAATCTGGGTGCACCTAAGTTGGGGGCATATATATTTAAAATTGTTATATCTTCTTTTTGAACTGTACCCTTCACCATTATATAATAACCGTCTTTGTCTTTCACTACTTTTGATGGTTTAAAAACTAAATCATCTGAGTTCAGAACCACCACTCCAGCCTTCTTTTGGCTTCCACTTGCTTGAAATACTAATCTCCACCTCTTTACTTTTAGTCTATATGCATTCTTTCATGATAGATTTTTTTTCCTGAAGACAGCAGATACTTGGCTTATATTTTCTTATACATTATGCCAGCCTATGTCTCTTAAGTGGGGAGTTTAATCCATTCACATTTATTCAGAGAACTGATAGGTGGGGCAGACTACTGTTCATTCTGTTGGGTTGGATGTTGTTGCTTTGGTTTCTCTCTTGAGCCATTGTGATATCTTGCCTTTAATCTTTAGGTTTTGTGTGTTTTTATGTTCGAGAGTATTTATTATGCTGTTCTGTGCATAACATTGTTTTGAGTACTTCTTGTAGGGCTGGACTTGTCTAAGTGAATTCCCTCAGACTTTGCTTTTGTGAGAATGTCTTAATTTCTCCTTCATATATAAAGCTTAGTTTTGCAGGGTACAATATTCTAGGCTAGGCATTATTTTGTTTCAAAAGAGTGAGAATGGGGCCCCAGTCTCTCCATGCTTGTAATGTTTCAGTTGAGAAATCTGACGTTATTCTGATTGGTTTTCCTTTGTATGTAACTTGCTTCTTTCATCTTACAGCTTGTAGAAGGGCCTCTTTAGTTGATATTTTGGTCAGTCTAATGACTGTATGTCGTCACGTCTTCCTGTTTGCCTTGAATCTCCCAGGGGTCTTTTGAGCTTCTTGAACTTGTATCTGGAGATTTTTAGCAAGGCCTGGGAAATTTTCCTCTATTATACGTTCAAATAGCTTGTTCAACCCTTGAGTGTTTTCTTCAAACCCTTTGGTAACCCTATGACCATCACATTAGGTTTCTTCACATAATCCCACATCTCTTGTAGGCTTTGCTCTTTTCTCTTGTTTCTCTGCTCTGTCTCTATGACTGATTTATCTAATTGGAAAGTGTTATCTTCAATCACTAAGATTCTTTCTTCTGTTTGGTCCACCCAATTTTTGAGGTTTTCCACTGTGTTTTTTATTTCCCTGCATTGATTCTTCATTTCCAGGGGATCGAATTGATTTTTCTTTAAGGTCTCAATTTCCTTAGTGAATTTTTGTTCCAAGTCCTGAATTTGCTGTGTGGTTTCTTTGTGTTGTTTATCCATTTTTTCTTGCATATCATTGAGCTTTCTTACAATCCAATTTTGGAATTCTTCTTCTGTCATTTTAGTGTTTTGGGTTTGTTCAGTCTCCATGTCTTGAAAGCTGGTGTACCTCTTAGGGGTAGTGTTTTCAGTTTGATATTTTGAGGTTCCTGAAATCTTTCGCTGGGCTCTCCACATCTGGATCAGTTGATGGTGCCCAGAGTTTCTCTCTTCTGTAGTTTCTTGATCAGCCACTAGGGGAGCTCTTTCACCATGCTTGGAAGGTACCCTTGATGAGAGGGGTTACTTGTTGAGCCTATTGTGGCCACTTGCAGTGGACTTGATCCTTGACCATGGCCCTGACTGTTGGCCACTGACTGGGGGAGGGGGTGGAGATCCAGCCCCAGCGATTTGATAAACTGGGTGACCTAAGCTGTTCTGGGAAGCAAAGTCTTTTATACTGCCCACTTATGAACTTAACACAGGCCCAGCGGGTTCTCCCTAGATCTGGGGGAGAGTGGTTTTTCTTATCTCACCCCGCCTCCAGGGGTGGAGTCTGCCACTTTTAGCAGGAGAGATGCAGGCTAGGGGGAGGAAGTAGCTCCCCAATCTGCCCAGCACCCTGGTGCCACAGTGGCTGTAACTTCCCTTTGTTGTTAGTCTTCTCAGTAGTTCGTTGATCGAGCCAGGCCTGATGAGCTGATTGCAGATAGTGAAAGGGTGGAATTTGTCCGGAGAGTCTTCAGGCTGGGGGAGGGGATCTGCCCATCGCACTGTATCACACCATGGCGTCTGGGCTGTGGACCCCCTCAATGGTGACCGCTTGCCCACTCGCAGGTCACCAGCACTGGGGGCAACTGTTTAGGAGGAAGCAGGTGTCAGATTGGGGGTCTAGGTCATCAGGACGCCCTGTTGCCTCCTCTATGCCGCCTTCCTGACTGCCTGTTCAGCCACAGTGCTCGCTCTTACTGACCAGCCCTGTGCAGTCTTATTCGCCCGAGGTAGTTCCAGCTTAGAGTCCCCTACTTAGTGAACAGCTCTGTAGGGCTGGCCCCACTCGTTACCAGAGGCAAGACATCTAACTGCTTCCCCTATCAGCTCAGTTCAGTTTCCTCCCGTCTTGGAGCCATCCTAGCAGGGGGCTCTGAGGAGTTTCCACTAATGATGACACTCTCCAGCACCCTCTATTCCTGCCATGATTTTGCACCAATTTCAGACAGGACCCTGGCTCAGTGGGTGTGGAGGTCAATGGGGAAGCAAGGAGTTCTCCTGTGGGTCTGATCCCACTTCACGCCCTGGCCCGTCTGGCCAGCGCCCTCCCATGTGCCCTATTGTTTGTTTTGCACTCTCCAGAGAACGTGATCTTATCTCTCGATCATCTTGTTTTTTCCTTTTTTGAGAGTCCCGTGCTGAACCTCTGCGGATTCTTGATTCTGTCCTTGTAGGGGGGAGATCCACTTGTGTGTAGGAGACCAAGATCTATGTCTTCTTCTCTGGGAGCAGGAATCCAGGGGGTTACCTTTACTCCACCATTTTTTTTCTTCCAGTATTGGCATCTTAACAATATTAAGTCTTCCAATCTATGAACATGGGATGACTTTACATTTATTTATGTCTTTATTTTCTTTCAGCAATATTATGTAGTTCTAAGTAAACAAAAAAAAATGTTCACCTCCGTGGTTAAATTTATTCCTAATTATTTTATTGTTTTAGATGCAATTATAAATTGAATTGATATCTTCATTTCCATCTTGGATTGTTCATTGCAAGTATGTAGAAAAACAACTGATTTGGAATGTTGAGTTTTTACTTTTTAACTTTATTGATTTCATTTATTAGCTATTCTAAGAATTAGAAGAATCTAATTCTTAAATTCTAAATATAAGTATTTTTCATAGATTCTTTAGGACTATCTATATTTAGAATCATTTTATCTGTGAATAGAGATAGCTTCACTTCTTTTCCAATTTGTGTGTCTTTTGTTTCTTATTCTTGTTGAATTGATCTGACTAGAACTTCCAGTACACTGTTGAAATGCAGTGGCTAAAGCAGTTATCCTTGTTTTTATCCTGATCTTAGGGAGAAAGCTTCCAGTCTTTCACCTTTGAAAATAATGTTAGTGGTAGAGTTTTATAAATGACATTTATCATGTTGGCTTCTATTTCTATTTTGCTGAGTGTTTTTATTCTGAATGGGTGGTAGATATTATCGTTTTTTTCTATGTCAATGTAAATGGGCCTATGTTTTTCCTTCATTCTATTAATGCAGTGTATTATATTAATTTACTTTCATATGTTGAACCACCCTTGCATTCCTAGAACAAATTTCACTTGGTTGTAGTATATAATCATTTTAATATGCTATTGGATTTGTTTTGCTAGTATTTTGTTGAAGATTTTAGTATTTACATTAAACAAAGGTATTGTACTGCCATTTTCTTGCAGTTTCCTTCTCTGGCTTTGATATGAGAATTATGCTGACCTCAGAGAGTAGCTTAGAAATCGATCCTTCTTCCTCTTCAATTTTTAGAAGAATTTGAGAAGAATTGGTATTAATTATTTACATTTTTGGTAGAATTCACATTGAAGCCATCTTGTCCTGTGATTTTTTTTTGGGGGGGGAAGGTTTCTATTAGCTAATTTATTTTTTATTATATAGATATGTTCAGATTTTCTTCTTGAGTCATTTTGGTAATTTGTATGCTTTTAGGAATTTTCCATTTCATCTAAGTGGTCTAATTGGTTGGGATACAATTGTTCAAAGTATTCTCTTATAATTCTTTTCTATCTATAATGTCAATAGTAATGCCTATATTTTTAATTCTGATTTTAGTTATTTGCATCTTCCCTCTTTTTCCTTTAGCTAAAAGTTTCCTAATGATTTATCTTTTCAAAGATCTTCCCTGACCACGTGGAATGAAACTAGAAATGACATAAAATGAGAAAATCTACAAATATGTGAAAATTAAACAACATACTCTTAAACAGTCGATAGGTCAAAAAGTATCACCAGGGAAATTAGAAAATGCTTAGAAACAATTGAAAATGAAAAAAATAATATCAAAACGTATGAGATATAGCAAAAGCAGTGCTTGGAGGGAGAATTGTACCTACTGATCCCACATCAATAACTTGATTTTATTTCTCAAGGAACTAGGACAAGAAGAACAATATAAACACAAATCTAGTAGAAAGAAAATAATGATCAAAACAGAAATAAAGAAAATAGAAAATAAAAGACTAATAAAAAGAATCAATGAACCCAAAAGTTGGCTCTTTTAACAGATCAACAAATATATTCCAATTGTTTATTCATTTAGTAATCATCTGAACTCATTAGTTCAGGATGCAGGCCTGCTTACTCAGTAAAGATACAAAATTAATCTTTGATAATTACCATATGATCACTTTTCCCATTTTAAGAGACTAAAGCCTTTCCTGACATAGGAGTATATCCCTAAGAATATTGTAAAATGGGGAGGCTAGGTTAGCCCTAGGACTAGAAGATTTTAGCATACATGAGGAAGATATAACTTATTTTGCATGCCAGTCTTCGCAGATCGGTAATTGCTTCCTGAAGAAATAAGTTACAGTCCTATCCAATTTGAAGTGGAGGCAGTGCCAAAATTTATTACCATAGTCTGCCCTGGTAAGGGTTTGGTATATATACTGTCCTTGTTTTATAATATAAATAGTCAATTAAAAAGCAAAACAGAAGTCTGGAATATTGAGGTTAAGCATCAGAGATCAGAAGTATGTACTAGTAAAATTCATGTCATTCACTTTTGCTTTGGTTTATACATCATTTTCCCTTCTTCCACAATTTCCTTTATTTATCTTGATTTCATTGTTTTTTCCCAGCTATAAATAAGATTCTTGTGTTCTTCTCCTGTCAATTCTTGTAAGCAACAAATACACATTAGCTTCCTTCCTTTTTTAAAAAATATTTATTAAACTTTCTTCATGTCATGTATACTAGAATAAACGCTGGTCATATAAACAGTAGTTACAATATATTCATTATATTACTTGCAGTATAAGCTTAACCTTTTCCCCTCTCCCCATTACGTAATTATTTTTTCTCTCCACTGGAACATTTCCATCAGCATACGAATGTGATGTAAAGTCTCCATCTTGAAAAAAACCTCTTGAGAACACATGTCCCCCTAGCTGTCCTTTTATTTGTTTGATCCTTTTAGATAAAAATACTTTGAAATTACTGATTATGCTTGTTGTCTCTATTTCTCTCTTTTCATTACCCTTGGATGAATTCCAATCAGGCTTCTCCTATGAATATTCCACTGCACATTTTCAATAAAAAGGATCAGTTCTCTTAATTCATCTTACAAGCACAGTCACTCCCTTCGTCTTGAAATTTTTACTTCATTTGGCTTTCAGGAGCTCACATCCTGACTTGTCTTCTATCTCACTAATCATTCCTCAGTCTCCTATTTGAAATCTAATCCCTGTTCCTAGGTGGTCATATTTTGCCTATTATTTGTTTTGTTTTTGGTTTTGTTTGCTTAATCATTTAGTTTTTATGTCACTTGGTTGAGGTATAAATTGTATGCAATAAAATGTATGAATTTTAAGAGTACAGTTATATTAACTTTGACAAATATATTAATATAAACAGTTGTTACCACTCTCCCAATGAAGATACACTATATTCCCACCACCACAGAAGTTCCCTCATACCACTTCACAGTCTATCCCACTCACCCCCTCTCAAATAAATCTCATATGACTTCTGCTAACATAGCTTGGTTTTGAACATTCAAAAAATGTATATAAAGGAAACTATATACATAAAGGTATTTTTGCTTGTTTTGACTCTCTATGCATAATGTTTCTGATATTCTTCTATGTTTTTGTATGCTTCAGCAGTTGATTCCTTTTTGTTTCTGAATAGAATTCCATTATAAGAACAAACCCTGATTTGTTTATCTATTCTTGTGTTTGTTAATGGGTGTTAGAATCATTTCAAATTGCAAGCTTTTGCAAATAAAACTGCTATGAACATTTATATACAAGTCTTGTGTAGACATATGTTTTCATATCTCTTGGGTAAATACTTAAGATGGGAATCGCTGCACCATTTGGTTAAGTGTATGTTTAAACTCTATAGGAAACTGCCTGTTTTTGCAAAGTCATTGAACCATTTTACAATACTACCAGCAAAGCAGGACAATTCTAATTGCTCTACATTCTCTCCAGCATTTTGTATTGTCAGTTTTGTTTTTAATCTTAGCCATTCTACTAGGTATGTAGGCATATCTCATTGAAGCCTTTATTTGCATTTTGCTAATAACTAATAATATGGAGCATATTTTCATTTTTTTTAGACAGAGTCTCACTTTGTTGCCCAGGCTAGAGTGCCATGGCATCAGTCTAGCTCACAGCAACCTCAAACTCCTGAGCTCAAGCAATCCTCCTGCCTCAGGCTACCGAGTAGCTGGGACTACAGGCACGCGCCAACATGCCCGGCTAATTTTTCTATATATTTTTAGTTGGCCAATTAATTTCTTTCTATTTTTAGTAGAGATGGGGTCTCACTCTTGCTCAGGCTGGTTTCAAACTCCTGACCTTGAGCGATTCACCCGCCTCAGCCTCCCAGAGTGCTAGGATTACAGGCGTGAGACACCACGCCCAACCTATTTTCATGTTTTTATTTGCTACCTTTATATCCTCTTTGAGAAGACTCTGCTCAAATTATTTGCCCATTTCTTAAAATTGAGTTATTTTCCTTCTTACTTCTATATTTTAGTATATATATGTGTGTGTGTGTATGCGTATATAAGTATGCATATCATAAATTGATATATATGAGTTTATATATACAGCCTCATATATTAATACTTAAAATCATATATATATGTGTGTATATATATGTGTGTATATATATATATATATTTGTGTGTGATACATGATGGGGCCAATAATCAGAAACTATCTGGACTCTCTTGACACCTTATCTTTACTCCTGTCTGCAGATCTGCTGCATATATCTTTTCCTTTGCTTCTCTTTTATTATACTGGGCTGAATATGACTATACTTGAGCTCCTGAAAGCATAGTTTATAAGTACAGTCACCCAAAGGGAATGGATGTCTCAACCCAAATTCCATATGCCTAGTAAAGGGACACTGCCTAGCCTAGTTTAATTCATGTGGCCATCCCTTGTCCAAATATCTGTTATCAGGTTCATGATAGACAAAACAGCTTCCAGGATCCCGCTAACCAGCATTGGGACAGTAGTAAAGGGGGTCATTGTAAGTTTGGGCATATAACATAAAAATATTCCCCTATCTCTCTATTAAATACATTTCTAAAAGTGGGATTACCAGATTAAAGGGTATTCTTATTTTAATCTTTGGAACAAATTCTAAATTACCCTTTATTAAATTGACTCTAATTTATGTTCTAACTATGAAATTGTCAATTTTTCATCACTCTTGCCCCAAATTATCTTTTTCAAAGTTTAATAAATCTGTCAACTTGCAGGAAAAATTTCCTTTATTGGAATTTCTTTTATTACTACTGAATTTTAACATATTTTTGTATTTATTGCTCTGTTTTATCATTGAGATGTTCAGATTTATCCCATTGATTTGAATGGTTTTCTTGGAGTTAAGAATATGATAATATTGTTATGTATTGCAAGTAGTTTTATTCGTAGTTTGTAGTTTGTATTTTGACTTTATATTTTCCATAGTGGTTTCTTTTTACTTTTTCTTTTTTTAAAACAGAGTCTTGCTTTGTTGCCTGGGCTAGAGTGCTGTGGCATCAGCATAGCTTACAGCAACCTCAAACTCCTGGGCTCAAAAAATTCTCCTGCCTCAGACTCCTGAGTAGCTGGGACTACAGGCATGCGCCACCACGTCCAGCTCATTTTTTCTATATATTTTTAGTTGTCCAGCTAATTTCTTTCTATTTTCAGTAGAGACAGGGTCTTGCTTTTCCTCAGGCTGGCCTTGAACTCCTGATCTCGAGTGATCCTCCCACCTCAGCCTCCTAGAGTGCTAGGATTACAGGCGTGAGTCACCATGCCACCACGCCTGGCCTCCATAGTATTTTAAAACTTTAATATAGAGAAGTAAACAAATCACTTATTTAATGGTTTCTAAGTATCATACCACACTTTAAGAGGCCTTAACTTCTTCCAGATTATTTTTATTGACCTGTATTTTGTGTAGTGTTTTTATGTTTAAATTTAAATATTTGATAAATTGAACTTGGAATCAATCTAGTTTGCTGTAAGTAAAGAAGAAATACAGATTTTCTTTTTCCAAATAGCTGTGTAATGTTCCAGAACCATAAACTCATTAGTATTGCCTTCCCTATTTGAAGTACAAACAATATCATCGCCTAAATTACCATATTTGCTTGGGTAAGTAACTACTAGACATTCTATTCTAATATACTTATTTGTTGATTAATGTTATATTACTTAGCTGCTATAACTACTGTAGTGTTAATAAATATTTTAATATGTAATAGATAAATATCCTCTCAATTTCATTTTAAAAGTATTTTCTGTATAATCTCACAAATTTATTCTTTAAAATTAGTTTCAGAATTATTTTGTCAATCACTCTCAGCACATATACTATAAAAATAAGCACACATGCAAGAAAGGGTCAAGTTTTTATTGTGATTTTGTATGATTTACAAAGTAATCTAGGGAGAATTTAAATCTTTGCAATCTTGAATCTATCAAAGAACAAGATATGATTTACAAAATTTTGTGTAGTGTTATTTAAATGCTCACATTCACAACAAAGAAACATATAGGCAAATAGTTCATAGCAAAAAATTACCTAAGCTTCTATAGCTTCTACTGAAAAAAAATGCTAAGAAACATAATTATTGTACACTTAATATGTAACAACTTACTGTTGTCCTCCATCCAGTCCTTAACAACTACTTTTCTCTACTTTTTCTTTCACTATTACTCTTCTTCATGACCAACTAACACTACTCCAACACTACTTCTTCTAATACATATGCTGCATCACATTCTAGCTAACTTTCCTGATAATTAAAGTTAGGAACCACAAAACATCATGTAAATGATGTTTAACCCAAGAGAATCCAATGGCTATTTCATTGCCTAGTGTATTATTAACTGTATAGCTTGATGGAATGGTCATGGGACTCTACCTTGGTCATAGGAATCTACCTTTCACATTCAGAATATTCTCAAACAGAAAAGAATGTTTTGCTAGGCAAATATTAGTTAATCCCATAACTGCTCCCATTGTGGGAGTAGATGATGGTGTTGTATGCAACTGTTTTATATGGATCCTGCCCTCTAATGGCAGATGTTGAAGAAGCTCTGTGATTGTCCTGTCTCTATATTGCAGGCCTATCTTCAGTGTCTTCACCCCTCTGTCAATTAAATTCAGTTTGCTCTCTCTTGTAGTCTCTAGTTGCTGCTCCATTTGTTTCCTATTGGCTTCTTCTCTTCATTTATTTGAATTAGCTGGCCCTGAATACTTGCTTTTCCTTAAAATGTGGGCTTGAAAATTTATTAGCTTCATGTTAAGAGTAGTAGCCTCTGATAATAGTAATAATTGCAGCTAACATTTATTAAGTTCTTAGATTGTCAAACTGAATCCTGATTCTGACATTCTGTAGTAGGTACTATTATTAACTTATTTTTACATGAAGAAATTGAGGTTTATAAAGGTTAAATCACTTCTCTGGTGTCACAGGTCATCAACTGACATAGTGGGAGTTTGAAGACAGGTCTATATAATCTGAGATCTTCAGTCTCTTAACTGTAATTCATTAATGTCTAATGTAGACTCATCCCACCCTCTCACATGCATCCACTCTTAGATCTTGAAGCTTCAGCCCAGGTTGCAAATCTGTGCTTTCCACTAATTCCTATCCCCAGTTATTTAGGATGGGCATTCAGAAGAATACTTTTTAATCAATTTAACTATGAATCAAAGAAGGGAATATTGCAATGACTGGGGGAGGAAGTGAAGTTTAGGAAGATTTTCTTTAAATGGTGGATATGTGAATATGGTTCCAAGCTGAGGAAGGATGCCAGGATAAGGGGAAGGAGATTGAATATATAGCAAAGAAAATAATTGATGGAGCAAATTACTTTTTTCTATAAAAATTATAATACTGTGGTTCTGAGAAAGAATAGAGAGCTCTTGTTAGAATAGTTCCAATATGAAATCAGCTGCAGGTCCATTAATATGGCATTTTGATTAAATAAGTTTATAACAAAAAATACATAAAACAAAACTATTTAAAGATGGCTTGTTTGAAATGATGCCAGCATTAACTTAATAGCAATTTTAAATTGTAGAAAAAATGAAAGATTTTAAGGATTTTTTAAAACTATTATTGTACTTACTATAATACATTGTTTTTCCAAAAATATTCTAAAAGCTGAGGAATTTAAGAAGCTATTTTGGAAGCTAATTGCAAAGATTTTTCCATTAAAACAGTTTTCTTTTCTTTTTTTTCATTAAAATCTCAAGTAAATACATAGCCATACATAGAATATTATTTATCATATGAAATCTCACACTATAATAAAACCTTAGATGAGACCTTAGCACACAACATGAATTCAATTCCATTATGGAGGATTCCTTCATTTCTTTCTTTAAAGTAAGATTTCAAATCTTATTTATATTTTGAATAACATCCAATTGATAGTCACAAACCTACTATTCACTGTGCTAACAGATGAGATATTTTGCTTTGGCCTTTCAAATCAGTCAAATAGCTGATTAACTTTTAACCTCCTTTTTCTTTTTTGAATGAAGCAAATTTAACACCCATTCATGTCATATAGAGTGCCAGGAGCTACTATCAAGAACGATTACCTTCTCTATATCTTTTGTTCTCTCCTCTTCATTTTTAACCAGTCAGTATTTCATAGCTGTGCTCCCTTGCAACTTTATGGTCCTATCACATCAGGAATGGATCTTCTGGAGATGATAAAGAAACAAAAAGTAGCCTTTGATTCACTCTCAAGAAAAAAAAGGGGGAATATATTTACATAAACATAGTATTTTGCATATAATTTCATGGGGATAAAAATTCATCTGCAGTTGATCCATGGATCTTCTAGGGGTCGCTTAAGGATTATTATTGTAGAATGCTCTTCTGACTTTGTTTATGTGTTTATGTTGACAGTCAAAAATAAAATAAAAATAACAGAGAATAAAGGATGGCAATTATCAAAGATACAATAAAGTATTTTCTATAACTGAGGTGCCACCAAATGCCTAGTAAAAGGGAGGAAAATTATTGAAATTATGAAGCATAATCAAGAAATTTTAGGATACTAGTGATAAAGAGAAAATCTTTTTATTAAAATTTTATTTCAGAATATTATGGGAGTACAAATGTTTTGGTTACATAAATTGCTTTTGTACCATTTGAGTCAAAGTTATAAGTGTGCCCTTCACCCAGATAGTGTGCATTGTACCTGGTAGGTGTGAATTCACCCAACTCTTCCTCCCCAGCATGTGCTTGATTTCCAATGATTGTTATTTCCATATGTGCACATAAGTGGTGATAGATTAGTTCCAATATAATGGTGAGTACATGTGGTGTTTATTTTTCCATTTTAGTCATACTTAACCTAGAAGAATGAACTCCAGCTCCATCCAGGTTAGTACAGGAGGTATTAGTTCACCATTTTTTAAGGCTGAGTAGTACTCCATGGTACACATATAGCAGATTTTATTAATCCACTCCTGTATTGATGGGCACATGGGTTGTTTCCACATATTTGTGATTGTGAATTGTGCCTCATTAAGCATTCAAGTATAGGTGTCTTTTTTGACACATGATTTATTTATTATTTTTTTTATTTCAGGATTTTATGGGGATACAAACATTTTGGTTACATGTTATGACTTTGTCACAGGCAAGCCATGATTTGAGGCTTGCTCTTTCCCCACTACAACGCTCACCACATCTATTAGTTGTGAGTTTACTCACCCCCAACCCACCAACCCCCAGTGAATATTGCTGCCATGTGAGCACCTTAGTGTTGAACAGTAAGTGCCAATTTGATGTAAAGTACATGTAGTGCTTATTCTTCCCTTCTTGTGATACCTCACTTCAGAGGGTGAGCTCAAACTCTATCCAGGAAAATATAAGAGGTGCTAGAACACCAATGTTTTTTGTAATTGTTTATTATTCCATTGTATACATATACCATGCTTTATTAATGCACTCATGGATTGACAGGCACTTGGGTTGTTTCCACATCCTTGCAATAGTGAATTGTGCTGCCATAAACATTCAGTGCAGATGTCTTTATTATTGTAGAATGTCTTTTGTTCCTTTGGGCAGATGCCTAATAGTGCTATTATGGATCAAATGGTATTTCTATTTTTAGCTCTTTGAGGTATCTCAAAATTATTTTCAACAGTGCTAGTACTAATTTGCAGTCCCACCAGGAGTGTAACAATGTTCCTACCTCTTCACATCCTCACCAGCATTTGTTATTTGGGAATATTTTGATAAAGGCCAATCTCAATGAGGTTAGGTGATTTCTCATTGTGGTTTTGATTTGCATTTTCCTAATGATCAGAGATGTTAAGCATTTTTTATATGTTTGGTGGCCATTATTCTGACTTCTTTTGAAAAGTTTCTGTTCATTTCCTTTGCCCATTTATTGATGGGGTTGTTTGAGTTCTAGATAGATTCTTCTTATCAGCTGCTTATCAGGATTCTTAAGGTTTCATGCCTTAGGTTGATGTCTGTTATCCATCGTGAATTGATTTTTGTAAGAGGTGAGAGGTGGGGATCCAGTTTCAATCTTCTGCATGTAGTAATCCAGTTTTCCCAGCACCATTTATTGAAAAGAGATTCTTCTCCCCAGTGTATATTTTTGTATGCTTTGTCAAAGATTAGATGACAATATGCAGATGGTTTCATCTCTAGATTCTCAGTCTTGTCACAAAGGCCTAGGTTACATATATTACCTTTGCCCCACCAAGTCAGAGCTACATGTGCGTCCATTCCCCAGATGGTGCACACCACACCTGTTAGGTGTGAATATACCCATCCTCTCCTCCCCCTCCAACCTGCCTGACATCTGATGTATCTTATTACTAAATGTGCACATAAGTGTTGATCAGTTAATAGCAATATGATGGTGAGTATATGTGGTGCTTGTTTTTCCATTCTTGGGATACCTCACTTAGTAGAAAGGGTTCTAGCTCTATCTAGGCTCTTCCCAGCAGAGATTCTCACAGAAGAGATAAGAAGAGGTATTTGGTTGTTTTTATTATTATTGTAGCACCTTATGTGGGTATAGATGTTTAGGTTACATATCATGCCTTGCCCCACCCCCGTCCTCCCCGGAGTCAGAGTTTCAAGCGTGTCCATTCCTCAGATGGTGTGCATCACACTTATGATGTATGTATATATCCATCCCCTCCTCCACCTCCCAACTGCATGATACCCAATAAATATTATTCCTTTATTTCCAGGTAGGTGTTGATCAGTGAAACCAATTTTCTGGTGAGTATATGTGGTGCTTAGTTTTCCACTCTTGGGATACTAAACTTAGTAGAATGGGTTCCAGCTCTATCCAGGAAAATACAAGAGGTGCTATATCACCATTGTTTCTTATAGCTGAATAGTACTCCACAGTGTACATGCACCACATTTTATTAACTCACTCATGTATTGATGGGCACCTGGGTTGTTTCCACATCTTTGCAATTGTGAATTGTGCTGCTATAAACATTCAAGTGCAGGTGTCTTTTTTATAGAATGTCTTTGGTTCTATTGGGTAGATGCCCATTAATAGGATTGCTGGATCAAATGGTAGATCTACTTGTATCTCCTTAAGGTATCTCTATATTGCTTTCCACAGAGGTTGCACTACTGTGCAGTCCCACGAGGAGGGTAGGAGTGTTCCTATCTCTCAACATAGATGCCAACATTTATTGTTTGGGGACTTTTTGATAAAGTACATTCTCAATAGAGATAAGTGATATCTCATTGTGGTTTTGATTTGCATTTCCCTGAATATTAGAGATGTTGAGCATTTTTTCATATGTTTATTGGCCATTATTCTGTCTTCTTTTGAAAAGATTCTGTGCATGTCCTTGGCCCAATTTTTGATAGGGTTGTTTGATTTTTAATTGCTGATTTTCCTGAGTCCTAAACAGATTCTAGTTATCAGCCCTTTATCGGATGTGTAGCTTCTGAAAATTGTCTTCCATTCTGTAGATTGTCTGCTTGCTCTCGTGACAGTTTTTTGGCTGTGCAGAAGCTTTTTAATTTGATCAGGTCCCATTTATTTATTTTTGTTGTTGCGGTGATTGCCTTTGGTGTCTTCTTCATCAATTCTTGTCCTAGGCCAATGTCTAGTGGAGTATTTCCAGCATTTTACTCTAGAATTCTAAGAGTTTCACAACTTAGGTTTAACTCAGTTACCCAGTGTCAATTCATTATTGTGGGAGGTGAAAGGTGCGGATGCTGTTTCAGTCTTCTACATGTGGCTACCCAGTTTTCCCAGCACCATTTATTGAATAAGGATTCTTTTCCCAAGTGCATATTTTTGTCTGCTTTGTCAAAGATTAGATGGCTATATGAGGATGGTTTTATATCTGGGTTTTCTGTTCTGTTCCACTGTCAATGTCCCAGTACTTGTGCCATTTATAAGCTGTTGTAATTATTATAGCCTTGTAGTATAGTTTGATGTCTAGTAAATTGATACTCACATTTAATTTTTATTACCTATGATTACTTTTGCTATAATGGGTATTCTCTGGGCCATACAAAGCATAAAATTATTTTTTCTATATCTGTGAAAACTGATGTTGGTATTTTAATAGGAGTTGCATTGACTCTGTAGGTCACTTTTGGTAGTATAGACATTTTAACAATGTCGATTCTGCTGACCCACGAGCATGGTATGTTTTTCCACCAGTTTATGTCCTCTGCTATTTCCTTCTTCAGTGTTTCACAGTTCTTCCTGTAGAGGCTTTTACTTCCTTAGTCAAATATATTCCTAGTTACTTTATTTTCTTTGTATTGGAGGAAATTGAGTCTTTGATGTGGTTCTCAGTTTTACTGTTATTGGCATATATGAATCCCTCTCATTTGTGTGCTTTGATTTTGTATCCTGAGAATTTATTTAATTCATTTAACAATTTATGGAGTCTCTTGTTTGAATCCTTGAGGTTTCCTAGACATAATATCATATCACCAGCAAAGAGTGAGAGTTTAATCTTTTCTGCCCCCATTTGGATGCGCTTAATTCCGCTCTCTTGTGTGAGTGCTATAGCATGGACTTCCAGCAGTATGTTGAATAGAAGTAGAGATAGTGGGCAACCTTGTCTTGTTCAAATTATAAGTGGGGATGCTTTCAATTTTTCCCCATTCAGTATGATATTGGCTGTGGGTTTGTCATGTATGGCTTGTATTATTTTTAGGTAAGCCCCATCTATTCTTATTTTGTTAAGCATTCTTATCATAAAAGGATGTTGAATTTTGTCAAATACTTTTTCTTTGTCTATTGAGAGGATCATACTGTCTTTGATTTTTCTTCTGTTTATATATTGAATTACATTTATAGATTTGTGTATGTTGAAGCATCCCTGCATCACTGGGATGAAGCCCAGTCTGTCGTGTTGCATTATTTTCTTGATAAGCACCTGGATTCAGTTAGCTAGGATTTTGTTGAGAATTTTTGCATCTATATTTATAAGGGATTTAATCTCTAGGTTTTTTGTTGTTGTTGTTGTTGTTGCATCCTTTCCTGGTTTAGGTACCAGTGTTATGTTGGCTTCATAAAATGTTTTGGGAAGGATTCCATCTTTCTCAATGTTGAGGGATAATTTCTGCAGGATAGGCACCAGTTCTTCTTTGTAGGTGTGGTCAAAGTCTGGTGTGAAACCATCTGGTCTGGGATTTTTCTTTTTAGGAACATTTTTATGGCTGTTTCAATTGTAATACTTGATATTAGTCTGTTCAGGAATTATATTTCCTCTTGGTTGATTCTAGGGAGGCTGTGTGTTTCTAGGAATTTCTCCATTTCCTCCACAATTTCCAGTTTGTGTGTAGAAAGATTTTTCAGTATTCATAAATTATATTTTGTATCTCCATGGCATCAGTTGTAATTTCTCCTTTATTGTTCATGATGGAGCTTATTAGAGATTTTTCTTTTCTTCTTTTCATTAGTTTAGCAAAAGCCATGTCAATTTTGTTTATTTTTTTCAAAGAACCTACTTTTTGTTTTATTAATCATCTGTATAGTGTACATGTTGTCAATTTCATTTAGTTCTAATTAGATCTTATTGATTTCACTTCTTTTGCTGAGTTCAGGGTCAGACTGTTCTTCTTTTTCCAGCTCTTTGAGTCCATTCATTAGATTTTCTAATTGTGAACTTTCTGACTTTTGGATATAAACTAATTTATGTAAATAAACTTTCCTCTCATGACTGCTTTAGCTATGTTCCAAACATATTGATAACTTGTGTCTCCTTTGTCATTTGGTTCAAAGAATCTTTTGATTCCATCTTGATTTCCTTGTTTATGAAGTAATCATTCCACAGAGGTTTTTGAGTTTCCATGATTGTGTGTAGAGATGAGAGTTTCTGTTAGGTTTGATTTCTTCTTTTATTCCACTGTGAACTGAGAAGATACATGGTATAATTTCTATTTTTTAAAATTTTTTGAGACATGCTTTGTGTTCTAGGATATGGTCAGTCTTTGAGAACTTCCCATGAGCTGATGAGGAAAATGTATATTCGGTGGTTTTGGGGTAGAATGTCCTGTAAATGTCACTCAGGCCCATTTGTTCTAGAGTTCTCTTTAAGTCCATCATTTCCTTGTTAATTTTCTGTTTGGAGGATCTGTCATGTGCTGTCAGCGGGGTGTTGAAGTCTCCGGCTACTATAGTTTTGTTGTTTATCAATTTGTTTAGATCAAATAGAGTTTGCTTTATGAATCTCATTGCATCTAATTTGGGTGCATACATATTTAGAATTGTTATGTCTTCTTGTTGAACTGTACCTTTCACCATTATATGGTGATCCTCTTTGTCTTTCATTACTTTTATTGATTTTAAAACTAATATATCTAAAATCAAAACTGCCATGCCAGCATTCTTTGGGCTTCCGTGTGCTTGAAATATTGTTTTCTACCCCTTTACCTTTAGCCTTTGATCTTTAGCTTTTGAGTGGTTTTACATCTGTGAGTGTTTTGTGTGCTGATCCATGTGTAACTCTGTTTTGAGTACTTCTTGGATGGCTGATCTTGTCTTGGTGAATTCCGTCAGTCTTTGCTTATCTGAGAATGTCTTTTTTTCTCCTTCATATACAAAACTTAGTTTTGCTGGGAACAAGATTCTAGGCTGGGCATTATTCTGTTTTAGAAGTGTCAGAATGGAGCCCTTGTCTCTCCTTGCTTGTATGATTTCAGTTGAGAAATCTGGCATTATTTGGATTGGCTTTTCTTTGTATGTTACTTGCTTCTTTCATCTTACAGCTCATATAGGGGCCTCTTTAGTTGATATTTTGGTCACTCTGATGACTACATATCTTGGCATTTTCCTATTTGCATTGAATCTCCCAGGGGTCCTTTGAGCTTATTGTACCTGGATATCTAGATTTTTAGCAAGGCCTGGGAAATTTTCTTCTATTATATCTTCAAATAGCTTGTCCAACCATTGCGTGTTTTCTTCTTCCCCTTTCAGGGATGCCCATAACTCTCACGTTAGGTTTCTTTACATAATTCCACATTTCTTCAAGGCTTTGCTCTTTTTTCTTATTTCTCTGCTCTATCTCCGTGACTGACTTATTCAATTAGAAGGTTTTATCTTCAGTCTCTGAGATTGTTTCTCCTGTTTGATCTATACTGTTCTTGAGGCTTTTCACTGTGTTTTGTAGGTCCCTCAAGAAATTGTTCACTTCCATGGATTGGGTTTGATTTTTATTTAATATTTCAATTTCTTTAGTGAATTTTTCTTCCATGTCCTGGATTCTTTGTGGTTTCTTTGGGCTGGTTATCCATTTTTTCTTGCATGTCATTGAGTTTTCTTACATTCAATTTTCAAAATTCTTCTATCATTTCAGTTTTTGTCTTTGGTTAATATTCATTTCTAGAGAGCTGGTGTTCCTCTTCGGGGGTGTGCTTTCCATTTGATTCTTCATGCTTCCAGAGTTCTGTCGCTGATTCCTTCCCATCTAGATCTGTTGTTGCTTCTTGCCTTTATTTTCTTTTTTTTTTGGATAATGACATGCCCTGTTTAGTCTTTGAGCCAGTAATTGGTGTTTGTGGATGAGATTCAACCACACCCTGTATGATGAGTCAGTAGATGCAGTAAATGTGTGTGCACAGTGACCTCCCTGTCAGTAGATGACATTGGCTGGGAGGAGCAGGCTTCACTGCTGTTTTTGGGTCCTGTAAGCAGCTCTTGATCCTATGGAGAGGCACTCTAGTGTCTCAGGTGGTGGGTGGGGTCCTGGGACATTCAGGTGTGTCCTTATTCTCCACCTCAGTGGGGGCAGGTCTGGGAGTGAGTCTCAGCAGAGCTGGGTTGTGTAAGCCTGCTTTCATGCACCACAAATGCTGTTAGCAGGGGTCAAAGATTTGTTCTCTGATTCCAGGCAAAGCTGCCATGGAGGGGCTTGAATGTCCCCACTCAGCTGAAAAGTCTGTGTCTGAGTGTGGGGCTGTCTGAGACCTGCAGTCTGGAGCAGCCCTCACTCCTTTCCACCCTCCCCCACTCTGTGGCTTCTCCTGGTCCTCTGCCAGCAGGCAGGACCTCATGCCAGCGGGTTTTCCCTGGCTGTGATGCAGGCTGGGAGGTTCCCTGTCCTGGATTGCAGCCTGGGCTGGGCACCTGGCCCTCCCATGGGAGGAGGGTTGCCACTCAAGGATGCTAATCTTCCCCTGAAGGTACACACACCTTTGTAGGCTCCTTCTGTTCCCCGGGGCAATATGATCAAGACCTGGTTGTATGGGATCTGGTCTGTAGGCCTGACTCCTGGACCCTGGAGATCAATCCATGACCCTGCCAGCAAGAGGAGTGTCACCAGGGAGTGGAATGTCGGTCCTAAGTCACTCACAGGATTCCCAAGCTGGATCGATGTCTCTCTGCCTCAGGATCTGCCCCAGTCTGAGTACCCCTCAATCTGCTGTAGAGCCCCAAAAGGAAAGGTGTCATTCCCTGGAGATGTGTTCATGTGATGGCTAAATTTTCTTTCTGGGAACCCATGGGTAGGGAAGGGGAAGGAGACAATGAAGCTATATGACACCTGCTGATCGGCTCGGCTCTATGCACAGGGACGTGTCCTGTGGGAGCTGGGAGCCTGGTGCCCAGTCTGCAAGAGGCTTACCACTCACTGGTGGCAGCCGTCTCTGGGCTGGTGTTAGCCAGTCTCTCAAACCACCCAGGAGCCCACCGGCAGTCTTAAATGCAAGAGAAGGGAAAGTTAACTGCTCCACCTACCCTTGTCACTGGTCTTCAAGTCTCTTGGGGGCCTTTCTGCTTCCAGTCCTCCTCTGCAACTTCTTCCCGTGGAGTCTCCTGTAGTCTCAGGTACCCTTCCTTCCCACCCTCATCTGATCTATGTTTTTCTGCTTGTTTATTTTTTTCACTTTCTTCTAAAATATGTCATTTTTGCAGAGACACCCTGGCTGGTGATTTTTCTTGTCTGCCATCTTGTATCTGTCTGAGAGTGTTTGTTTTTTTTAATTGTGTTCGTTTTGATGGCCGACAAAGTCTGTGACTGATTCAGCTATTACAATTGATATTAATTTTAAATGCAGCAAAATTTAATTAATTGTGATCTGAATGATCTCAATATTTACAAAAATAAAAATGTGAAGCTTTAGCCAGGAAAAGATAATTGGCAGTGCTCAAATGGCAATCCTTCATTGTTATTAATAATAGATATCTGTAGTGACTCTTCAAAGTCTCAATGCTCTCAGCCTTGCTATTTGTGGTAACCTCTACATGCTGTGAAGAATTCTCTCCTGTACTTCCACCCTCTTCAATATAGGCTACAGAGAGAGAAACAGACAGATTGAGAGAGAGAGGGAGAGGGAGAGAGACTCCTTTATGGGAACATATCAGTTTGTTTACCCATTCACATTTGATGAACATTTAGATTCTTTTGGATTTGAGGCTTTATGAATAAACCTGCCATGATCAAGTCTTTGTGTAGACATATTGTTTTATTTTTCTTAAATGATATTTTTGTATCACAATTGTGTTTAATTTAATAAGAAACTTTCAAGTAGTTCTGTATTCCCACTAAAAATATATGAAGATTTGAGTCACATTTCATCCTCAAAAATACATGGTATAGTTTAGCTTTTTTATTTTAAGAATTCTAATGTGTGTATTTTCCTTTCATTGTGGTGGGTATTTTTGTTTGTTTGGTTGTTTTTTTGTTTGTTTGTTTGTTTGTTTTTGAGACAGAACCTCAGTCAGTTGCACCCAGTAGACTGGTAGAGTGCAGTGCCATCATCATAGCTCACTGCAACCTCAAACTCCTGGGCTGAAGTGATCTTCCTGCCTCACCTCCCAAGTAGCTGGGACTACAGGTGTGAACCACCATGCCTAGCTATTTATTTTTCTATTTTTAGTAGAGACTGGGTCTCACTCTTTCTCAGGCTGGTCTCAAATTCCTGAGCTCAAGTGATCCTCCCGCCTTAGCTACCCAGTGTGCTAGGATTATAGGCATGAGCCACTGTGCCCTTCCTCATTGTGGTT
Source organism: Cheirogaleus medius (assembly GCA_008086735.1). Classification (NCBI taxonomy): domain Eukaryota; kingdom Metazoa; phylum Chordata; class Mammalia; order Primates; family Cheirogaleidae; genus Cheirogaleus; species Cheirogaleus medius. Next base: position 10,114,802 of record VBSM01003018.1, read on the forward strand.
TTAAATTATATTTTCCTCAATGACTAATGATGCTGAGCATCTTTTCATGTACTTAATAGTCAATCCTATATCTACTCATATGAAGTTTATGTTAAAATTATTTGCCTATGTTTACAAGTTAGGGTGATTGTCTTTGTCTTGTTGAGTTTTGAAAATTCTTTATATATTCTGAATACAAATGTTTTATTAGATATATATTTCACAAGCATTTTCTCAGAGTCTTTTCTGTTAACAGTTTTTGGAGATAAATAGTTTCTAAATTGATAAAGTACAATTTATCTTTTTTTGGTCTGATAGCTTATGAGAGTTTTAGTTTTAGGTTTTAAATTGAGCATGTGTGATCCATGTTAAACTAATTTTTGCACATGCCATGAGATAAGATTTGCAAAACAGTCATTTTCATCTCCATATGTATTTTGGAAATAGTTTATTAATATCTAAATTAAATTCTATTTGAATTTTTTTTAATTTTTTTATTTCATCATATAATGGGGGTACAAATTTGTATTACATATTTGATTCTTAACAATATTGTCTTCTCAACCATGAATAAGTATTAAATATGGAATATTTTAAAAATTCAGCAGTGAAATTATCTGGATGTTGATTTTGCCCTTGATCTATGTTTTAAAGGAGAAAATAAACATTTATAATAAGTACAAGGGCTATTCAGAGAGTTTATTTCTTCTTAAGTGAGCTTTGATATTTGAATCTTTTGAACTATCATATCAAACTTTCATCTATATTGTCCAATTTATTGGTAAACATTGTTTACAAATATTCCTTATCATACTTTTGATGTCTTGAGGATACATAGTGAGATCCTGGATTCAACCATTATTTCTTCAAATGTTTTTCTGCCTCCCCTCATTTGCTTTGACTCCAGTTGATATTGTTCCATTGGTCTTTGATACTTTGCTCATCTTTTTTCAATTTTCTTTTCTTCCATCCTTCAATTTGGATAGTATCTATTTCTTCAAGTTTACTGATCATCTAGAATATACAATCTACTATTAATCTTATCCAGTGTATTTTTAATATCAACTATTGCAGGGTTTTTTGTTTCTAGAACTTCCATTTGGATCTTTTCTTATATCTTCTATCTATTTTTCTACTGATTACATCAATGCTGTCTTTTTATAGCCTTGAGTACATTATGAGATTTAGTTACTTGAGAGTTTTATCCACTAATCCCCTTATCTCTATAATTTATGGTTCACTCTCCCATATAAGTACTCACAGCATGGCCCCTGCTTAGCTTCCAAGATCAGATGATATTGGGCACGTTCTGGGTGATATGGCTGTAAACTATGGCTGACACTCTATTGATTGACTTTCTTCTGATGTTAAACCATATATTCATGCTTTCTTACATATCTGGCAATTTTTTATTGAATATTACACATTGTAAGTTTTATGTTATAGATCACTGGATTTTGCTGTATTCTTTTAAAGAATATTAGATTTTCATTCTGGTGTTTATTTAAGTTGCTAGCAGTTCAATTTGATTTTTTAAGGTTTTATTTTAAGTTCTGTTATGAGAGGTTCAATAATGCCTTTATTCTTGGACTAAATATTTTTACTTTTAAGATGTGACACTTGTGGTGATCCTTCCTATGTCTCACATATTACAAGTTCTCTCCACTCTAGCTAATGAGAAAACAAACAATGTTCAGCTCTCAATGAGCCTGAGGAATTATTTGACCTACTTTTTTCTGGTGTTACTTTCTCTAGCCTTGCAAATTTTCAGCCAACATATGTGCAGATTAGCACTTAACCATAAACTCGAGGAGTCTCTTCTGTAGATCTCTGGAGGTTTCTCTCTATGTAGCTCCTTCCTTTCCAAATTTTACACACAAATTCTTGTCATCTTGTATTCCTCAAACTCTGATCACTGTCTCCTCAACTCAGCAAGGCCACAAGATTGCTTGATTTCCTTCTCTGTGTACTGAGATGTCAAACATCCCTTTAGGCTATGCTAATCATAGGGTTCCCTTTTGTTTTCTCTTTCTCAGGGTCACAGTCGTGCACTCTCTGATGAGCAATAACTTAAAACTATGGTTTCATATATGTTTTCTGCATTTTTAGTTGTCTATAGCAGGAGACAATTTCTATATTAATTAGTACTTCATGTGTGGAAGAATTCTGGCATCCTATATGGTAGAAAATATTATACAGTGAGATTTTATAGATTTTTCTTATATGAAATTGCTAATTGGGAATGTTTTTTCTGTAATTCATATGTTAATAGTGAACACCATTTTTTGATTAATTCATGGTCATAGGGAAGATCTTGGAAATTTGTTGACTTTCGGTATATTTACTTCTAGACATGTGTAGCAAAGGTTTTCTATAATATAGGGTTCTTCCCCTTATTTTGATCACTCAATATTATAAGAACCTTCACACAACTTATATATTTTCACAAACAATATTTTAGAAGTTATATAATATCAGTTATTTATGGTAGTATCATAATTGTATGAAATATATGAACATTGAAGACCATATTTATTTTTTTGCTATTTAAAAAAAAGAGTATAAATAGTGGTTAATATTTGAAGCTTCAAAATTAGACACAGATGACTTTAAGTTCTAACTTTCACTTTCTAATAGTGTATATTTGGATATCATTTGAGTGTTTCCTAATCTCAAAAATAAATATAATTAACATTTTTCCATGTTACAGGATTTTTGTCTAGATCAAATGAGATAATACATGTAAAGTGCTTATCATAGAACTAGCCTCCCACAGAACTTAATGTTATTATTTATGTTCCTGATGTATACTAGGCCCTCCATAGCTGTGGATAAATTGTTATTTATTATTTTGTAAAGAACAGTATTGTGCTTGAGGAAAGGAGAGGTGAGAGGAAAGGAATTGGATTGATTTAGATAGGGCCAAATCCATAAAGACATTACTTACCATACTGACTTACCCTTGATGTTGATTTATTTTTCATATGTTCATATATATCACTCTGATAATTTTTGGAAGTATTTTTCATCTTAAATTAAGTTGAAAACAATTCAAATTGTTATTAATTTTTAATTAATATATTTTCAATCGAACAAATTCCTATTTGTTAACATGGAATGTTTTATGTTTTTATCTTCATGTATTTATATTTCTGTACAAAATATTATCATTTCTGTTCTAAAAATGTTACAATTTCTCTTAATTTTATTCATTGGTAGTTCGTATATTCTGTTGACATTTGAGTAGCATACTTATTTTGTAATTGCCTATTGCTTTTTACAGGGTAGATATTGATTTTTATATTCTTGTTTTATAACTAACCACTTTATCGAACTCTCTTTTCAGTTATAACAGTGTGTTTAGTAATGCTATGTAGAATTATAAGCAAACATAACATTTATTAGTACTGATAATTTATTTTACAACTTTCTAATAATTCTACCTTCTAATCTATTGTGTTTCTTATTACACCACTTGAAGCATTCTGAATATTATATAGTAGCTCTGACAAGCCTTATACTTTTCTTTCTGTGCTTAATAAGAATACCACTAGTATTATAGCAGTGAAATATTGCCTGTTGTTTTGAAATACTGTGCTACCTCTCTGTATCTATATTTTTCTGAATTAAAAAATTGAACCATTATAAAAATATATAAAAGGGAAACTGAAAATCCCTGATAATACTACCCTCAGAGACAGTTTGATGAATATCATACACATTTTATGCAAATTGGTTTTTAAATTAACACTCATTTCATACTTTTACCTGTGGCTACATATATATCTGCTTATTCTCTATAATAACTGTATATTATTGCATTCCATGGTTATAACATGTTACTTAATCACCCGTTGATGGCTATTTAAGTTGTTTCCAATACTATCACAAGCAATGCTATAATGAAGATCTTTGTATATGTAGTTTTTATACACTTATATAGATGTTTTTGTGTAACACTGAAGCAAATCATGTAAATAGATATTCAAATTTTAGTTAATTCAATTTTGATAATATTTTTTAAAAATATTACCTCTCACATTTTTCATTTTCTGAAAGTCTAGTAGATTTGTTCCCCACTCACTGACTCAATTGAATTCATTTCTTCTGGTAGACATTGGATACCATCTTGAAAAAAGAAGCCATCACTCAGCTTTATGTTACAAATTTGATTTTCTGGGATGAAAATGAAGACAATATTTCTTTAACCATGATGTTTTCAAAAAAGAATGATGTTTTCAAAATTTGAAAACTTTCCTCTACATATGAAGAACAAACCTTGTATCTGAGCACAGAACATTACTATAATCTACAGTTTAGAGAGGAAAGAAACTATCATTTATGGAATGGGAAAAAAAACTTTCCAATGCTAAGATGAACATGAAAGGAGCCAAAGACTATGAGACTGTGTTGAAGATACTGTATACATCTTTAAAATAGTGTTAAATATTGTTAAATCAAGAAAATTATGAGAAAATCAAAGCTGTCCCCTCCTAATATGTCCACATGGTATGAAGATAAATTAGCTTTATTTTCAAGACTTTCTTTTAATGTCCAAGAAAAGGAATATTCGGGCACAAATGTAAAAACAACATTATGTACTTTATAAGGCTAGATAAAGATAAAGGGTCCATATAGAGAATATTCTTCAGTAGCATTATCTCTCTTATGCCAGTATATTTAATCCCTAGTACAGAGATTTAATAATGTGGATTGTTTATATAGTCTTATTTCACTATTTATATAGTCATTTTATATATTTGTATCCCTTTGATTGATTGTGACACTGCCTATGGGAAACCTTTACTATATTAAAAAAATTTTGATTATGTCACTCTCAAAATAATAGTGTTCAGTTTCTACATCCCTGAACCCCTGGTCTTGGGTTTAAGTAAGGGTTAGGGAATGAATAGAGAGGGACAAAGTAGTGTTGATAATAATTTTATAAAAGAAAAGTGGAAGCTAAAAGCATGGTTTTTAAAAATCTTTTTACCCATGGAGCTCTGAAAAAAATAGCTTCACAACTTCCCAATACAAATGTGAGGTGAATAGTAGAGCAGGAATGATGATTTGTTATATTTGATAAAAGAGAGGGTCTGAAGGTTTCCTCTCTCATTTTTCTATAATTTTCACCAGACATAACAGAGCTCCAGAGGTTTCCATGAGACCCTGTGGACAGAGCAGAAAGTATGTCATAATTAAGAAAATAGGGTTCCTTGGGTTCAAGATGGCAAAAGCTCTAAGGTGGATATCCCAAAGCTAAAATCTAGAAAGATACTGATGAGTCTTAGTGGATCAGCCAAACCAAAATGAAGCAAGATAGGAAGCATATACAGCAAAGAGGATTGGCTGATTGTCCTTCTAAAAATCCCTGTACATTTCTCTACCAAGAGGAAACACTGCATGTCATATTAATTGCAGACACTTCAGCAGCTGAGGCAGAAAGAACAGAGGGAGGATTATGTCCCCAAAACAAGGAGAGATGAGCTGTATCTTAACCAAGGGGCAATAGCTGCTCACAAAGCAAGATAACTCTTAACCCAGATGCCCCACCTCTGCTTCCATAATACTATATAGATTTTTCCCGTGTCCAGATGACATCATGGAAAGGGAAAGAACAAGGAGTGGAATAAACTTGAAACATTTGACCATTTAGCCATAAAGAATCTGAGCTTACCTGAAATAGTTTTTAAACCTTGGCCAATGTTCAGTTACTTGGAATGGGTGAGCTTAATATATACCCCCTGCAATTGCTGCCACTTAGAAGTCTTAGGAGTTCAGAGAAAGTTTCACACATGAATGGTCATGTATAAATTTTTAGTGTACTGCAAAAAGTATTTTCAAATTGCTCTCCAAGATGTTGTGTCAATTTACATTCCTATGGGAATGTGTCCCAGTGCTTATTTCCCCAACCATACTGGAGGGTAGTTGAAAATGTGGTGGAGGAGAAGGCTGCTAACTTCCCAAAAGTGAAAAGTGCAGGTCATTATCTCATGACACAATGCGATTGTATCTGACATTGAGAGGGGTCACACAAGTGATTTTAAAAAGTAATATATTTCAAGTTCCATGGCTCACTGGAAATTTATGAGTTCACTAAAACAATTGAAATTAATAAAAACCTGGTTTTCTCTTTCCCCACATGATATATAACTTTAGTAAATGACATCAGAGATATTTTTGAAAATGTTTAATTTTGGTTAAAAAAAAGGAAGGATACATCTGTCTTTATCATTAGTTTTCTTTTTTAAAGCAGTATTTTAATTAACAATATCTCTCTTTACACTGACTCCACCTAAATGAAAATGTGAATATTAAATATTCATTCAATGTATTTAAAGTATTTTCTTTTTAAATATAGGGAAATATGTATTGCAAGCTTATATTCATCTCAATTTTATTTGCTTCAAAATATTTATATATAACATGCTGCATATATTTTATATTAGGAAGTGTGATAATGCAATTTTCATAGTATTACACACTCACATCATTAAAATTCAAGTAATACCAGTAAATGGTATAAAAAACCTTTAAATGCTGCCAATCCCAAATTTAGAATCTTTTGCATTAGGATATTATACACTGCACTAAAATAGGCCTAAGATCAGGGGTGTCAATTAAAATTTTAAAGAAGGGGTTTTCATAAGATGTTAGTATTAATATGTTAGTTTTGTTAAGTGTTTGAAAACCCAAAGTAATTTCTTGTTCTTTATAATCTTTAGTCTTGCTTTTCTCAAGAAAGTATTTGCCTTTCATTCCAGTTTATTCTATTGTAACAGCTTATTTTATAATAAAGTTGATAATGTCACTATTTTAGGCAAAAACTTAACTGCAATTTCTAGTTAAATTTGTCAGATCTATTGGAATTGCTACATGAATTATTTCAATTAATAAGAGTAAGGAAAAAGGGTGAGAATGTTCAAAACTTGCTTGGCCTTCTTTATAAACTTGTTACTGTCTTGAAAAAGTCCAGTTTTTTCAACTCAAGTAACCCCTCCTTTTAAAGGCCCCCTAGATACAAAAAAAAGGCAGAGGCATAACAGCTTTAAGAAGTATGATTTGTTTGAATAAATAATTTTAACTTGAATTCTCAATATCCCGAGGTTTTATTATTGCAATTTTCTTTGTGACAACTGAAATTCTCTCATATAATTCTGCCTGCTAAAAGTCAGAAGGGGCATATTTTAAATGTCCTTGTAGAAATAGAAATATATGCTATTAATCATGAAAGTCAAGAAAAATGGCAGGGTAAATGTGAATCTATTTGACAAACTAGAAAGAGTCAAAGCTCAAGTCCTGTGGTAGATCAGTGGTGTCTGTTTAAAGCAGAGATCATTATTTTTTGCTACACATAAAATACTTTGTTTATACCAAGTGAATTTTTGGAAGTATATACCAGAGAGAGCTGATATGATGACTGGAGCCAGTTGTTATTCACAGAGCAAGATAACTCTTTTTTTTTCCTTATATTTCATCATATAATGGGGGTACAAATATTGTTAGGGTTACATACATTGCCCCTGCCACCCCTCCCCCCCTACATGCCAGCGCTTCAAGTGTGTCCAATCCCCAGGTGGTGGGCACCGCATCCATTATGTAAGTATACAAATCCTCCTCCCTCCCGCTTGCCCTCCACCCGACAAAAGATTTTTTTTTTTTACATTTTGGTTACATTGTATATCTTTGCCTCTACCTAAGAAAGGTTAGAGGTATGCCCATCCCCCCAACAATGCTCGCCACATCCTTATGATGTGGGTCTGACCCCACCCAATCCCTGGTGAACACTACCACAATTTGAGCACCATAGGTTTAATCAGTCAGTACCAATTTGATGGCGAGAAGATTTGGAGCCCATTTTCTATATCTTGTGTTACCTCACTTTGGATAACGGGCTTAAGCTTAATCCAAGATAGCATAAACGGTGCTAGCTCACTGTCGTTTCTTAGAATTGAGTAATATTCCATTGTGAGCATATACCACATTTTAGTTATCCACTCATGAATTGATGGGCACTTGGGTTGTTTCCATGACCGTGCAATAGTGAACTGTGCTGCCATAAACATTCGGGTGCAGATGTCTTTATAATAGAATGACTTATGCTCTTTTGGGTAGATGCCCAACAATGCTGTTGCTGGGTTGAATGGTATTTTTCTTACTAGCTGTTTGAGGTATCCCCAAATTCTTTTCCACAAAGGTTGCCCTAATTTGCAGTCCCACCAGCAGTGTAAGAGAGTTCCTGTCTCTCTACATCCTCACCAGCATTTGTTGTTTTGGGCTTTCTTCATATAGGCCATTCTCACTGGAGTTAGTTGGTAGCTCATTGTGGTTTTGATTTGCATTTCTCTGATGATTAGAGATGATGAGCATTTTTTTATGTTTGCTTTCTGTTATTCTGTCTTCTTTAGAGAAGTTTCTGTTCATTTCCATTGCCCATTTCTTGATGGGATTGTTTGATTTTTTCTTGTTAATTCTTTTAAGTTCTAGATAGATTATTGTTATTAGGCCTGTATCAGTGGTGAAGAGATCAAATATTTTCTCCCACTCTGTGGGATGTCTATTTGCTCTACTGATAGTTTCCTTGGCTGTGCAGAAACTTTCTAATCTGATCAGATCCCATTTGTTTATTTTTGATGCTGCAGTGATTGCTTTGGGGTTCTTCCTCAAAAATTCTTTGCCTAGACCAATGTCTGATAGAGTTTTCCCAACATCTTCTTCTAGGATTCTTAAGGTATCATGCCTTAGGTTTAAGTCTGTTATCCATCTTGAGTGAATTTTTGTGAGAGGTGAGAGGTAGGGATCCTGATTCATTCTTCTGCATGTAGCTATACAGTTTTTCCCTGCACCATTTATTGAAGAGAAATTCTTTTCCCCAATGTATATTTTTTGTAGGCTTTATCAAAGATTAGGTTACCATATGCAGATGGTTTCATCTCTGGAATCTCAATTCTATTCCAAATATCGATGCTTCTGTTCTTGTGCCAATTCCAGGCTGATTTAATTATTATTGCTTTATAGTACACCTTGAAGTCAGGAAGACTGATGCCTCCCAGTTTATTCTTTTTACTTAAAATTGCTTTGGGTATACGAGGTTTTTTTTCTAGTTCCATACAAAGTGAAGAATTATTTTTTCTAGATCTGTAAAGAATGATGGTGATACTTTGATGGGGATTTGATTTATTCTGTAGATCACTTCAAGTAATATTGACAATTTAACCATATTGATTCTACCAATCCATGAACAAGGTAGATTTTTCCATTTGTTTATATCTTCCACAATTTCTTTTTTTTTTAGCATGCCGTAGTTCTCCTTTTATAAGTCTTTTGTATCCTTCATTAAATATATTCCTAGGTATTTAATTTTCTTTGGGGCTATAGTAGAAGGTGTTGCATTTCTTTATTTGAGTTTCAGCTTGACGGTTCTTGGCATATATGAATGCCTCTGATTTGTGTATATTGATTTTGTAACCTGAGACCTTACTGATATCATTATCAAATCTAGAATTCTCTTGGTCGAATCCATGGGATTTTCTATATATAATATCATATCATCAGCTAAGAACAAGAGTTTGACCTCATCTGCCCCTACTTGGATGCCCTTAATACTCCTCTCTTGCCTGATTGCTATAGCTAGTACTTCGAGCTCTATGATGAATAGAAGAGGAGATAGTGGGCATCCTCATCTAGTTCTGGTTCAAAGTGGAAATGGTTTCAATTTTTCTTCATCAGTATGATGTTGGCCGTGGGTTTGTTATAAATGGATTCAATAATTTTAAGTTATGAGCCGCCTATGCCTATTTTGTTAAGAATTTTTATCATAAAGATGTGTTGGACTTTGTCAAATGCTTTTCCCGCATCTATTGAGATAATCATATGGTCTTTGTTCTTGTTTTTATTTATGATGTGTATTACATTTATAGACTTCCGTATGTTGAACCAGTCTTGCATCCCTGGAATAAAGCCCACCTGGTCATGGTGAATTATTTTTTTGATGTGCTGCTGAGTTCTATTTGCTAAAATTTTGTTGAGGATTTTTGCATCTATATGCATGAGATATATTGATCTGTAATTTTCTTTTCCTGTTGTGTCCTTTCCTGCCTTTGGTGTCAAGGTGATATTGGCTTTGTAGAATGAGTTAGGAAGGATACTATCCTTTTCAATGTTGTGGAATAATTTCTTTAGTATAGATATGAGTTCTTCTTTGTATGTTTGGTAAAACTCTGAAGTGTAGCCATCTGGTCTGGGACTTTTCCATTTGGGGAGGTTATTAATTACTGCTCCAATTTCTGAGCTTGAGATTGGACTCTTCAGGAAATCTGTTACCTTCTGGGTGAACTTCAGGAGGTTTTATCTTTCCAGGAATTTGTCCATTTCCTCGTCGTTATGTAGTTTTTTGCAGAGTGCATAAAAATCCCTAAGCCTAGTATCTGCTCTTTAAGGGAAATACATGTAACCCACAAAGATGCCTTCCAGCTGAAGGTCAAGGGAAAGAAAACTATCATCCAGGCAAATGGAAGTCAAAAGAAGCAGGAGTAGTTATACTATTTGCAGACAACATAAGCTTTAAAATACCAAAAGTAAAAAAGGATAAAGTTGGCCACTTTATAATGGTGAAAGAGAAGATTCAACAAGAAGATTTAACAATTCTTAATATTTATGCACCCAATGCAGGAGCACCCAATTACATAAAGCAAACCTTGTCTAATCTAAATAGCATGTTAAACAATACTGCCATAGTAGCAAGGGGTTCAACACTCCACAGAATGAACTGGATAGATCCTCCAAACAGAAAATAAGCAAAGAAATAATGGGCTTAAACAGAGGTCTTGAACAAAAGGTCTGACAGATCTCTACAGAACATTTCACCCAAATAAAGTTGAATTTGCATTCTTCTCAGCAGCCCACGGATCCTTCTCCAAAATTGATCACATACTAGGCTGCAAATCAGATCTCAAAAATTTCAAAATAATACAAATTATACCATGTGTCTTCTCTGACCATAGTGGTATATAATTACAGTTCAATTCCTATAGAAACACTCAACACTTCACAAAGTCATGGAAACTAAACAATCTATTATTCAAGAATTATTGATTGATGAAATTCAGAGGAAAATCAAGAGTTTCTTCAAAAAAAATGATAATGGATACACATGTTACCAAAACCTGTGGGATACAGCAAAAGCATACCTGAGAGGAATACTAATAGCAATAAATGCTCAAATCCAAAAAAATAGAAAGCTTAGAGACGATAATCTAATGAATATACTCAAGGAATTGGAAAAAGAACAGCAAACCAATCTCAATCCTAGTAGAAGAAAAGAAATAACTTAGATCAAAGCAGAACTATATGAAATTGAGAACAAGGTAATTATATGAAAGATCAACAAAACCAGAAGCTGTTTCTTTGAAAAGATAAACAAAATTGATAGCCCTCTTGCTAGATTGACAAGAACTCAAAGGGAAAGGATTCTAATAAACTCAATAAGAAATGAAAAAGGAGAGGTCACAGCAGACACCACAAAAATACAAAACATTATTTCTGACTTCTATTATCCTTTAAGAGCCACACAACTTCCTCTATCAAGTTATCTGAAATCACTTTCCCACCAGTGAGAGGTGAGTGCCACTCACAATACAATATTTGTAATAATCTATACACATCTATTAGCCTCACTAAACTGTAAGCTCTTTGAGGGCAGGAAGAGAACATTCATGTTTTTCTCTGTCTTCTAGTGGAATCCAAATATTTCTGGATTACCTCTCCAAACACCATCAAAAACCTATTCCTTTCTCCCCAAATCCCTGTTTTTGAATTATGCTATTTCAACTGGGATTATTTTGGAAACCTATATGGTCTTCAACAGTTCCTCATAATTTCAGCATTCTTATTCACACACAACCACTTTCCCTTTCTCTGATAACATATACCGTGTTTCCCTGAAAATAAGACAGGGTCTTATATTCATTTTTCCTCAAGAAGACACCCTAGGGCTTATTTTCAGGAGGTGTGTAATTTTTCTTAAGTACAGTACAACAATCTACATTTATTCAAATATAGTTAAGTCGTCTTCTTCTGGAACATCATCATAACTCTCCAAACCCTGAATTCCATCTTGAATTTCTTGCAACTCTATTTCCTTTAGAACCATTATCCCCATTCTCCCATGTTGAGCAATAGAACTCTCATGGTGCAGATGAGAAGGGCTGTCGTCTTCTTACCACTCCGCTACAAAATGCATGGGTTGTGCAGATACGCTGCATAGCCACACCCATCACTAGGTCTTATTTTCGGGGTAGGGCTTATATTGTGCAAATGATTAGAAATCCTGCTAGAGCTTATTTTATGGGTATGTCTTATTATTGGGGAAACACGGTATCTAAAAAGTACGGTCAAACTGAATCATGATATTCATGGAACTGAAAGCATTTTTCTTAATATTACTGAATAGTTACTGTTACTAGCTTAACATGGTGTGTTTACTCCTACTTTTGTTGCATTAACTCTTTTGCTTACAGCTAGGTCAACCAATGATTCCTAGCTTAATGTACTTTTTTCATTTTCCTGTAATATTATTTTTCAATATATTCAAGGGAACTTCAGTCCACTTGATAATGGATGCAAAAAATCCTGGACTAACAATTAAGATGGGTATTAATAATTATTTATTTTTTCCTGACATCTCCAAAACATACAGCAGCTTCTACAGAAGGTGACAATACAACTGCCTTGGTAAATCATGCGGTGTACATATTGTCAATCTTACCTTTACCGAACATTTTCAATTTTGAGACTTTGAGCTCTGTTGGATTAAATGGCACTTCCTCTAATAGCACAAGGGCTATATACAAGAAAATATTAGAAAATCTATATGCATAAACACATTAATTTTATTTAAAGAAAGAAAAAATAAATACCATTTGTATTTAATATATTGATTGACATTGGCCTATACGTCGATATACAAACATGCAAATACCCTCATTTCATCTGTTTATGGAAGTCAAGGTATCCTAAGGGAAAACTGGAAGTTTCACGAACTTCATTCTTTGGTTTTCATTCAGCACAATGTTATACATTTCTTTTTACTTATGTTCAATTGATTATATTTTCAGATTATTTTATCATATAACAACTTGTCACAAAGTAAACAAATAGTATAAAGATATTAATGGAAATAGGTCACAGATGGTAGATAATAGTGATATTGAAGCACAAACAAAAACCACAGCAAAATGTCAAAACTGACACTTTTTCTCCCTCTCAGCACCTTAGGCTTATCTGAATCTCCAAAGGAAAGGTGGCATGTTAACATTCTAATAATGAGTAAAAAGTGAAGGCCTTTTGACAGAAATATGTTATTGAGAGAACATTTCAAAGATGGATATTTGGAATGTTTTCATCACCATACAATGTATTTATCTTTTTGTCAAAGCAATGTAAATAAGTTGCTTGTAAAAATGCTGTTATCTGTACACATTAAAAGTGGAATTTCCTAGATTTTTTTATATTCCAAGCAAAGAGTTTCAATGGTTTTGGAACATATTTGACAAATATAAAATTATCACAATTTCTAATTGGTATTATTTCCATCTGAGAAAATAGGCAGCTATATGCTAATTGTTAATAATAACACAATTTGCATAATTGGTATTTAGGATTGAAAAATGTATACCATGGTATGCTTCTTCCTTATAGAGATTCATGTATGTCTATGAGTTATTTTCTTCAGATATGTCAGCATTTAAAACCTTTAGAACTGAGCTTTGTGCTAGGTTTTGGAATTGCTGTATTACAGACCATTAAATAATATTTCAAAAAGTAATAATAATAATGTCTATTTAATTACATTTTCTCAATAAGAAAATATAATTTTGATCTATTGATTTTTAAAATGGTTTATTTTCTTATTAGCTCACAAAATCTATCCTGTATATGTTTAATAAGATACAAAATGTATTTGTAGTTCATGTCTGTTTTTATCCATAAGTATGCATATATGGGTATGGAGAGTGTATGCTCGGTCATTTCAACTGTTAGGTGTATGTGTAATATGGATACAAGTGACATAAAAGATAGAGTTCAAATTTGTTAGTAAGGTGCTTAATCCTGCCACTCCTGAATCACTGTATACGTATTTAGATATCTACTTTTTCCACAACTCCCCGTATTCCGTGTCTCTTGCATTATCCCATGCTCCTGTGCCCATACAATTTTCTTTGTCTCCACATTTCCATATAATATAATTTGATCTGTTCTTGCTGTTCCCTCATTCATGAATGCTCATTTCTTTTATTATATCAAAATCCTACTTACGCCTTGAAAGCTAGCTCATTACACCTCATCATATCTTGTTTCTTTAAGCTTCCATAAAACTCTTTTTATACCTCTATTATAGCTTTGCTCATAGTTATCTTTGTAAGGCTTTCATAAATGGCTCTCTCCTCTTATGAGTTTCTCAAGGACAAGGATCATGTTTTATTCATCTGTTTTTCCATTGCCTAGAATAGTGACTCACATGCATCAATAAATGGGTTGTAGTGTATTTCCTCATAGGAAAATGTAAATTAAGTAAATGAGTATTCTGTGATTATAACAGTGGACAATTTTGAAATGCCATGAGTACTTGCCTCCAGCTACCACTGTAATCATGCTTTGCTTACATACCATTTTTCATTTTAATCTTCAGGTCCTAAACTGATATGTAAACTTTTACAAGGATTCTGGGAATTGATGTGACTTCAATTGCAAATATTCCAAGAATTTTATTGAAATAAGAGGCAGCACAAGAAACAGACCAGATGTTAAACACTAAGAACATGTAACTTGGGAATCTCATTTTAGTCTTGACAAAATATGGACAAGGGAGTAATTTTTCAAAATTGCATGTGGGATTCACATGCACAAAGCCCATTATTTTCCCACAGGTACTTGAAATAATTGGGGTAGGGATAGCTCTGCTTCTACATTCCCTACATACATCCAAATAAGAATGAGACCACAGGGACACATGAGAAACTCTCAATAGCTTTGCAGTTGTTAGAAATACTTTCTTCAACAAATAATGTCATTCCTAGTATGAAATGCCTGAAACATATACAGTGAGGATGGAGAGTCAGCAATGAGGTTCAAATACGAAACTGAACAATGTCTCTTGTCTTTCTATATATGTAATCCAACGTGGGATTTAAGAAAATGTGATGTAGTAAATCTAATATTTACTTTGGAAAAGCAAATTAGGAGATATTGGCTTAATGACAATTTATCCTGTTGTGAAAGACCACTGGGTTTGGAAGGAGGCAGATATAATTTAGAATGCTACATCAGCCACTTACTAGCTATAGTATTTTTAGAAAATTGCATAAGCAAATTATCCATAATGTATCATTTTTGTTTCTTTTCTTAAAAGAGGTAAGTAATGACTTCTTCAAAAGGTCACTGTGCTAATTAAGGTAATAGATGCATTATTTAGCACATAAAGGATGTTTGAAATTATAAATGCAGTATTAATGCTTACAAATTATACAAGTAAATTTATTTATTAAAAATATTTTAATCATTTAAAATGAATATTCCTGCTTTCTAATAGGATAAATAGGATTAAGATTCATATGGTAGATTATATTTGTGTCCCAAATACTTCAACCCTGACTGTATCTATTCCCTTAGCCAAGTATAAACTTTTACAATGTCCTTTCTTACTGGATAGGACTCCTTTCCCATGCCTTGATTCTGACCTTAACCATGTGACTTTCCTAAACCAACAGAATGAAATGGAACTAACAATATGCCAGTTCCAAACCTAGGCTTCAGGCATATTTCTGCAAACTCTCTTACACTTCTTCAATCACGATTAGAAACATATGTGTAGGCTTACATGTGGTCTTGGTCCTGGGAGCTCTTGGTCTCAGGAGCATGATGGGGTACATTAGGAGCAGATTCACTGTTAGCTGAGCCCAGACTAGATCAAGTGATTCCTTGGCAATCCACAAACCGATGGGAGATAATAAACGATAGTTCTATAGACAATGACATTGGATTATTAAAATGGGTAAACTGATAACAGCCACAGAGTTAAGAAAGGGTAACCTATATGGTATTCTAAGAAAAAGTGTGATATAGTACTGTATATAACCCCAAAGCACTCAAATCAAAACAGCAAATCCCCTAAAATCCTCAAAGCTGTGGGTAATCCATAGGGGTTATAATTTCTAGTTCTAATACTTTCTGGACATTCCTTATTATATTATAATGTTGTCACATGGTTAAGGTGAATATATTACTTTATCTTCATAATTTATAAGATAACATTTATCAGTGCTAGGAGTAAGGAATATGGAAAATGAATAACTCTACTGAACAGGCTTACTATGTAGGTTTAGGGAGATTAAAAGGGGGAAAATAACTTCTCTGCTTCTGAATCCTCTTGAGTCCCATCTTTGAGTTTTTAAAACAGGAAGCCAAGGCTCTGTTGCTATTAAAAAAGACAAAGATGGTCATTATATAATGGACAGATCCTACAAGCATAAAATAAGCAAAGATACAAAGGACATAAAGAGAACTTTAGAACAAATGGGCCTAACAGACATTTACAAAACATTCTACCACAAAACTACCCAAAAGAACAAAAGACATTCTATAAAAAAGACATATGCACTCGAATATTTATAGCAGCACAATTCACAATTGCAAAGATGTGGGAACAATTGAAGTGCCCATCACTACATGAATGGGTTAGTAAAATGTGGTAGTAATAGTACCATGGTGTACACTATTGAGCTATAAGAAACACTGGTGATCTAGCACCTCTTATATTTTCCTGGATACAGCTAGAACCCATTCTAATAAGTGAAGTCTCCCAAGAATGGAAAAATAAGCACCACATGTACTCACTAGCAAATTGGTTTAACTGATCAACACCTAAATGGACATATAGGAATAATATTTATTGAGTGTCACGCAGATGGGGTGGGGAGGAGGGAATGGGTATATACATACATAATGAATGTGGTGCACACCATCTGGTGGATGGGCATGCTTGAACCTCTGACTGGGGGCGGGCATGGGGAACATAAATAACCTAAATATTTGTAACTGTATAATAAGCAGAAATAAGAAAAAACTACTGAATATATGTTCTTCCCATTGGCTCATGGAACATTCTCTAAGATTGACCATATCCTAGGATACGAAGCATGTCTCAACAAATTTTAAAAAATAAAAATTATATAATGTGTCTTCCCAGACCAAAGTGGAATAAGGTTCAAAATTTTTGTTAATGGGGTTCTTGATTTTTTTTCTTGCAGATTTGCTTGAGGTCTTTGTAGATTCTGGTTATCAGCCCTTTATTTGCTCTACAGATTGTATCCTCGGCTGTGAATAAGCTTTTTAAAATAATTTTCTTTGCATATTTTTTTTCATTTTAGCATATTATGAAGGTACAAATGTTTAGGTTACGTTTGTTACCTTCTCCCCCTCCCCCCCCAAGTGAGAAGTTCAACTGTGCCCATCCCCCAGATGTTATGCATCACACTCATTATGTATGCATATACCTATCCCCTCCTCCCCCCTCCCATCTGCCTGACACCCGATAAATGTTATTCCTACATGTACATTTAGGTGTCGATCAGTGAAACCAATTTGCTAGTGAGTACATGAGGTGCTTATTTTTCAATTATTGGAGACTTCACTTAGTAGAATGGGATCCAGTTCTATCCAGAAAAACACAAGAGGTGCTAGATCACCATTATTTCTTATAGCTGAATAGTACTCCATGGTATACATATACCACATTTCATTAATTCACTCATGTATTGATGGGCACTTGGGTTGTTTCCACATCTTTGCAATTGTGAATTGTGCCGCTATAAACATTCAAGTGCAGGTGTCTTTTTTATAGACTGAATTTTGTTCTCTTGGGTAGATGCCCAGTAGTGGGATTGCTGGGTCAAATGGTAGATCTACTTGTGTCTCATTAAAGTATCTCCATATTGCTTTCCACAGAGGTTAAACTAGTTGGAAGTCCCACCAGCAGTGTAGGAGTGTTCCTATCTCTCCACATCAATGCCAACATTTATTGTTTGGGGACTTTTTGACAAAGGCCATACTCACTGGAGATAAGTAATATCTCATTGTGGTTTTGATATGCGTTTCCCTGATGATTAGAGATGTTGAGCATTTTTTCATATGTTTGTTGGCCATATTCTATCTTCTTTTGAAAAGTTTCTGTTCATCTCCTTTGTCCAGTTTTCGATAGGGTTGTTTGATTTTTTCTTGCTGAATTTTCTGAGTTCCAAATAGATTCTAGTTATCAGCCTTTTATCAGATGTGTACCTTGCGAAAATTTTCTCCCATTCTGTGGGTTGTCTGTTTGCTCTCATGACAGTTTCTTTGGCTCTGCAGAAGCTTTTTAATTTGATCAGGTCTCGTTTATTTATTTTTGTTGTTGCAGTGATGGCCTTTGGGATCTTCTTCATAAATTCTTTTCCTAGGCCAATGTCTAGAAGAGTGTTTCCAATATTTTCCTCTAGAATTCTTAGAGTTTCACATGTTAGGCTTAAGTCTTACCCAGTGTGAGTTGGTTTTTGTGAGAGGTGAAAGGTGTGGATCCTGTCAGAGTCTTCTACATATGGCTCTCCAGTTTTCCCAGCACCATGAATTGAATAAGGATTCTTTTCCCCAGTGAATGTTTTTGTCTGCTTCATCAAAGATTAGGTGGCTATATGAGGATGGTTTTATATCTGGGTTCTCTGTTCTTTTGCACTGGTCAATGTCCATGTTATTGTGCTATTCCCAAGATGTTTTAATTACTATAGTCTTGTAGTATAGTTTGAAGTTTGGTAAATTGATACCTTCCATTTTGTTTTTATTGCCTAGGATTGCTTTTGCTATACGGGATATTCTCTGGTTCCACACAGAGCATAAAAAATTTTTTCTATACCTGTGAAAAATGAAGTTAGTATTTTAATAGGGATTGCATTGACTCTAAACTTTGGGTAGTATAGACATTTTAACAATGATGATTCTGTCAACACACGAGCATGGTATGGTTTTTCACCTGTTTATGTCCTCTGCTCTTTACTTCCTCAGTGTTTCATAGTTCTCCCTGTAGAGGTCTTTTACCTCCTTAGTTAAATATATTCCTAGGTACTTTATTTTCTTTGTTGCTATTGTGAAGAGAATTGAGTCTTTGATTTGTTTTCAGTTTTACTGTTATTGGCATATATGAATGCCTCTCATTTGTGTGTATTGGTTTTGTATCCTGATTTTTTACTGAATTCATTTATCAATTCAAGAAGTCTCTTGGTTGAATCCTTGGAGTTTTCTAGACATGATATCACTTCATCAGCAAGCAGTGAGAGTTTGATCTCTTCTGCCCCCATTTTGACACACTTAATTCCACTCTCTTGTCTGATTGCTATAGCCAGAGCATCCAGTATTATGTTGAATAGAAGTGGAGATAGTGGGCAACCTTGCGTTTTTCTAGTTCTATGTGGGAATGCTTTCAATTTTTCCCCATTCAGTATGATGTTGGCTGTGGGTTTGTCATATATGGCTTGTTTCATTTTTAGATATGCCCCGTCTATGCCTATTTTGTTAAGCATTCTTATCATAAAAGGATGTTGTCAAATGTTGACAAAAAGCATTTTGTCAAATGCTTTTTCTGTTTCTATTGAGAGGATCATATGGTCTTTGTTTTTTCTTCTGTTTATGTGGTGAATTACATTTATAGATGCTTATGTTGAAGCATCCCTGCATCTCTGGGATGAAGCCCAATTGGTTGTGATAGATTTTTTTCTTGATAAGCACCTGGATTCGGTTAGCTAAGATTTCATTGAGAATTTTTGCATCTATATTCATAAGGAATATCGATCTGTAGTTTTCTTTTTTTGTTACCTCATTCCCTGGGTTTGGTATCAGGGTTATGTTGGCTTCATAAAATGTGTTGGATCAGGTCCCATTAACTATTTTTTTTCTATGATTACTTTTGGGGTCTTCCTCATAAATTATTTTCCTAGGCTTATATCCATAAGAATTTTTCCAATATTTTCTTCTAGAATTCTTATAGTTTCATGCATTAGTTTTAAGTCTGTTATCCACCGTGAGTTGATTTTTGTGAGTGGTGAGAGGTGTAGATCAGGTTTCAGTCTTCTATATGTTGCTATTCAATTTTCCCTGCACCATTTATTGAATAGGGATTATTTTTCCTACTATATGTTTTTGTTTGCTTTGGCAAAGATTAGATGACAATGTGAGCATGGTTTTATACCTGGAGTATCTATCCCGATCCATTGGTCTATATCTCTGTTCTTGTGCCAAATCTGTGCTGTTTTGGTTACTATAGCCTTATAATATAGCTTGAATTCTCTTCAATTGATATCTCACATTTTTTTAGCATTAAAAGATGGAAAATTTAATAAAATACCTTTATGTATTAATTTTGATTAATATATTTATAATATTATTATTAATTATATTAATTAAATGACATCAATTGTTTGTTTAAAATGTTTAATTAATCTTATATTTGTGATATAATCCCCAATTAGCTGTGAACTGAATTCATTTGCTAATGCCCTGTTTAGAATATCTGCATATATTTTCATCAGTGCTATTGTCTTATAATATTCATTTGCTAAAATGGATTTGTCTGATCTTATTATCAAAATTATCTTTATCTCACATGCTAGCTGGGGTGTATCACCTTTCATTTCTTTATATGGAAGAGTATGAATAAGCTTTGCAATATACTTTTCTTCTTCAAAACTTGGTAGAATCACTTTTAATGCTGTGTAAGTGTGGAATTCTCTGAGAGGAAATTTGTAATCTATAGTTTCACATATGTAATTTTTATATAATGAATCTATGACTATTTAGAATTTGTGTTTCTTACTGTATCAGTTTTAGTTAGCTGTATAAATCTGAATTTTTCATGTAATGTTTTAAATGTAACAGAGTATATTTGTTCAAATCATCCTCTATCATTTTAATATTCTTAAGTCCTGTGGTGATGCCTCCCTTTTTTGTTAGTGATATTGAAATTATGTATTTTTTCTTTCTTAATCAGTTTACTAAAAAATTATCACATTTATTAACCTTCAAAATAAAAGCCACATTTATGTATGTTTTTCTCTAATCTATGGTTGCTTTCTACTTCATTGATATCTGATCTGTATTATTTTTCTCCTGTTTTCCTTGTGTTAAATATGCTATTCTTCTCCTGGCTTCTTAAAATGGAATGCTAGATCATTGGATTTTGGGCCTTTCATAGGTTTTAATATATAAGTTTAAGAGTTTCTGTACAAGTCATGTTTTAGTTATATATCCTGTAAGTTTTTTACTGTAAAATATACATAAAATTCATTTTTATCATATTTAAATTGTACTGCTTAGTGGAACTAAGCACATTCACAATTATTGTGCAACTGTCCCCATTACTCATCTCCAGAAATTTGTTATCATCCCAAACAGATACTGTACACATTAAACAATGACTCCCCATTCTCCCCTTCCCCAACCCTTTGTAGCTACTATTCCACTTTCTGTCTCTATAAATTTGATTATTCTAGATACATAATATAAATGGACTCATACAATATTTATGCTTTTGTGTCTGGCTTATTTTATTTAGCATAATGTCTTCAAGATTCATCAGTACTGCAGCATGTGTTAAAATTTCATTGCCTTTTTAGCCTAACTGTTTCATTATATATATTTACCACCGTTTGTTTATCCATTTATTTGTGTATGGACACTTGGGTTGCTTCCACCTTTTGGCTACTGTGAATAATGCTGCTGTGAGCATAGGTGTATAAATATCTGTTTGAGTTCCTACTTTCAATTCTTTTGAGTGTATACCCAGAAATAAAATTGCTGGATCATAAGGTAATTATATTTTTAAATTTTGAGGACCCACCACACTGTTATCAATAGTGGCTGCACCATTTTACATCCCCACTAACAATGCACAGAGTTCCAGTTTCTCCATATCTTCACTAAAGCTTAAGTTCTGGATGTTTGTTTGTTTGTTTGTTTGTTTTTAATAGTAGCCATATTAATGGCTGTGAAATTGTGTCTCATTGTGGGGTTTGATTTTCATTTCTGTAATGTCCAGTGATATTGACCATTTGCATATTATCTTTGGAGAAATGTTTATTAAAACCCTTTGACAATTTTTTGACCAGATTTTATTTTATTGTTGAGTTGTAGGAGTTCCATACATATTCTGGATATCAATTCCTTATAAGAGATATATGATTTGCAAATATTTTCTCCCAGTCTGTGAAGTTTTTTTCACTTTGTTGTTAGTGACCTTTGATGTACAAAAGTTTTTGATTTTGGTGAAGTCTGATTTGTCTAACTTTTTCTTTTGTTGCTTATGTTTTTGGTGGCATAAGCAAGAAATCATTGCCAAATCCTATGCCATGATGCTTTTTCCTATATTTACTTCTAAGAGTTTTAGATCTTATGTTTAGTTCATTGATTTGTGTTAAGTAAATTTTGTATATGTTGTAAGCTAAGGAACCATCTTTATTCTTTTGCAAATGGTTATTCAACATTACCATCAACAATTGTTGGAGAGATTGTCCTTTCCCATATCGAATGGTCCAGGCATCCTTGTTGAAAATTGAAAATAAATTGACCACATATGTGTATGTTTTGTGTGTGTTTATTCCTAGGATATATATTGCATTCTTTATATATCAGTCTTTATGCCAGTGCTACATTCTTTTAATTACTGTATCATTGCAGTTAATTTTGAAATCAGGAGGTATGAATCCTGTAACTTTGTACTTTTTTTATTCAAGATTGTTTTTTGTATTCGGTGTTTTTCAGATTCCATATAAATTTTAGGATGAATTTGTCTATTTCTACAAAATACTCTGTTGGAAATTGATATGGTTTGCATTTAATCTATAGATCACTTTCAGTAGTATTGACATCTTGGAAAAGTTACATTTTCCAATCCATGAACACAGAATGTCTTTCCATTTATCTACCTCTTCTTTAACTTCTTTCAGCAATGTTTCTATGGCCTTGGATGTTTGTGTTCCCTCCATGTTAATATGTTGAAAACCTAATCCCCAATCAGATGGTATTTGGAGGTGGAGCCTTTGGGTGATAATTAGGCTTAGAGTAGGTCCCTAAGAGTGGAGTCTACATTATGGGATTAGTGCCCAAATAAGGAAAGACACAAGATCTCTCTCTCTCTCTCTCTCCCTCCCCTCTCTCTCTCTTTCTCTCTCTAACCCCCCCCACTTCCCTTCCATGTGAGGATACAGGAAGAAAGTGTCAGTCTTCCAACCAGGGAGAGGGTCCTCACCAAATCTGCTAGCACCTTGACCTTGTACTTCCCAGCTTATAGAATTGTGAGAAATACACATATTTTTATTAAGTAACCCAGTCTATAGTATTTTGTTATAGCAGCCTGAACTAATACAAATATTTTGTAATTTTTAGTGTACAAAACTTTTACCAGCATGGATAAGTTTATTTCTTAGTATTTTATTCTTTTTGCTACAATTGTAACTGGAATGGTTTTCTTTTCCCTTTCTTTTTTTTTGGGGGGGAATTATTTACTTAATGCATAAAAACACACTTATTTTGTGGTATTGATTTTATATCTTGCAACTTGGCTGAAAATTTTTATAAGTTTTAGCAGTTTGTGTGTATCTGTGTCTGTCTGTGTGTGAGTGAGTTCATGTGGAGTCTTTAGTGTTTTCTACATAAAAAACATGATATCTACACATAGGGATAATTTTACCTCTTCCTTTTCAAATTGGATACTTTTTATTTCCTTTCCTTCCCTAATTGTTCTGGCTAGAATTAACAATATTATGTTGAATAGAAGTGGCTTAAGCAAGCGTCCTTATCTCCTTTCTGATTTTACAGGAAAAGTTTTCCGTCTTTCACCATTGTGTGTATGATGTTAGCTGTGGGGATTTAATATGCGACCTTTATTATATTGATGTAGTTTATTTCTATTCTTATATTGTTAAATGTTTTTATCATGAAAGTAAATTAAATTTTTGATGAGGGTTAGGATTGAGACATGAGAACTCCAGGAATGGGACAGGACTTTGCCAAAGAGCCACCTATGGACATGTCAGTTCACTGAGCAAAAGCTGCTCGACCTTGAGGATGACATTCCACTGATCAGGGATGTCTGCAAATGGACCCCACCTTGAAGCCTGAAAGTCACGGCTTGGATGTCTGCAAACAGACCCAGGCTTGTAATCCTAAGGCAAAAAGAATGATCAAAGGGTGTCAGCCCAGCAGATAAGAGGAGTTTGCTGTTCTAAGCCTGAGGCAATGTTCCTATCTCTCTCCTGAGTTCATATCTCAGTAAATGAGGAACTAGATAAACTAGAAAGAAGTATGTGGTCTCTTTGTTCCTGTTTGGATTATACACCTTACTGATTACTCATGATTTTATCTTTAACTTGTGTATACTTAGCTAGTTTATTGTTACTTTGGGAGATCTTGAAACTTTAACTCATGATATGAACATGTAAATCGGTGACTGATGATAATATTTTGCTGAAAGAATAAATGCTGATGCGGGACTCCCCTTGTGGCCTCCTGGCTCATGGGAATGCCAGAGGGTCCCTGATTTCCCTATCTATACTTTGCCTCTGTCTCCTTTATTTCCAATCTCTTGTGACATTCCTGCCTAGGACCAGAGTTGTTGGAAGAGTCGCAACCTCCTGGAAAATTTTATCAAATGTTTATTTTGCATCCATTGAGATAATCTGTGTATTTTATAAATCTTATTTTTGTTGTCACTCAGGTAAAAATAAATCTAGTTACTATTGTGATATCTCTTTTGATTTTTGTTTATTTAGAAATTTGTTGCTCAATCTTCAAATATTTATGTTTTTTGTTGCTCAATCTTCAAATATTTATGTTTTTTCAAGGTAACCATCTGTTAATTATTTATATTTTACTGCAATGTGATAAAAGATTATACTTCCTTTATGGAATATGGCCTAGAATATGTGGTAAATATTCCATATGTACATGAAAATATGTACTCTTTAACTTTTGAATGTAGCAATCTCTCCCTCTCCCTGCCTCTCTCTCTCTCTCCTCACATTTATCTATCATCTTCAGGGTCCTGAACATTTTTAAACAGGGGGCCAGTTCACTGTCCCTCAGACCATTGGAGGGTTGTTGGAGAGTGCGGTGCACGTTCCACACATGCGCACTGTGGCCTGGGACGAGTTGCCTGCTAAGCAAGACAGACAGCAGTGTCAAAAACACCCAATGGTCTGGATAAATGTCCTCAGCAGGCCACATGTGGCCCATGGGCCATAGTTTGAGGTCACCTTATCTATCTACTACAATGGGTTGATTATGTCATTCAAATCACTTGTGTGTTATTTAACTTCTTTTTGTTTTTATATTTAACCAGCTATTAAGTTAGACATGTTGAAATCTTCAGAAATCACTGTGGGATTGTGTTTTTTATTATGAATTTTTATATTTTATATTTGAGAATATTACAGGGGTACAAATGCTTTGGTAACATAAATTTTCTTTGCATCACCCAAGTCAGAGTTATAAGCATGCCCATCCCCTAGACAGCACACATCATGTCCTTTAGATGTGGATTTACCCATCCTTCCTCCCCCTCACACCTGCCTAATCCCCAATGAATTTTACTTCCATATGTGCACTTAAGTGTTGACCGATTAGTTCCAATTTAATGGTGAGTACATGCAGTGCTTGTTTATCCACTTTTGTGATACTTCACTTGGAAGAATGGGCTTCAGCTCCATCCAGGATAATACAAGAAATATTAGTTCCCCATTTTTTTACGGCTGAGTAGTACTCCATGGTATACATATAGTACATTTTATTAATCCACACCTGTATTGATGGGTACTTGGGTTATTTCCACTTCTTTGCAATTGTGAATTGTGCTGCTATAAACATTCAAGTGCAGATGTCTATGGGCTTGTTGATTTCTCTTTATATTTCTGTTAATTTGGGCTTTATATTTATGTTTTGAAGCTATGTTCTTATCTGAACACATATTTTAAATAGTTATATCTTCTTGTTAAATTGATCCTTCTTTCTTGTAGGAAAAGAAGTATCTACTTTGATATTAACATAACCTCACCAGTTTTCATATGGTTAGTATTTACACAATATGTCTTTTTTCCATATTTCCTTTCTTTCTACATATATCATCCTATTTAAAGTGTTTTGTGTTGAGAAAATAGTTGATTTTTATTAGTTGTAGGCAGTCTGAAAGTCTTTTTCTTTTAATTAAAATGTTTATTCTATATATGTTGAATGCAATTCTAGGATAATTTTATATAAGCATATTAATGTGTTATGATTTCTATTTGTACCACATGATATTTGTCAGTTGGTTCCTCTTTTCCTGCCTACATTTGGACTAATCAATGATTTTCTTTTTTACTATTCCATCTTTTTTCTATTTGCTTTATATTTTTATAATCTGATGTTTATTGTCATTCTGCTATGATTTCCTTAGTGGAGATATATATATATATATATATATATTATATATATGACTTATTTCAGTATAACTTAGATAATGCTCCTACCTCCTCTTGAACTTTAAAAGAGCCTTAAAAAATATTTATCATCATTTACTCCCTCCTGCTCTTTTTTCCATTTTTGCCATATAATTTACTTTTGTTTATAACACAAATCTTTTAATATATCATTATTTTCTTGCCTGAAATAGCCAATATTTGTTTATATTTACCCATATATCTACTCTTTTCATTCCAATTAATTTTTCCCTTTAGTTTTATATTTTACCTGGGATCATTTTCCTTCTGAAAAAAAAATTTTCTTTAGTATTTAAAGACTGCATATCTGCTTTATGCAAGTGTTCTCACCTTTGGTGTGTCTGGAAATATCTTTATTTTATCTTAAATACTTTCTTTTTACTAAGATATTCTTTATGTATAGTAAAATGCACAAATATTAAATTTATAGTTTGATGTTTTAACAAATGTATTAATTCAATTAAATCACCATTCAAATCATGATATAAAATCATTTCCATAATCCCAGAAAATTCCCTTGCACCCCATATTCAGTAAATTTCTCATGAAAAGGAAAATAATGCTCTGATTTCTATGATCATAGATTATTTTCCTTTTGTTGATCTTTCTAAAAATGTCATCATCCATTACATATTCAGAGATATATGCAACCTGTTCTTATTATTCACAGATTCCATATTTGTGAATTTCCCAACTTACTAAAGTGTATTTTTAATCCAAAAATCAATACTCGCAGTGCTTTTGTGGTCACTCATGAATATACACAGAATGGAGAAAAGTTTGAGTCACTCAATATGCACTTTTCAGCTGAGGTCAAACAAGAGCACACTTTGCCTTCTTGTTTCAGCTCCATACTGTAAACAAGTATCTTTTTTATTTTTTATTTCCTTCTATGTTTTGAAAATAAAATATGCATGTACTAATATAACAAAATAGATACAGACTTAAAGATGAAATGATATCTACATTAAAGAATAATAAAGAACAATTTTATCATATATATATTTTCATGTTTTTGGTGCTATTAGAAATGGTATTTCTTTTTAAATTCCAGTTGTTCATTATTAGTATATAAGCATATGATTTACTTTTTCATATTGATCTTTTATTTTATGTCCCTACTCAAGATGAATAACAGACTTAAACCTAAGGCATGAAACCTTAAGAATCCTACAAGAAGATGTTGGGAAGACCCTTTCAGACATTGGCCTCAGCAAAGCATTTTTGAAGAAGACCCCCAAAGCAATCACCACAGCAACAAAAATAAACAAATAGGATCTGATCAAATTAAAAAGCTTCTGAACAGGCAAGGAAACTATCATTAGAGCCAATAGACAACCTACAGAATGGGAGAAAATATTTGTTATCTACACAAGTATCTTTTTTGCAGTCTATTTAATGCTACATTTTCCACGTTTGTGTGTTATTTTTTTAAATTGGTGATTTTGCTATTTAAAATGACCCCAATGTGTAGTGCTAAAATTTTGTCCAGCATTCTTAAATGAAATAAGGCTGAGATGTGTCTTACAGAGAAAATATGTGTGTCAAATCAGCTTCATTCAGACATAAGTTATAGTGTTGTTGGTCAAGATTTCAATGTTAATGAATTGACAATATATATTAAATAAGATGTCTTTAAACAGAAAATACATAAAACAAAGTTATGTATTAATTGGTTTAGAAAATGTTTGTGATCAGAGGTTCACAGGAAAGTAACCCTGTATTTTCCCTGGGAGGAATAGCTAAGTGTTTCCTAATTCAAAATTTGCAGTGATGTTATAGAACTACTATGCATAACAAGAATTGACTATATGATAGATATATTCTCTCTATGACTAGATTGTCTACTTTTCTAACAATGTCTTTTGATAAGAAGACTTTTTAAATGTTGATGACACTCAATTTATCATTTTTCTTTTATTGTTAGTATTTTTGTTATCTCTTATCAGGGAAATTTTGTTTGCTTCAAGGCACAAAGTTAGTTTTCTGTTTTCTTCAAAAGCTGTATATATTATATATTTTATGTTTATGTCCATGACCTATCTTAAAAAGTTTGAGGTATATGCTGTGTATTATTAACCATGTTCATTTTATAACTCAGATATGCAATTGTTGTGCCACTATTTGTTGAAATGGTTTTCTACTCCACATTTAATTTCATTAGCACTTATCTCAAAAACCAAATAACTGCATTCTACACAGCAAAGGAAACAATTAACATAATGAAAAGGTAACCCACAGATTGGGAAAAAAAACATTTGTAAATCATACATCAATTAATAAGCTAATATTCAAAGTATATAAGTAACTCAAACTATTTAATAACAAGGAAACAACCCTATTTAAATGATGAGCAAAAGACCTGAATAGGTATTTCTCAAAAAATACATACAAATGGCCAACAAATATATGAAAAAGTGCTCAACATCACTAGTTATCAGGGAAATGCAAATCAAAACCACAATGGAATATCACTTACCACCTATTACAACTGCTATTGTCAAAAAGACAAAAGATAGTAAGTGTTGGAGAGGATATGAAGAAATGGGAACCCAAATACACTGTTGGTGAAAATGTGAATTGGTATAGCCATTTTTGGAAAACGATATTGAACCCCATATATATATATATATATATATTTTATTTGTCAATTAAAAATAAAATAAAACTTTTAAATCAAGTTAGTCTGGGTACATATTTAAAGTTCCTATTTTGTACCAGTGATATATTTTTCTATATTCATGCCAATCATAATAAAATATCTTGACAAATCCCTATATCCAGAGGAATTGAAATCACTATGTCAAAAAGATATCTGCACACTCAAGTTCATTGTAGCATTATTCACAATAGCCCAGATATGGAAACAACCAATGTGCTCATCAATAGATGAATAGATAAAGAAATAACATGATATATATGCACAATGGAATAATATTCAGCCTATAAAAAGAAGAAAATCCTGCCATTTATGACAACATGAATGAATCTAGAGGACATTATGTTAGGTGAAATAAGCCTGGCACAGAAAGATAAATGCTGCATGATCTCACTTATATGTGGAATTCAAAAAAGTTGAACTCAAAGAAGAGTAAATCGTGGGTACCAGAGACTGGGGGTTTGTGGATGGGGAAACAGGAGATAATGGTTAAAGGGTACAAAGGTTCAATTAAACAGGATAAATAAATGTTGGTAATCTATTGCGCAGTTTGTAATAGTGTATTGTATAATTCAAATTTGCTAGAGTTGATTTTAAATGTTCACATACAAAGAAATAATAAGCATGTGAGCTGATGGATATGTTAATTAGCCTGATGTAATCATTCTACAAAGTATACATGTATGGAAACATCATATTTAACCCCATATATATGTTTATTATTTATCAATTAAAAATAAAATAAAATTTTTAAATCAAGTTAGTTTGGGTACATATTTAAAGTCCCTATTCTGTACCAGTGATACATTTTTCTATATTCATGCTAATCATAATAAAATGCATTGAGAAAAATAGTCCCTATTTATTGAAAATAGTTGAGAAATTAAAAATGAATGTATATTTTCTTAAAATTATGCATATTAATATATTAGGATATATATTAATATATATCCCAATGCATCTTATTTAATAGGGAACTACTAGATACAGACATTGCTATAATGTAATAATGCTCACCATATTTACAGTGATTTAAAATTGTTCTGGAAATACTGCCCAATACAATTAGACAAGAGAAAAACAATTAGAAGTGTAAGAATTGGGAAAAAAGAAATATAAGTATGTATATTGAAATTACAAAATAGTATACTTGGAAAACCCTAGAAAATCAATAACAAAATAACTCAATTATATAATAGTTTTGCATGGTAGGAGACTGTGAAAGTAATCTGGCAAAAATCAATAACCATTATGTCCACAAATTATAATCAATTAGAAGAAATAATGGAAGAGAAACTCGCATTTATAAAAGCAACAATAAGACAAAATACCTAGAAATAAATTTAATAAGAAATATTCAAACCATACACAATGAAAACCATAAAACATTCTTGAAAGAAACTAAACTAAGTTTGAACAAAAGTGAAAACACCACTTATTCTTGGTTAGCAGGTCTCAATATCATCACAATGTCAGTTCTAACTAAATTCCTTTTAAAATATAATGCAGTCCTAATAAAAATGCTAATAAACTTCTTTAGGGAGTTATAGATGTTTATATTGAAGTTTATATGGGAGAATAAATATGTACAAATAGCTGTAAAATATTTCAAGAAGGGATATGGTGGGGTATTGCCCTCCCAGGTATTAAAACATAATATAAAGTCTATTAGATAAAACTACATGGTGCCACATATGCATTGACAAACAGACCAAAGGAATATAACGAAAAATTCAGAAATAGATTCAAATACATATACAAATTTAATGTACAATAAATATGGTATCTTAAATAACTGTGTCAAAAGTGAGTTTAAAATAAATGGTATTGAGAAAATTGATAGCCATTTGGAAAAAGAATAAAATTACTTCTATTCCTCCCATTGGATACAATAATAAATTCTAAATGAATAAGATATCTAAAGAAGAATAAGACAAAAACCCAAATAATAGAATATGACATGACAGATAAGAGCAAATATATCAATAATTATAGTAAATGAAAAAAATGAAAATAATTATGATAAATAAAATGTAGTAATATATAGTAAATGTAAAACTATATAGCAGGCATAGATGACTAGGTAAGAGATACTTGATTTGACAAGCACATTTTAAATAAAAACTTACGTATGTAAAAGATATAAAAAATTACTTTATACAAGGACTAAGCATAAAAATTTGCAGTGGCTGTAATATTAGACAAAGTACATTCCTCGACAAGGGGTGTTGTCACAGATAAGGAACAACATTTCACATTTATAAAGCGATTTTTTTCCAAAAAGTCAAAAATGTTATAGCCACTTTGAAAGACACATTAGCAGTTTCTAATAAATTTAAGCATACTAGTCCACACTATTGCACATTAGTCTACATTTTTCCTTTAGAAATGCATTAAAATCTTTAATTATTTTTTCCCACTTATACGTCACTTGGTGTTACTTTCTCCTATATTCTGCCAGTAGGTGAGCAAGTGCTCATGTCCTATCTCTGTTTTCATTTCTATCTTTGCCACATCTCTGATGTGTTCAAGGAATCTTTTAATTTCATAGTTTTTTGATGTGGGGGTTTTGTTTTGTTCTCTTTACTTGTTATAATTATTATCTTTAGGGAGGGAGTAACACTTTTTATTTTTTAGATTCGTAGAGTCATACATCCTTGGGAGAAGCAGAACCCTTCTATTTATACTTTGGAATGCTGATTTTATCCCTCATTATGCTTTGAAATTGATCAATATACATATATTAACTAAAGTTCACTCTTTTTAACTGATATATGAATAAACTGTTTTCTTTATCAATAACTCTTCTTAGGAACCATTAGGTATTTCCACTTCTTTGTTACTAAAAATAATGCTTCAATAAATATCTTTGCACATATCTCCTTATAAATATATGTATGGATATCTCTGCTGAGACTAAAACCTAGAAGTACATTTATTGGGGCAAATGGTTTTTTTATACTCATAGTCTCAACTTTTTTAAGGTACCACCCATTTGTCATTTAAATTGGTTTACACTTCTGCAAATAATAAATGAGCTACTGTTTATCTACCTACTGGCTGGCACTTGATGTCTTCTCATTTACTAATTTTTGCAAATACAATGGATATGAAACTGTATCTCAGAGTTGTTCAATTTGTGTTTTTCTGATCACAGGTAGTGTTGAGCATCTTTTCACCTTTTTTATTTACTCATGTTTACATTAAATAAATTTTAACAAAGAACTTGTGTCAGAATGTTATGTGTCAGAATATGCATTAGGTGTTGAAAATAGAGAAATCAAGAAAACAATGTTCCTGTTTATAGGGCTTAAACTGCCTATATATGTTTTCTCCTTATGGATTTATTTTTTTATTATTTTTTTAAATTTCAGAATATTATGGTGGTACAAACACTTTGATTACATATAATTCCTTTGCCTCAACCAAGCCAGACCTACAAGCATGTCCATTCCCCATACAATGCGCTCCCCACCCATTAGTTGTGAGTTTACCCACCCCCACCACACCCCCCCACCCACCAGGCACCCAATGAATATTACTTCCATATGAGCACCTAAGTGTTAATCAGTTAGTACCAATTTGATGAGGAGTGCACGCTGTGCTTGTTTTTCCCTTCTTGTGATGCTTCACTTAGAAGGATGGGCTCTAGCTCCACCCAGAATGATATAAGAGGTACTAGTTCACTGTTTTCTTATGGTTGAGTGGTACTCAATGGTATACATATACCACATTTTGCCGGAGCCAGCCGGCGACGTGCGGCACCTAGAGTTTGGGGGTGAGGATT
>VBSM01003018.1:10147875-10165110 GCA_008086735.1 Cheirogaleus medius
TAGGGCCAGTGCTACGTCATGAGGACCCCAGTGTTCTGGGCAGCAGCCGTACCCTAACTCTCCCCGTGTCCGGGACAGCTTCCGACAATTTGGTCTTTGTTTTTGCTTCTGTTTATATGGTGAATTACATTTATAGATTTGGGTATGTTGAACCATCCCTGCATCCTTGGGATGAAGCGCATTTGGTTGTGATGGATTATTTTCTTGACAAGCACCTGGATCAGTTGGCTAGGATTTTGCTGAGAATTTTTGCACCTATGTTCATAAGGGATATTGGTCTGTAGCTTTCTTTTTTTGTTGCATCCTTTCCTGGTTTTGGTATCTGCGTTATGTTGGCTTCATAAAATTTGTTGGGGAGGATTCCATCCTTCCCGATGTTGTGGAATAATTTCTGCAAGATAGGCAGCAGTTCTTCTTTGTAGGTGTGGTAAAATTCAGGTGTGAAACCATCTGGGCCAGGACTTTTATTTTTAGGAAGGTTTTTAATTGCTGTTTCTATTTCAGTACTTGATATTGGTCTGTTCAGGGATTCTATTTCTTCCTGGTTGAGCATAGGGAGGCTGTATGTTTCTGAGAAATTTTCAGTTTCCTCCACATTTTCCAGTTTGTGTGCATAGAGGTTTTTGTAGTATTCATAAATTTTATCTTGTACCTCTATGGCATCCGTTGTAATTTCTCCTTTATTTTTCCTGATGAGGCTTATTGGCGATTTTTCTTTTCTGCTTTTCAATAGTCTAGCCAAAGGTGTGTCAATCTTGTTTATTTTTTCAAAGAACCAGTTTTGGTTTTATGAATCTTCCGTATAGTTTCCCTGTTCTCCATTTCATTTAGTTCTGATTTGATCTTAATTATTTCACTTCTTTTGCTCGTTTGGAGTCAGTCTGTTCTTATTTTTCCAGCTCTTTGAGACAATTCCTTAGTTTGTCTATATGTGATCTTTTGGACTTTTGGATGTAGGCATTTTCACAGACATAGAAAAAATAATTTTACACTTCTTATGGAACCAGAGAAGACCCTGTATAGCAAAATCAATCTTAGTCAATAAAAATAAAATAGGAGGCATCAATGTACCAGACTTCTAACTATACTACAAGGCGATAGTGATTAAAACCGCTTGGATTGGCATAAGAACAGGGACATTGACCAGTGGAACAGAACAGAGAACCCAGATATAAAACCATCTTCATATATCCAACTAATATTCAACAAAGAAGACAAAAACATACACTGGGGAAACGAATCCTTATTCAATAAATGGTGCTGGGAAAACTGGATAGCCACATGTAGAAGACTGAAACAGGATCCACAACTTTCACTTGTCACAAAAATCAACTCACGTTGGGTAACAGACTTGAGCCTTAGGTGTGAAACTATTAGAAATCTAGAGGAAAATGTTGAAAATACTCTTCTAGACATTGGCCTAGGCAAAAACTTTACGAAGAAGACCCCAAAGGCTATCACAGCAGCAACAAAAATAAATAAATGGGACCTGGTCAAATTAAAATGCTTCTGCACAGCCAAAGAAACTGTCAAGAGAGCAAACAGACAACCCACAGATGGGAGAAAATTTTCACAAGTACACGTCCGATACAGGGCTGATAACTTGAATCTATTTAGAACTCAGGAAAATCAGCTAGGAAAAATGAAACAACCCTATTAAAAAGTGGGCAAAGGACATGAACAGAAATTTTTCAAAAGAAGACAGAATAATGGCCAACAAACATATGAAAAAATGCTCAACATCTCTAATTATCAGGGAAATGCAAATCAAAATTGCAATGAGATATCACTTATCTCGAGTAAGAATGGCCTTTATCAAAAAGTCCTCAAACAATAAATGTTGGCGTGGATGCCGAGAGATAGGAACACTCCTACACTTCTGTTAGGACTGCAAACTGGTTTAACCTCTGTTGAAAGCAGTATGGAGATACCCTAAACTTATACCAGTAGATCTACCATTTGATCCAGGATTCGCATTACTGGGCATCTACCCAATAGAATAAAAGTCACTCTATGAAAAAGACACCTGCACTCGAATGTTTATAGCAGCACAGGTCACGATTGCAAAGTTGTGGAAACAACCCAGGTGCCCAACAATACATGAGTGGATCAACAAAATGTGGTATATGTATACCATGGAGTACTATTCGGCTTTAAGAAACAATGGTGATATAGCACCTCTTGTATACTCCTGGATACAGCTGGAACCCATTCTACTAAGTGAAGTATCTCAAGAATGGAAAAACAAGCACCACATGTACTCACCAGCAAATTGGTACTAATGGATCAACACCTAAGGCCTTTAATATTTTAATAAAGTATTTTTAGAAAGAAATAAGCTCAAGTAAAAGTTGGCTAATTTTCAAAGATGAAAATATGTGTCATCATATTCTTACAGTGAATGAGCTGAATAAAAGGAAAAAAATCTGTAGCCTCAATCTAGATAGAGTGCTTAATACATTGTCCTTAAAGTACATGTTATATTATCACCTTTGCCCTTTCAGTGATGGGGATAAGTGCTTCATGTTATTGTGATGTTACATGACAATAATTTACTACCAAGGATAGTTATAATATGCTTTAAACAAATTTCTTTTAACTACTAGGCCATTGGTTTATCAATTTTTTGGAAAACCATGGCCTTTATAGTAGCAGTATTAAAGCTACTATATTAAAGTATTAAACCTTATTGAAAGGCCAGATTAGAAACTATTATAAACCTGAATTTTGGCTATATGATGGGTTAAAAAGTGATGTTATCTCTCAACTGACAGCTCTATTTTCTATTTCCTATGTGGAAAGCATTCTAAATCAATATAGTTTATTGTACTTACAAATTTTTATTTTGTTACCCAAACCACCCAAAAAACCCGACAGACAGGTGAGAAAATGCTTTCAAAAAGTGTTGAAAATATGATCTCTGACTACCTTTTTGTGAAGATTAATTCATGTGTACTCTTTTTCAGGAGTAGCATCTTGTTCTTAAGTATAATCCATTGCAAGACTCTAATTTCAGAACTTAATCTTGAGAATGTGACTGAAGGACTCAGAAATTGCTGATGTGATGCACATTGACCTGAATAGCAGGATGCGTCTTGTCTTAGCCACATGGCCAATAGTTAGAAGGACAGAGCTCTGACTCAGTCAGCACCTCTTTACACTGAGACGTCCTCTAACTTGCCAGTAATCACTTCAAGTAATCAATCTCTTTTATTTCTGATAAAGCAAAATGTGTGTACTATTCACTCAAGATATAATTTTAATAATGGAAATGATTGATAAATAGTTGTCTCCCTAAGGAAAGATACCATGTTACTATTTTCTTGGAATGTGGCAGACCCTCGCATCCATAGCTACATGGAGTTTCCAGATCACCTTGCCTTGTTCATTTGGACTTCACTACATCTGGTTAGGTTTGAAGAGTAAGAATTATCATACAAGTTTTAGGTGACTCATTCCTAATTTCTACCCAAAACAGAAGTCAAAAATGTCTGTAAACATCAGCAGGGGAATTTAACATTTCACATAATTTAAAACTCACTGAGCTTGAGAATCCATGGATTAGTTTAGCACACGGGCTGACCACATAAATATTCCCCAAACCTTTCACATTATTGTTTCTTTCTGTCTCAGTTCATATGTCATGGCTCAAGGCAGGTATTTTAAAGGCTTAAATTCTGTGAGGATATTGCAATTGATAATACTAAAGAATTCTACATCAACTGTCATTGGATTTTTTAATTCACTGTTTGTATAACAAAAGTTTAAAAAGCTTTCCTTTTTCTTCTTACTTTTATTTAACTGTAAAATTTGAGTATTTTGAGTTCATGAGCTATTTTTGATGCCAATATTTAACTATTTAGTCTTAGACAAGTTGACCATAGATTTAGCATATTTGAACATTTCCCATTCTAAGATAGTGATGGTGATTTAAGCAACAATCTGGGTACAAAACTTTAGTGTCGAAAACAACAAAATGTATAATGTGTATTACTTATTAAATCCCATAGATTTCATGCTGAGCATCAGGAAGGTGATTAAGATTTTCTGTTGATTTTTATATGCACAAGATAAAATTTAACAATTCTTGATTGACTCGTGAATAATCCATATGAGGCAAACCCAAATCAGACTAATGAGCTTGAATTTGTTTCTCTTAGCCAAGTAAGTTCACTAGAGAACACATTGTGATCATAGCCAAGAACAGTATACTAATGGAAAATAGCAGTATGTTCAGATCATTGAATTTCCCTCTGTCCTAATTTTTTGGGAGATTAGGAAGACTTTCCAAGGTTTAGGTGTCTAAGATAGCATGATTAAATGAAATCATATTATCAAATTTTCTTCCCTTAAAACTAAAAAGAGAATAATGAACAAATTGTAAGTGAATACGGAGTAAAAGGCAAATAAATAATTCTAAAATAAAGTGAAGTGTTCAAAGTTGTAATCTTTGAAAA
The DNA here is from genome assembly GCA_008086735.1 of Cheirogaleus medius. Classification (NCBI taxonomy): domain Eukaryota; kingdom Metazoa; phylum Chordata; class Mammalia; order Primates; family Cheirogaleidae; genus Cheirogaleus; species Cheirogaleus medius. Next base: position 10,152,333 of record VBSM01003018.1, read on the forward strand.
ATGGCAAATTGTGAACCAATAAAAGATTCCAAAATTTGATGAACTGCCCCTTCTTCCACTACTGAGAAACAGTACTGAGAAACAGGGGAGAAATAATTGAACATCTTTATTTTAAAAAGTTACTACTCCCAAAATTGGAGGCAAGTACACAGAGAAGCTAAGTAGCTGGCCTAGGAGGAATGATACAAAATGGTCTTGAAAATGTCCAATAAGTTACAGAATTTTGTTATTCCTGGCTAGAAAAAAGTAAGATAGGAGAAGAAAGATACAATAGGGTTGATCACCTAGAACTAATAATTTCCAGCAATAAAGAAGGGTAATTTAGAAATACAAAGAGAGAAAGAAGAGAAGAACCTCTGAGAGAGTAGGCTATGATGTTAAATTTTGTGTGCCAACTTGTCTGGTTCACTGAGTGCACAGATATTTGGTCAAACATTATTCTTAATGTACTTGTGAGAGTGTTTTTGGATGAGGTTAAGATTTGAATCAGTAGACCGAGTAAATCAGATTGTCCTCTATGATATGAGTAGCCCTCATCCAATCAAGTGAAAGTCTAAATGGAACAAAAAAGGCTGATATTTCCATGAATAAGGGGGGATTCTTCCTGCCTGACTGCTGAGTGAGCACATTACTTTTTTTCTGACTTTTGGATTCGAAATGAAATATTGGCTGTTCTTGTCTCAAGCATGCCAGCTTTCTAACTAGAACTTACACCATAGAGTCTCCTGGTTCTCAGGTCTTTGGACTTGAACTAGAACTACACCACTGACTTTCCTGGGTCTCCAGCTTGCTCACTGCCGATCTTGAGACTTTTCAGCCTCCATAATCATTTGAGCTTCATAGCTTTATAATATCTATCTCTCTCTCTCTCTCTCTCTCTCTCTCTCTCCCCCACCCTCACCATCTCTCTATCTCTACACATATGTGTGCAGACGTGCACACACACACATTCATGACCTCTGCGACTAATATAGATTTTGGTACCAAGAGTGGTTCTTGAGAAATAGAAAGTTAAAGATCAATTTTTCAACATTGGTTCTGGGGTTTCTGGACTTTGCTCTCTAATCTCACTAAATTTAAAGATTCTAGCGACCCTATTTTCCATAGTAAAAAGAACACTGATAGTCTATGGTGTGATCTGGCAATATCACCATTGGATACTAATAACCACTTATAAGAAGAAAGGACCTAGGTGAATTTGTATATGATACTTTTACACATTTTAAGAAAATGAACAAATATAAGAATATTGGTTGGTTGTTCCCAATGTCACTGGACGAAGTGAGGAAAGAAAAGAATGAGCTCAGAGACTCAAATTCCCATCTCAACTGCCACATAAATGATCTAAAAGCTTCTATGTGTGCCCTGGAGGAGTCCCTTATTTTCTGTAGCCCCAGGGCTGAGATTGCTAAAACTCAAACCCAGAATGTTATACTGTGCCTTGCTGAATCACAACACAAGTGGAACTCCAAGTCACATAGGGTATCTATTGTTAAAGTGAGGACATTAATTGGGAAGGAATGGAACCCTGAAAGTTGAACAAGAACATGTTGGAAGACCCTGATGAAGCAGGGGACATGGAGCCCCTAAATTCTGATGGATTTTCTTGCCCAGTGGAAGAGGCCTCCCTACTCTCAATGGGAGTAGTCTCTCAATACCCAGTGGGTTTCAACCCCATCTGAGGAGACTAAGCCTGATTATCTGAGGAAAATTTAATGGACTCCCCTGAGATAGTTACTATGCGAGACAGTGCTGAGTTTCCTCAGGAGCCCCCTCCACCCCTCTTTGTTTCTAGAACTATAACTAGACTCAGGTCCCAGAAGGCCCCTAATGGTGAGGTACAAATTACCACCCATGAGGAGGTGTGCTATGCTCCAGAAGAACTCCTCGAGTTTTCTAACTTATATAGACAGACATCTAGGGAAAATGTGAGGAAATGGATATTAAGAGTATAAAGATAAGAGTGGCAGAAACAAAGTTTAATCAGGCCAAATTTGTTGATACAGGCTCACTAGTTACAATTCAGCATTTAATATTAAAGCTGGGGGAGTTAAAACAAGCTCTAACAGATTTATTGTTTGTTGTGGGGTTATTTTGCTTGTTTGGCTGACACATGGAACAAAAAGTGCCCCCCCCCCGCTGTGAGTGTATTAAAAATTACAGACATGCCTTAGTTTAATGGACAGTGTTGGGAAAGGCAGTCTCATGTACACATTTTTTGGTCCCCACTCAGCCACATAAGAATGGGCCTAGAGCCTGGAACACTTCCTCACCGAGAGATAAAGAACCTACATACCCTGTATGGAGCTTATCACCTTGTGCGAGAGTATCACTCCCTGTTTCAGACTCACTGAGTGCTACTTTGTTATGCTTAAGCATGTTAGTCAATGATCCTCAGGCACACTCTGAGCTTTCAGTATATCAGACTTCATGGGGGAGAGGTTGGGGTCCTTCTATTAATAATATGGTATAAGAGGGGTGTGCACAAGCCAATTACCTGCATCAGCTGCCTGGGGGGAAACCCGCTAGCCATGAGAAACTGATGCACATTATTAGAGTTGATCTTATTCTGTCTCTTCTCTATGTAAGTAAAGCATTGTTCCATCTAGTGCTTGACTGCATTGTGTTTTCCTTGGTGGCTCTGATACCAAGATGCAATGAACAATTTGGCTGTTTTGTCGAAGATAAAATGGCTATAACATCTCTAATCATCAGGGAAATGCAAATCAAAACTGCAGTGATATATCACTTATCTCCAGTAAGAATGGCATTTATCAAAAAGTCCAAAAACAATAAATGTTGGCATGGATGCGGAGAGATAGGAACACTCCTACACTGCTGGTGGGACTGCAAACTAGCTCAACCTCTGTGGAAAGCAATATGGAGATACCTTAAAGAGATACAAGTGGATCTACCATTTGATCCAGCAATCCCACTACTGGGTGTCTACCCAAAAGAACAAAAGAGACTCTATACAAAAGACACCAGCACTCAAATGTTTATAGCAGCACAATTCACAATTGCAAAGATGTGGAAACAACCCAAGTGTCCATCAATATATGAGTGGATTAATAAACTGTGGTATATGTATACCATGGAGTACTGTTCAGCTATAAGAAAGAATGGTGATATAGTACCTCTTGTATTTTCCTGGATAGAGCTGGGACCCATTCTACTAAGTGAAGTATCCCAAGAATGGAAAAACAAGCACCACATGTACTTACCAGCAAATTGGTTTCACTAATCAACACTTAAGTGGACATATAGGAATAACATGTGTCGGGTGTCGGGCAGGTGTGAGGGGGGAGGAGGGAATGGGTACATACATAAATAATGAGTGAGATGTGCACCGTCTGGCAGATGGACACTCTTGAAGCTCTGACTCGAGGCGGGAGGGTGGGCAAGGGCAATATCCGTAACCTTAACATTTGTACCCCCATAATATGCTGAAATAAAAGAAAAAAAGAGAAAAAAGATGCAATTAACAGAGTAGAGTCATTCCTTGGGACTGGCAACTGCTGCACTATATTCTCTTTCCCTGATAGGATAACCAGTGTCTGATATTCTGTTTGACAGAGAGGAAGGAATTCAAAGGCTAAAGAGATTGGAATGTTAGAGTGGATTTGTCACTTAAGACCTACTCTCTGTCACTGAGACAAAACAGTGGCAACTCATACCAGAGATTGATATGCTGTTATTGACTTGGCTAATGACATTTTCTCAATTACCCTTTGTGATGAGAATCAGGACAAATTTGTGTTCATATGGAATCATATACTTTCACTGTGATTCTTCAGGGATACTTCAATTCCTCTGCAATATGCCACCAATGGGTGGGGCTTGATCCACCCAACAAGTCCAAGCCAACACAGAAATTTTAGTCATCCATTACATCAATGACATGCTGATAATCTGGCCCATGAAGAAACAGGTGGATGTGCACTGTGCTTAGTTATTGATGTACTGACTAGTGCTGATTGGGCCATTAATCTTGATAAAGTCCTGGGACCTGCCCCACAATTGCAGTTCCTGAAAGTTACCTGGGATGATAATTAAAGGAGTATTGCTGACAAAGTTAAATAAAATTTGCTGTCTCTGGCAGCTACCACCAACCTGAAAGAGGCTTAACAGCTGGTAGGCCTCTTTGGTTACTGGAGACAGCATGTCCCTCACCTGGGCATTCTTTTGGACCTTTAGTTAAGGCGATTCTAAAAGCTGCTGACTTTGAATGGGCCTCTTTGTAGCATGAAGACATACATGCTGTTAAATGAGCTGTGGTCCAGGTATTACCTTTTGAACTTTTGGAGCCTGCTATCCTGATGAGACAAGGTGTCTACAACACCCATGAATACAGATTAGAATCTGTGGTAACAGGAAACTGCCAGGAGTGTGTGCCACCCTTTCAGATATTGAACAACTTGGTTACCTTAGAGCTTGTAGACACACCTCTTTTGAATGGCAACTATTTGTTTGCTATTGGTCGCTGGTGGAGACTGAGCTTTAGGGCCAGAGTTCCACATGTTACATTGCAACCTGAACTGCCCGTTCTAACTTGGGTACTTACAAATCCCATCAATAAAATTTGACATGCTCAACAGAACTCAATTATCAAATGAAAATGGTACATTTAAGATAGAGGCCAGCTAGGACGCCAGGGAACCAGTAGGTTCCAAGAACAAATAGCAAGCTTGCCAGAAAGGAATGAACAACCAATAGGGGAAACTTTAGCCCCTCTTGTGGCTACTTGGAGCCTAAGATTCAAAAATGTGCTTGTTGATAGTATGGCATAGTTTGCTGGCAGCTCTGTAAAACTAAAGACAGACAGGATCTACTTGACTGCAGCTACCATCTGGCCAGCAGATGATCATCATTTGACTGAGACTGGACTTGGATATTCTGCCCAATGGGCCAAACTTCATTAAATGGTGATGGCCATTCAGGTGACCCCTGCTACCATATCTTGCTACATTTTCACCAACTCAGGGCCTATTCCAAATGACCTAGCCATACAGTCAGAAGAATGGCATTTGAATGACTAGAGTATTAAAGAGTCTCCTGTGTGGGGACAAGGACTATGACAATAGCTTTCTGCCTGAAAGGGACAAATATATGTCACTGAAGTGGATGCTCATGGCAACCTTTCAATATAGAAAATGAATGAAATTCTCATGATGATCAAGCTTGTGCCTAACGGGTGGCAACAATCACCTGCTGGATACTTCAATAGACTAAAGGTGGAAGTCCACCTCAGATGCTAGAATGGGCCAAGTCTCAAGGGATGATCCCAAAAGATGCCAAGATTAAGGATGGAGTACAATCCTGTGATTTTTGCTAATGGGCTTAAATCATCCTAAGAGGAAAATTGAGACATATTAACTGAGAAGTTGGACTTGCCTGGGTCAGACATATTGACCACAGCTATGGGCACCACTGGTACTTCACTGTCATTGACACCTATTCAGGCAAGTTGTTGCCATTCCAATATGACATGTGGATGCTGATACTACTATAAATGTCCTTGAAAAGAATGCATGTTGTGTTTGTAGATACTCCAAGGGACTTTATTCTGACCAAGGAACCTCTTTCATTGTCCCAGAAGTACAAAATGGGTGAATTTTCACAGAATATGATGGACTTTCTATGTATCCTCTACTCTGTAGGCTAATGGAGCCATTGGATGATGGAACAAGCAACTTACATAGCAACTGAAGAAAGGGCACTAAGATGGCTTGCTAATGGGGTGGTTCCCCTGTCTAACTAAGGCAGTACGGACATTGCACTCCAGCACAAGTGAAACAGTGACCTGATTAGACTGCTCCTGTGAAATCCCTTCTTGGTCTCTCTAGTATTATTTATCCTTTTTATCCCTTTTGAGTGCATGTCTTGGGAGTGGTGTGTAGTTCAGGTCACCATAGTACTGCAGACAGGGCCTCTTGATTCTAATCTAGAGTCAATGCTTCTCCAGGGCATCTCACTTCTATGGGATCTCACCATGGAGTACCAAGGCACTAGGGTCCCTCTAGTGGCACCAGGAGCATCTGATTCTTCCATTGGGGTGGGTAATGTTATCAGACATGTCAAGTTTGTGCAGAATGTGACCTCCTTTCTTAGGCTGTACAGCCGAGGCCAATCTGGGTTAAACAACAAGGGCAGTGGGTATTCTCAGAGGTAGTAGCCTCAGGACTAGAACAGATAGCCTTGGTTGCAATACATGGACAGCCAGCACCCCCAAAATAGGAATACCTCCAACCACAGGAAGTACTATAAATGGGCAGGAATGGGAAAACTAATCTCTCCCATCTTATTCCTTTAGAATGTATGGTGGTGCCTAAGGATCAGCAGGTAGAGATTTGAACTGTTGCTGGATCTGCCACCCATGTATTCAGAGAATTTCCTCTGAAATGCAAATATCTCACAGGTGATCTATCAACAGGGATCTCAATGGCCATCAATAGTTCTTATTGGATAGTGACACCTCAGTATAGGTTTAGATTCATGGGATAGATAACACCTTTTTCATGAAGCTTACCTCAAACATAAACATAAACTCAAAGGCAGAATTTAAATATTGCTGATGGTATGGGACATTCCATACACTATGCATCTTTACTCTGACACCTATCTCATGGTTAAACCAGACACAAGCTTTGTGCAATTGACCTAAATACTCTAATAATGACTATTCCCTGACTGGAGAGATGTGCTCCCCCAGGTTATATGTTCTTCTTGGGGACATACTGAGCTACAACGTGTGTGTCACTCCAAGATGAAGCATAGTGTTTAGGAATTTTGGGTCCCCATGTGTTTGTACAAAATGATGCTGTAAACTGGAAGGGCCCAATGCTTCTGATAGCTAGAAAAGTTGCTTGACACCCTGCCAGAAATACAAAGTGAAAGCTGTTTCCAATATGCTGTCCATGTTCTCATACCTGGCATATATATACACAGCCAGAAAAAGTGGTATCTAATTTGCCATTTACCATGGTGAAAATGGCTAACACTAGCACCTGAGCTGTTCAAGATCAATAAGAGTCACTAAACTCACTAACCAAGTTGGTGATGGACAACCAAATAGCCTTCGGTTATCTATTGTTAGAGCAGGGCTGTATTTGTGTTATTACCAATACCTGTGTATATTGCTGTACACACAATATTGCTGTGTATATATCAATAATTAAAGTAAAATATAAACCAAACTGGAGAAGATCTATGCTCAGGTGGAATGGTTGTTAGATGTACACCCGAAGTACCCTCTAGACTTATTCTTTGATCGCTCTATTTGGTTTAACCCTAGTGATTGGGGTTTCTGGTGGAGGATCATCTTCAAGGACATCCTGATCATCCCCCTGAGTCCAGTTCTCCTAGTGACCCTAGTAAAGTGCTGTCTCAAAGAGATAGAGAGGCTCTGCAAGCAAACCACAATCATACAGGTTGTTCAGGGGCCCTGTTAGAATAAATTCTGCCTGAGGTGTGCATAAATCCTACTGGGTGTGATATGATCTGTCTGCTGTTTCAGTGGCTAGGTGAGAGTCAAAGGGTGGACTGTTGGGAAAGACCCACAAGTCAATTTCCCTGTGTCAGCTTCAGAGGAGGGAGCAGATGCACAAAATTGGAGCTAATCTTGTCTTTCTCTTCTATAGGAAAGTAAACCATTATTCCAACCAGTGTTCGACTGTGTTGTGTTTTCCTTGGTAGTTCTGATACCAAAATGCAATGGGCAGAAGTATTTAGAGCCCTTCCCTGGGATTGGTAACAAGTGCATAGTGTTTTGCTCAACAGACAGGAAGGGATTCAAAGGCTTAGGGAGATTAGGATTTCAGAATGGATTTGCTAAGACGTACTCAACCAGCCTAAGAGGGTGCAGAAACATGCCTTTCAACACAACTGTGGGAAATAAATTTGTGACTGAAGGAAGCCCCTGCATCATGGAAGAGCTCTATGATCATGCTTCTCTGTAGGCCCGACCTTACAGTGGAAATTGCAGTCATTGAATTGGGAAACCTAAGTGCAATGAGAGTAGTTGGATTTTGGGGTGACAGGAGAAAAATGATGGCACTCAATCACCAAAGGCAAGGTGGAAGTGGTTACTGTAATGAACAGCAGAATTAAAGCAGCAATCAAAACTCATGTAACCCTATGGTGTTAGCTAATTGATCATAGTCTTCCTAGAAATGAAATTGATAGAAAGCCTACTAAGATCTTACTTGATCTGTATAAGTAGAAAAAAAGCTAGTTAAAGTGAACAAAAGACTAACCTGAATCATAAAAACAGAAAGTCACCCCGCCTCAATGAATTGTTAGACTTGAATCAGTTTACAGACACAGAATACCTTGAACTAAAGGAGGCCGGATCCCCTTGGGGAAAGACCCTGACACACTGCTAAAAATTTATACAGTAAATCTTTCTCCCAGCGTTCCTCAAAGAGACCTTTTATCAAAGTAACTGTGCATCAGGGAAAAGGAAATAATCAGAAAATAGTAAAGCAAAATCAATGCTGCATTCATAGAGAGATTGTAGAGACTAGAGCCACCATCAAGGACTTGAAAGATGTAGGGATGGTGATTTCCACCACATCCCCATTTACCTCACCTACTTGGCCTATGTAGAAGACAGATGGATCTTGGACAGTGATAGTGAATTATAAACTTAAGCAGATGGTGACTCTAATTGCAGCTGCTGTAGCAGATGTGGTTTTACTGCTTCAGCAAATTAATACATTCCCTGGTATGCAGCTATTGATCTGGTAAATGATGTTTTATCCATATCTGTGCATAAGGCCCACCATAAACAGTTTGCTTTCAGTTGACAAGGCCAGCAATATACCTTCATTGTCTTTCCTAAGAGGGATATAAACTCTCTACCCCAATGTCATAATTTATTTCACAGCAATCTTGATCACCTTTCCTTTCTGTAAGATATCACACTGGGCCATTACATTCATGTCATTATGCTGATTGGGATCTATTTACAAGAAGTAGCAAGTACTGTAGACTTATTGATAAGATATTTGTGTGTGACAGGGTAGGAAATAAATCTGACAAATTTCAGGAACATTCTACCTCAGTGAAATTTCTATGTGTTCAGTGTTGTGAAGCCTATCGAGCTATTCCTTCTAAAGTAAAGAATTAGTTATTGCATCTAGTCCCACCCACAATGCAAAAAGAAGCTCTATGCCTAGTGGGCCTCTTCAGATTTTAGAGGCAACATGTTCATCTTAGGTTGTGTTATTTCAGCCTATTTATTGAGACTTTGGCAGGATCCTGTAAGTGAATTGCAGGGCAAACTCTTAAGATTTTGAAACAAAATCCTGATGTCTTCTGAAGATAACTATTCTCCTTTTAAGAAACATCTCTTGAGCTACTGTCAGGCCTTAGTAGAAGCTGAATGCTTAACTGTAGGCCACCAAGTTACCATGTGACTTGGGCTGCACATGATGAACTGGTATTATTCTGACACAATAAGCAAAAAAGTTGGGAATACACAGCAACACTTCCACCATCAAATGGAAGTGGTGTGTATATGATCAGGCCTTAGCTGGTCCTAAAGGCACAAGTAATTACATGAAGAAGTTGCCCAAATGCCCATGGGACATGCTCCTTCTACACTGCCTTCTCTCTCCCAGCCTGCACCTTTGGCTTCATGAGAAGTCCCCAACGATCAGCTGACAGAGGAACTGAGAAGACTTGGGCCTTGTTTATAGATGTTCTGCATAATATGTGGGCACCACCTCAAAGTGGACAGCTGTAGCACAACAGGCCCTTTCTGGGACATCCCTGAAAGACAGTAGTAAAGGGAAATCCTCACAGTGGGCAGAAAGTAGAGCAGTGTACCAGTCGATCACTTTGGTTGGAAGGAGAAATAACCATACATACAATTATATATTGATTCATGGGTTGTAGCTAATGGTTTGGTACAGTAGTTAACCCATGTTCATGGAATGCACTGATCTTACCATATTTCCCATAATCCTAAAGCAATTAGTTTGATAGAATGGTGGAATGGCTTTTTGAGGACTCACAGTGTCACCTAGGTGGCATTACCTTGCAGGGCTGGAGTAAGGTTCTCCAGAAGGCTTTATGCTCTAAATCAGTGTCCAGTATATAGTGCTTTTTCTCCCAAAGCTAGGATTTATTGGGCCAGGAATCAATGGGTAGAAATGGAAGTGGCACTGATCACTATTCTCTCTAGCGAGGCACTAGCAAAAATTGTGCTTCCTGTTCCCATGATTTTATGTTCTGCTGGCCTAGAGGTCTTATTTCTAGAGGAAGGAATACTTCCACCAAGAGACGCATAAGGATTTAATTGAACTAGAAGACTGCCACCTGGCTGCTTTGACCTTCTCATATCTCTGAGTCAACAGGCCAAGAATGGAGTTATGGTATTGACTAGAGTGATTGATCTAAACTACCAATGGGAAATTGTACTACTATTCCACAATGAAGGTAAGAAAGAATATATCTGGAATGTAGGAGCTCCCTAGGGCATCTAAGAGATGCAAGAGGGTATTACTGTATTCTGTGATTGAGGTCAATAGAAAGTAGAACAACTCAATCTAGGCAGGTCTATGAATGTCCTAGACCCTTCGGGAATGAAGGTATGGTTCATGCTGCTAGGTAAAGAATCATGACCAGCTGAGATGCTTGCTGACGGAAAAGGAATACCCAAAGGGTATTAGGTGAAAGTAGTTATAAATACCGGCTACAACCATGTGGCCAGTTGCAAAATTGAGAATTGTAATTGTCACATTTCCTGCCTATTTATTTAAAAATATGTTTGCATGTATATGTACATATATTAAGCAAATGTCTTTGTTTTATTTCCTCTTTTATTCCCTTATCCTGTAATGTAGGAAGTATTAAATCTATATCTGTTGGGGACCGCCCCTGGGTCAGAATGGCCAAGACCCAAAGTCAGCAGAATGGGAGCACATTGCTTGTTGCCAGAGTTAGCAGGACATGACTTGTTGATCAGCATAAGAACTGTTCCTCTGGGCAAACAGCCAAGAGCCTGTGGTCTTACAAACAAGTCCAGGTGCACAGTAATAGCCCCGGGAGTGTTTACACATAAACAAGAGCTGCCCAGCTACACAACTATGGAGGTCTGGAGGCCACGAGAAAAACATGTTGTTCCCATGAATGCTGCTTGGCCCTGTAAGATGGCTGGTTAGCCAGAGACAGGTAAAATTCCTCAGGGAGGAACAACCTAAGACAGGCACAGGTGCTGGGGGGCCAGCAAAGAGGAACTGGGGGATAGAAACTACCCCCCGTGGCTGCCTTGTTCCCCGTGCATATCTCGGTCTGTAATCTGGGCCTGGCGCCTTAAGCGTTGCAAACTGCCAAGGACCTATGGTTTCGCATGTGAGCCAAGGTTGTCTGTTATCCTGCACATGGTATCAGACGTTGAAGGGTATCTCTGTGTTATGTCTAGAGGAACAGGTGCTGTTGACCCATGGGAAGTCACATACCAGAAAGTATCTGGGAAAGTAGCTGCGGTACACTCACCAACTTTAAGATTATAAAAATAAAACGACTGGTGCTTAAAGTGCTTAAAGTGTACTGTCTCTTGTGTCTGTGTGTTTCTTTCTGGGGCTGCAGTCTTGTCTTTCATGTTTGTGTCTATGTTTTTTGTCTGTGTCTTTCTGTGTTCATCCCCCATCCTGCAATCGGGCCACAGCAAGTGGCGCAGCGAGCAGGGTATGGAATCCTGAGCTGGGACTGCATCATTTCAGGATAGAGGGACCGAAGAGGCACCCCTTTGGTTATTGGTAAGTGGCACCCAACAGGGGACTCTCGGGAAAATGAGAAATACCCCCTCAGCCGTGGAGCGTAAATATCAAAAGTTAATTCAAGGATTGTTGAGTTCGGTGGGGGTTAAAGTAAAAGAAAATACATTAAAACAGTTATTTGCTCTGGTGCAACAGCATTGTTATTGGTTTCAGTGTCAGTCTCAAGTATAGTTAAATCTTCATAGTTGGCAACAAGTAGTTAAAGCTTTTCGTCTTGCTCATCAGCGCGGAGACACTACTGATTTAAAAATATGGACAGTTTACAGTGAAATCGCACAGACACTGTGCCTTTTACATACAGATTCAGAGAGAGCTGATTCAGATGGGGATTCGGAGGAAAGGCCTCCTCCACCACATTCCTTGTCTCCCTTAACACCTAGAGATGTGGAGGAGGAACCGCCAGATGGAGAGTCTCCAGGAAATTCCCCTAAATTACCTACTGGTCAGAAGTTCAAAAACTAATTTCTCTTCACCCCACGGTGTCTCCAGCGGGCAGGAGCCAGGCACTAATGGGCGGGGTGGGGGAGGTCGAGTGCTCCAGCAGCTCCAGCAGCTCCAGCTCTGTGCAGAGAGTTGTTACTTCTCCTTTCACATCTGTGCAACAGAGTAAATTGTATGCAATATGCTTGGTGCTGCAATATTTCTCTTCTGAGCCTTTAAACATTGTCAGTGACTCTCAATATGCTGTTTATGTTACTTCTCAACTTCCCACTGTCTCTTTACCACTTAACACCCAAACGACTTTACAATATTTGTTCTTCCATTTACAGACTCTCCTCCTAGCACAAGTTGCACACCTGTAGTTCCTGGTGTGGCCCAGTTTTGCCCAACCGTGACTTTAAGGCCAGCCAGACTCTCCTGCAAGGGTGCAGCTTGCTTCAGTAGAAACACCTGGCAGCATCTGCCCACTCCTGACAGCTGCGTGATAGCAGGGGTTAAGAGAGAGAGAACATCTGAAAATAAAAGGGTAGATTTAGAGAAGGAACCAGTAA